>CM035145.1:105406550-105756550 GCA_020205605.1 Panax ginseng
CAACTTATTGGAAAATTTGAGATTGGGATTTATTAATACCAATAGTATAAGCTCTCTGGATTTCTATTTAAATAAGAGGGCCCACATTTTAACATATTGTCGATTATAGTTAAACAAAATGAATATTTAATATTAAAATATTAAGTAGAAATTACAAGTTATCTTAAAGCTACTCTTTAGCATTGATGCTTTATCGATTTTAATCAAATATAAAGAGATTGCACAAAATATTAAAATATTAAAATATTTAAAAATATTAAGTAGAATACAAGTTATCTTAGGCACTCTTTAACACATTCATGCTTTATCACTTTTAATCAAATATAAGATTGCACAAAATTTATTACGACTTACAAATATAATGTTAAAAATAAATATTATTAATATAAAAATAAATATAATTATATTATAAATTAATATATAAATATTAATATTATTTTAATATTAATATATCAAAATAAATATAATAAATATATAATTATGCAAGATATATAATTATATTATTAATAATTATATGCAAGATGTAATAAAGATGTAAATATTATTAATATAAAAATAAATATAATTATATTACATCTTTATATAAATAAATATAATTATATTACATCTTTATATAAATAAATATAATTATATAAAGATGTAATATAATTATATTTATTTTTATATTAATAATATTTACATCTTTATTACATCTTCCATAATTATCAATAATATAATTATATATCTTGCATAATTATATATTTGTTATATTTATTTTAATATATTAATATTAAAATAATATTAATATTTATATATTTATTTATTTATAATATAATTATATTTATTTTATATTACTAATATTTATTTTAACATTATATTTGTAAGTCAAAATAAATTTTGTGCAATCTCTTTATATTTGATTAAAAAGTGATAAAGCATGAATGTGTTAAAAGAGTAGTTCTAAGCATAAGATAACTTTCAAAATTTTATTTAATATTTTTAAATATTTTAATATTTTAATATTTTGTGCAATCTCTTTATATTTGATTAAAAACTGATAAAGCATTAATGCGTAAAAAGAGAGTAGTAGTAAGCATAACTTGTATTTACCAAATATTTTAATATTAAATATTCATTTTGTTTAACTATACTGACAATATATTAAAATGTGGGCCCCTCTTATTTAAATAGAAACCGGTAGAGCTTGTCACGACTTGGTATTAATATATCCCAATCTCAGCCTTCCAATAAGTTAATCAATGGTCCAAAAAGGGGGTGTTGCACAGTTATCATAACAACCGGATGCCATGAAATGGATCCCTATATATATATATATATATATATATATATATATACCTATTGATACCAATATTAATACATGAAATAAGAGTCGTCTAAGCTATTAGACTTGCTAGACACAGATTTAGAAATATCGTTGAATATGATAAAACCTTTTTATATCCAATCAAATTATTTTGGTTCGGATTCCAGACTAAGTATGATCATCCCGAACATGGGAAAACTTTTATGCGCCCAAGGCAGACAGAGTGAACGATAATATCGTTCTTGCATGTAGTATTGATCAATATAGGGCATAACGGGCTGATCACCCCCCGTGCCCGTAAGTTATGACGGTTTACGGATGAAGTTCTGCTAAACCTATTCGAAAATTGAGAACAATTGTAACGACCCCAAAATTCATACAATAATATTCTCCTTCTCGATCGTTAACAATACAACTTTTTCCTATCTTTACATCATTATTCGATATTAAAATCACTAAAAACGCAAAATATTTAAAACTTTTAATCATTTCCTTCTTAATTGCCCTTGATCGCAACCTTTACATTACATCTCTTCGATTCAAATTTATATCATGAATCGTTACAACAAAATGACTATACAAAGTCTTACATCATTAATAGATATCCATATACACCGAATAACTCAACTTACAATTTAATAACATGTTACATTCAAAGTATTAAATACATTTCCCATAAAACATAAGTAATCTTCGTGAATATGGATCTCTATAATTCACGTAGCACATATTCGTACCTTAAATCTTTAACCTGCAAAAGTGGTTATTTGCAAGAGTGAGCTCGACAGCCCAACAAAATCTAACAATTTTCATGCATCACATAACACATAATAATATGCTAAACATACATATCATAATAATTAAAGTAACATGGCATACATGCTTTTAATTCACATAACAAATATAAAGATTGAATTCCTTACTCAATCCTCCTTATTTAACCAAAATAATGCAGTCATAAATTGACTTTAACATTTCATGATTTCAACATGTATAACATATCATGCAATTTAAAACAGTTCATCAAGTCCACGAAAAAAATAGGAACCGAAAGACTTGCCTTGATCGTTATTTACTAATAATAGTTTAACAGCTTACAGTTATCTGCACTTCACGTGCCCTTTTTGTTACTTTGTAAATCCTTGCTAATAACAGACAATTCCAACTTCACAGACTCCTCTACACTTACTGTATTCTCTCTCAATTCTCTCTGGTTTTTCTGAGAACTCCTTTCTTCTTTTCTTTTCTTAGACTTAGGCTACTAACACTATACGTAAAACTTAAAACAAAACCCACGTACAAATTAAAAACGTCTAAAATCGACGCAATACTAAATATACTAATCACTACATGTCAGTTATAACATATTTAATATATATTATTTATTTAATTTAAATTTAATAAATCAAATTTAAAAATGCAAAAGCCATAAGGCTCTGTTTGACAAAACTCTTTAAAATTAAAGACTTAATATATTTAAGCCTTGTTTGGCAAAATAAATTAAAACTACTTTAATTTATTTTAATAACCACTTATAATAAAGTTATTTGTCACACTTCTAATTAATTAAATTTTCATACTTAATTTAATTAATTCTAATAACAATTTATTGCATAATATAATAATTTATTTAATCATTATAAACTTTCTAACTTAATTAATAAATTAAATTAGATTCTTTGTTTCAAAATAATTACTTTCCTTAACTCATTAATTATTTATTAAACAAATAATTAACCAAATCAAATCGAATCAATTAAACAAATATTTATTCAACGATCAACACATCCATTAAATATTTAATTCAATAAATATTTAAATATTATAATTAAAAAATCTGGATTGTTACATCATTCCCTCCTTACAAGGATTCTGTCCTCAGAATCACAACTCAAACCACTCACTCGTTACAATCTTCCCTACTTATAAAGATTCCGTCCCCAGAATCGAAGACACAAATTAAACAAATAACTCAGAGTAATCTTTCATCATTTTATCTAAATATAGATTTTATATTTTCTACTACATTCATTACGTTAACAAATTTTAGGTTTCATTTCATAACTTTAACTTGAACTCAATATATTCTTAGTATTATATTCGTAACCCATTCATTTCCTTTTCTAAGAATAACTATCATAAACACTCGGAATATTACATTCACCCTTTCTTCTAAGAATTTCGTCCTCGAAATTTTATTTATTAATATTTATTCATTCAATCTATCAAGGTAGATTTTTACGTCACTACTTCATTCATTCATTGGTTTCTATAACCACTTTCTTTCCACAAAGATCATTCTACAACTATTAACTTTTCTATTAAAAGTTTCACATTATTCTTTGATAACTCATATCCTTCTCACTTCAAAATCTATTTTCTCACTTATTCAATATATTCATCATTCAGTGTCGCATTCTACGACTTACTTCTTTCTAAGGAATACTTTCCTTTTTCTCTTCCATCTTGCAGAATAACAAGAATCTTCCACAATTGTTCAATAATTGGGAAGTAGTATGAATAACTCAGGAATTTAAAAGATTCCAAATCATGCTGAGGGGTTATAAGACTGTGAACTCTTCTCTAGGTTTAATAGTGCTTCACCCCCGGTTCTTCACACTTTAAACCCTCTTTGGCAGAATGTTTATCAATCATAAAGACTGGAAACCCCCTCCACTCGTACACTTGGTGGCCAACCTATTATACCACTACGTTGGGCCGTAACGTAGTATTTTGTAACGACTATATGCGTTACGCTCGGTACTTAGGGTGTTAATCCCTTCGTACAATGTATTGTGCAGTAACATTTCAGTGCAAAGTATAAACTAAGCGCAACCTCTAATAAAAGAGTTGTTCATCTCAGAATTTAGAGTGCAAACATTCAACTGAAGGTCTAATGACCACGAACCAAGTCCATAGTTATAAGTAATCTTTCAACTTTAACTTTAACAGTCATACGACTATAAGGACTCCAAGGTACTTAGGGGATCAATCCTTCGTATATGTATTGTGCTCAAACATTTCAGCGCAAAGTATAAACTAAGCGCAACCCCTAAATAATAGGGTTGTTCATCTCAGCTTTTCAACATCTGAATCTGCACCAAAACAATTTTGTTTGGCATAACTTCTCAAGAAACTCTTGAATTTCATGAACATCTTTCAATATTTGTCTAGCTGAATCAAATAGCATAGACATCTACAACAATTCGGACATCAACCGAAATATACATATACATACATATGTATTCTCATATCTTAAAGAAATCTCAAAAATCTTTTTATGACGTCATGATACCGCACTGTATTTATAGTCCGTTGAGGATTCCGTCATTTGTTGATTTTATCATACTACATCATACCATAGTGGGCTGACGATCCTTAGATCGCATCCAACACTAGGTAATACTGCTTTGATGACTCCATCGTTTTTATGATCTTTGCATCAAGTTACATGATGCATTAATGATATAAAATACATTTTGATATATTGCAAATCATTTTTGTCTAGCCGAAGCAAATAGCATAAACATACTGAATAATAATATTGTTGTTAAAACTCCTTTGGTTCCATCATTTGATCCAATGTTTTCAAGAAAATAAAAGTGTAAACATCAAAGACGAAGTCAATAAATTTCGAAAGTCTAGCATAGCTAGTAGATTTAGAATACCTATGCTTCCACCATCAACTCCACTTTCTATAATGATCCATTGCTTAATAGGTCTATCTATTCCTATCATCCTTAATACTCCATTTACATTTATCTATACCCATTTCCTCAAACTTACCACACGTTATGAGTTCAGGAACTTGTCACAATCATATGAGTTTAAGAACTTATCCTAGTCAGACCGTAGGCGTCCATTCGACGAGGGGTTCAAAAACATACCATATAATTATGAGTCACGAACCTACCATAAGTATGAGTTTTAAGAACTCAAACTCAACCTTATAATATTCTCTAACTATACTCTACCTATCTGTTATACACATGAGAAAAGAATCACCTTCTCAACAGGCATATAGCAAATAGCGCGACACAAACATTCCAATTATTATCAATGTGATAAACTGAGTGCAAGCACAAAACCCTCGCCCATACAAAGGTTTGTACAACTCAACCATCACATGAGTCCTCAATTAAAATCCCACCTAACTCTATCTTGCTTATAACTTGCTCTTTGCTCGATACGAATTCCTCGTATCACATTATCTATAACTCCTCATGAGTTTATCATGTACTATATCATAGTACATTATCTCCATAGCATCAAGCTATAATCATTCAGACATTACAGACCATCTTTCTTTTATAACTTAAACAGATCACGTCATGATCTTATTCTATAATCATCTCCCTTAAAATTATTTTCTTAACTCGTGATCATTTTGTTTTACGATCCTCTTTCTTTCCCTTTTCATCATTTATGACATTATCGTTATCTTGGCTATTGGAGTCAGGAAACTCTCATTTCTTATCTTTATATCTCTTAGATTCTTCTTTGAATCTTCTTGTTTATAAAAAAAATTCTTCCTTTAAGAATTTATAACTTCAGTTACATCGCTCAAAATTTCATTCGAGTTCTACACTTTCATCATACGTATCCATTTCTACACTTGGTACACATTGAGTCTCTAACAGTTTCAATATGGTACGCTAAGTGGTTTCCCACAAACAACCATCAAATTAGGTTCCGAGTTACTAGTTCTTATATACCTCTGCTCTATGAATGAATCGTTTAGCCCAGATACCATACATCAAATACTAAAGAGTACAATTGCACCATACTCTCTATTCTTAACTTCTTTATCATTCTCTTTTTATAGACATTGTTTATTTATTATCACATTACATCCTTATTATTGGAGTTGGGTAACCCCACATTCATAATCCTTATAACTCTGCGAGATTCTTCTTTGAATCCTTTCACGCAAGTTTTAATCCCTTATTGTTCAAACTCTATTTGAGCTTATTCGTTCATTATCTTCACCTCTCTTCTCTAAGGTTATAGCCTACGGTACTCCTACCTAAGGTTTATAACCTACGGCTCTGATACCAACTGTAACGACCCCAAAATTCATACAATAATATTCTCCTTCTCGATCGTTAACAATACAACTTTTTCCTATCTTTACATCATTATTCGATATTAAAATCACTAAAAACGCGGAATATTTAAAACTTTTATACATTTCTTTCTTAATTGCCCTAGATCGCAACCTTTACATTACATCTCTTCGATTCAAATTTATATCATGAATCGTTACAACAAAATGACTATACAAAGTCTTACATCATCAATAGATATCCATATATACCGGATAACTCAACTTACAATTCAATAACATGTTACATTCAAAATATTAAATACATTTCCCATAAAACATAAGTAATCTTCGTGAATATGGATCTCTATAATTCACGTAGCACATATTCGTACCTTAAATCTTTAACCTGCAAAAGTGGTTATTTGCAAGAGTGAGCTCGACAGCCCAACAAAATCTAACAGTTTTCATGCATCACATAACACATAATAATATGCTAAACATACATATCATAATAATTAAAGTAACATGGCATACATGCTTTTAATTCACATAACAAATATAAAGATTGAGTTCCTTACTCAATCCTCCTTATTTAACCAAAACAATGCAGTCATAAATTGACTTTAACATTTTATGTTGAAACAGTTCATCAAGTCCACGTAGAAAATAAGAACCGAAAGACTTGCCTTGATCGTTGTTTACCAATAACAGTTTAACAGCTTACAGTTAGCTGCACTTCACGTGCCATTTTTGTTACTTTGTAAATCCTTGCTAATAGCAGACAATTCCAACTTCACAGACTCCTCTACACTTATTGTATTCTCTCTAGTTTTTCTGAGAACTCCTTTCTTCTTTTCTTTTCTTAAACTTAGGCTACTAACACTATACGTAAAACTTAAAACAAAACCCACATACGAATTAAAAACGTCTAAAACCGACGCTATACTAATAACTACATGTCAGTTATAACATATTTAATATATATTATTTATTTAATTTAAATTTAATAAATAAAATTTAAAATTCCAAAAGCCATAAGGCTTCGTTTGACAAAACTCTTTAAAATTAAAGACTTAATATATTTAAGCCTTGTTTGGCAAAATAAATTAAAACTACTTTAATTTATTTTCATAACCACTTATAATAAAGTTATTTGTCACACTTCTAATTAATTAAGTTTTCATACTTAAATTAATTAATTCTAATAACAATTCATTGCATAATGTAATAATTTATTTAATAATTATAAACTTTCTAACTTAATTATTAAATTAAATTAGATTACTATTGTAAGACCCCAACCTTTTGAATAAAGATGAATTTTCTATAAATATTATTTTTGAGTATTATGGAGTGAAATTGATATAATATTACAGTTGTGGGTAATATTTATAAATTTTACAAAGTACGCAAGTTGTTATATAATATTCGATTGGTCGGGGAATATTCGTACAATGGCACAATCATTGGTAGACCCCACAACGGAGTTATTGTCGGATTGAGAAAACGACAAAAATACTTTATGAAAATAACGGCAGAAGTTTTATCGTTAACCGTTGAAACACCCGGTGTTAAAAAAGTACGATGTCTGTAGTTACACACAAGTAGCACACGGTATTGATTATTGATGCTTACGTGAGAAGTCACTCAGTTTTGTTCAATTATTGCTAGAGTAATTGTTGTAAATTTTGCGTATTCTATAGAACCCTTATTTATCCATTTTTCAAAATAACTTAGTAGAAAATTATTCATATATATATATATATATATATATATATATATATATAAGTCTTGTATATATATATATATACACGATTGGCATGAATTATTGGGTGGGGGGGTAGTCGATGTGGGAGGAGTTATTATTAGTATTATTATATATATATAAGGTAATTGATGTAATGATATATATATATATATATATATATATATATATATATATATATATATATATATATATGATGTTGATTAAGTAAAAGAAAAGAAAAGTCACGGGAGTGTATCCCGTGAATTAATTAGGCATGTGATATATATTTATAATATATATATTATATATTATATTTTATTTAAAAGATTTTTCTTTAAATATGTACCGTCCGATTAAAAGTAAATCAATCTGGACCGTTCATGAATTAGTTACTATGCAGTCCATTTTTCTATAAATAGAAGCTCATTCCTTCATTATTTCTTACGAATTCACTAAAACTCTAGAGAGAAAAATTATAGAGAAGCTATAGAAAAGTATTCTGCTCCTTCCCTACTCTTATATTCAGTTTCTTTTACGGTAAGGGATATTATTTGTTGTACTCGTAAGGGGTGTTATTTCTTTTATATTCATGAAGAGATCTGTTATTCCATTCTTTATTATTCTGTTGGAATAACCAGTATACGCGGACTACCCTATACCTGGTGACATTCTTCTATTATTCCATCTTTATTATTATTTTGTTGGAATATCACATGCATGCGTTTTCTTACGGACTGATTCGAAAATCTTTATTATTATTTTGTCGAAATATCACATGCGTGCGTTTTGCATTTCGGGCCAGTTCCATTATTTATTATTCGTCGGAATATCACATGTCTATGCGTTCTGTGGGACACGGTTCCATCCTTTATTATTCTGTTGGAATAACCTGCCTGTGTGGTCTATCGCATGCATGGTGATTTCTTTTGTTATTCCATTCTTTATTATACTCGGTTGGTTAAAGCTTTGACTTCTATACTCTATGAAATTAGTGGAATATCCTTGATATTTGCGCTTCATCTAGTATCTTTCCATAGAAATATTCTTATGACCATTCTTGAATTTTACTCTACAAAGCAGTATCGTGTTGACAATTTGGACGTTATCAGTTCCTAGATAAATTAATTCTTGAACTTGTTTAATTGAATTCTTATATCATTGTCATCATCCTCATGTTTATATTTTGTTGAAAGTCATCTATGGCCTGTAGTGCATAGATGGACTTGGTATGATTATGACCAGGGATTATTAGGTGTAATCATGACCGTAATGTTACAAATGATGTGGAAAAAGTCCTCATTGGCCCGTAGTGCATTGATGGATAGTTGTTGGCATGATTATGACCATTAATGAATACACAAATATTCTTGGCCCGTAGTGCATGGATAATTGTGGTCGTGATACTAAAGAATATCCTTAGCTGTAGTGCAGGGGTGATTCGGTGATGTGGATTATTTATTGTCGAGTCCCAATGATAAAAGTGATGAAAAACCTTTTAAATCATAAAAGATAGTAGATTTTATTCTCTACTTGACTCTTTTAATGGATTCCTTGTTCCGCTGCAGTTAAACTTGATATTTATTATATTTTATCAGTTTAACATTGTTGAAAGCCAATGATAAATTATTCTGCATTATCTTAGTCATAATATTTCTTACTGAGCTAGTTGAGCTCACCCTTTCTTTCACTTTTCTCTTTAGGAAATGAGAACATAGCAGGGACTAGTCGGGGAACGGAGTGACGGTCCAGAGGATAGCATTAGTAGTCCTCACTATTCTGTGAAATAGTGTGTTAATAATTGTAATGAGGACTCCTTTTGAGTTTGTATAATCTCTAGTAGACAATAATTGTATTCAAACTCACAGTTATGTTTTGTCGTATTGTACACGACAGTTGTATTAGTAAGTTGTATTTGAATTCTGTACCATGTATCAGACGACCCAAGATGGGTGATGTATACCTAATTTTGGGGGCGTCACAGTTGGTATCAAAGCTTAGGGATATGATCCTTGGCTAAGATGTGAGAATAGAACTAGGAGGGGAGGGACGTGGAATTCCTTCGCTAGTATGATCTACCTAAGTTTATGTGGTATTTAATTGGTCGGTCAGAATATAGGGATAATATGATACATGTCAATTAACCTTTTGTTTTGTGGCAGGATCTGAAAATGACATTCGAGAATGTTGAGAATAGCAATGGAGCAGTGTAAACAGTTGATTCACCACATATCGATAATCGAGGATAATGTGCATCGTGAAGGCGACAATCCTCATGCAAACAACAACAACGACCAAATGATGAATGATGGATTGTTCGAGAGGTTTTATGCAATTCATGCAACAAAGAAAGATGAGAGCACTCCTATCCAAAATGTAGGTGGAAACACGGAAACTCTCTAAGGTCATCGCTAAACAATTCAAGGAGTTGGGACCACCAGAGTTTAAGGGAGAGCCAAAACCACTTATGGCGGAAGCATGGATAAAGTAGATCACCAAGATATTTGATGTCTTGGGATGCTTCGAGGAGCAAAAGGTTCCCTTTGCCGCCTTTATATTGTGCGGAGAGGCAGATTACTGGTGGGAATAAGTAAAACATACTCAACCTGCCGTACTGAAGATGTCTTGGGAGAAGTTCCAAGAGCTATTCAACGACAAATACTTACCCGAAAGTATTCGTCACATGAAGGAGGTGAAGTTTATCAAGTTGGAACAAAATAATATGACCGTGTCGCAATATGAGGCTAAATTTGCGGAGTTATCCCGGTTTGCGTCCCACTTGGTGGATAATGAAGAGAGAATGACACAGATGTTTTTAAGAGGTTTGAAGCCGGAGATACGTCAACATCTTATTTCATATAAACTGTGTTTGTATTCAGATGTTGTAAATAGGGCTCCGTTAGTGGAGCGTGATAACGAGTCAACGCAACTAAAAGAGAGCAGCCGACAAAATGATAATACCGGTTAGAGCAGTCATCGAAGCGGTGACAACAAGCGTCGATGGAATCAACAGGCCAGAAATGGTAACCACTTCGGTGGTAATCAGGACCAAAATAATAAGAATGGACATTTCAAGAAGAGGAGATTCAACAATGATGGAAAGACATTAGCACCAGCACCCATTGTTAAGGAAGGAGAACGACCACCTATCATATGCTTTAAATACGGAGGGGAGGGACACATAAGTCCAAACTGCGCTATGCCATCCAAAGCATGTTATAATTGTGGAAGAGAAGGTCACTTAGCCCAATTTTATCGTTCACCAAAGACAATTTCAGATAGGATGGAGGCACCAAAGGCCGTCCCAGAAAAGTCAAAGCCGGCAGTGCAAGGGAGAGCGTTTGTTGTGACCTCCTAGAAAGCAAGGAACCTGAAATGAGGTCATCACGGGTAAGCTTATCATAAACTCTAGCGAAGTCTATGCTTTATTTGATCCCGGTTCTGCCCATTCTTTTATTTCTCCTACTTGCGCTCAGCGATTAAATTTGACTCCGAAGAAATTAGATTTTGATTTATCTGTGGAAACTCCATTGGGAGAAACCTTCATTACATCCACTGTTTATAAGTCTTGTTTGGTTCAAATTGGCACCCTCATATTACCTGTCGATCTTATTTCATTGAAAAACTTGAATTTGACGTGACTCTAGGGATTGATTGGTTAACTACTTATCATGCAAAAATTGATTATTTTCGTAAGGTTGTTAGCTTTCATATTCCTAATCAACCTATTATGCGAATTCAAGCGACCAAACCATTAAAATCAATCACGGTCATCTCAAGCCATAAAGCTATTCTATTGAAAAACGGATGTCAAGCTTTCTTAGCTCATGTCACAGATCTAAACAAAAATACGTCAGCTTTGAATGATATTTATGTTGTTAATAAATTTCCTGACGTATTCCCCGAAGAACTTCCTGGCCTACCCTATGAGCGTGAAATTGAATTTTGTATCGACCTTGAACCCGGTACAAAACCCATTTCCAAAGCCCCATATCGAATGGCTCCTATTGAACTTCAGGAGTTAAAGACTCAATTACAGGAATTGTTAGAAATTGGCTTTATTCTTCCTAGTACCTCTCTTTGGGGTATTCCTGTTCTATTCGTGAAGAAGAAAGATGGGAGTATGCGACTTTGTATTGATTATCGGAAGTTGAATCATGTCACCATCAAAAATAAGTACCCATTGCCACGTATTGATGACCTATTTGACCAGTTGCAAGGAGCCAAATTCTTTTCAAAGATTGATCTTCGTTCCGGATATCACAAATTGAAGATTAGACCAGATGACATTCCAAAGATGGCTTTCAGAACTCGGTACGGGCATTATGAATTCCTAGTCATATCCTTTGGATTGACTAATGCTCCTGCTGCCTTCATGGATATGATGAAACGAGTATTCAAAGAATATTTGGATCACTTTGTGGTCGTCTTTATTGATGACATCCTTATTTATTCCAAAAGCCGTGCAGATCATGAGCAACACTTAAGGCTGACACTCCAAAAGCTTCGTGAATATAAGCTTTATGCCAAGTTAAAGAAATGCGAGTTCTGGCTTGAGGAAGTAGCATTCCTTGGGCACATGGTATCTAGTCATGGAATATCTGTTGACCCAGCAAAGATTGAAGCTATTCAAAGCTAGGAGCAACCTAAATCAATGACCGAAGTACGTAGCTTTCTTGGTTTAGCTGGTTATTATCGGAGATTCGTGGAAGGATTTTCTTGAATCGCTACTCCATTAACTCAGCTGACTCGAAAAGATACAAAGTTCAGTTGGAGCGAAGAATGTGAGAAGAATTTTCGAGAACTCAAGAGGAGACTCATTTCAGCACCTGTTCTGACAATACCATCTGGCTCGGAGGGATTTGTCATCTACAGTGATGCTTCGGGCAAAGGGTTGGGATGTGTTCTCATGAAACATGGAAAAGTCATAGCCTATGCCTCAAGACAACTCAAAGAATATGAGAGGAATTATCCTACTCATGATCTAGAGTTGGCAGCTGTTGTTTTCGCACTAAAGATTTGGAGGCATTACTTGTATGGGGAGAAAGTGGAGATCTTTACGGATCATAAAAGCCTCAAATATTTCTTCACTCAAAAGGAACTCAACATGCGACAATGACGCTGGCTTGAACTGTTGAAAGATTATGATCATACCATCCAATACCATCCTGGAAAAGCGAACGTGGTAGCTGACGCATTGAGTAGAAGATCATATGCAAGTGCGAATGCGATATTGTCAACGCAAAGGCCCATTTTGTGTGACTTATAAAGGATGGAGATAGAGTTAAAGACTTCAGGGACCCATGTGATGATGGCGAATATACGAGTAGAACCGACTTTAATTGATAAAGTTAAAGCTGCTCAAGCTACAGACTTGGAGCTGATGCGTATGAGGAAGAAAGTGCAAGAAGGTGTTATTCCGGAAGCAAGAATCGATGAAGAAGGAATACTTCGAGTCAACTCCAGACTTTGTGTTCCTAACGACCCTGATTTAAAGTATAAAATCATGGTGGAGGCGCACAACACACCATTTGTAATCCATCCTGGGAGTACCAAAATGTATCATGATATTCGTCATACATTTTGGTGGAGCAATATGAAGAGGGAGATAGCGATGTTTATCTCAAGGTGTCTAACTTGTCAACGAGTTAAAGCGGAGCATCAAGTACCAAAAGGTCCATTACAACCACTTGAAATTCCAGAGTTGAAGTGGGAGCACATTACCATGAATTTCATTACCGGTCTTCCTAAGGTTTCTCAACGTATAGATGCGATTTGGGTCATTGTTGATAGATTGACCAAGTCTGCTCATTTATTACCGATACGAGAAACTTATACACTTGAACGTCTTGCTCGTATGTACATAAACGAGATTGTAAGACTGCATGGTATGCCAGTATCCATAGTTTCTGATCGAGACCCAAGATTCACTTCACGATTTTGGGTTAGTTTGCAAAAAGCTATGGGCACAGACTTACGATTTAGCTCGGCATATCATCCTCAGACGGACGGACAGTCGAAGAGGACTATTCAAACTCTTGAAGATCTATTAAGACTTTGTGTCCTTGATTTTAAGGGAAGTTGGGACAAGTTCTTACCATTGGTGGAGTTTTCCTACAACAATAGTTATCAAGCAAGTGTTGGAATGGCTCCATTTGAGGCATTGTATGGAAGAAAGTGTCGTTCTCCAGTATGCTGGGATGAGGTGGGAGAAGCAACGTTGTTGGGACCGAAGTTGGTAAGTATGACTACGGAAAAGATTCAAACGATCTGACAATGTATAAAAACCTCACAAGATCGTCAAAAGAGTTATGCTGATATTCATCGAAAGGACGTGGAATTTGATATAGGAGATCATGTGTTATTATGAGTTACTCCGTGGAATGGAGTTACAAGATTTGGAAAGAGAGAAAAGCTCAATCCTCGATTCATTGGCCCATTTTTAATCCTCGATCGAGTAGAAACTGTGGCCTATAGACTCGCTTTACCGCCAAGTATGTCTCATGTTCATAACGTTTTTCACATATCCATGTTACGTAAATATGTGAGAGACCCGAATCACATTATTGAGTTAGAACCGGATGAAATAGCGGAAGATTTGACGTATAAAGAGATTCCTGTTCAAATCTTGGATAAAAAGGAACATATTTTACGCTCCAAGGTTATACCTCAAGTCAAAGTTTTGTGGAGAAACCACGATGTTGAGAAAATGACATGTGAGTTAGAATCTGAAATGAAGTCAAGGTATCCTTACCTCTTTGATATACTAGGTACGTACCCTAATTTCGAGGGTGAAATTTCATAAGAAGGGGAGGTTGTAAGACCCCAACCTTTTGAATAAAGATGAATTTTCTATAAATATTATTTTTGAGTATTATGGAGTGAAATTAATATAATGTTATAGTTGTGGGTAATATTTATAAATTTTACAAAGTATGCAAGTTGTTATATAATATTCGATTGGTCGGGGAATATTCGTATAACGGCACAATCATTGGTGGACCCCACAACGGAGTTATTGTCGGATTGAGAAAACGGCAAAAATACTTTATAAAAATAACGGCGGAAGTTTTACCGTTAACTGTTGAAACACCGGTGTTGTTAAAAGTGCGATGTCTGGCGTAGTTAAACGAGTAGTACGATATTGATTGTTGATGCTTACGTGAGAAGCCACTCAGTTTTGTTCAATTATTGCTAGAGTAATTATTATAAATTTTATGTATTCTATGGACCCCTTATTTATCCATTTTTCAAAATAACCTAGGTGAAAATTATTCATTATATATATATATATATATATATATATATATATATATATAAGTCTTGTATATATAATATATATATATATATATACGGTTGGCATGAATTATTGGGGGGGTAGTCGATGTGGGAGGAGTTATTATTAGTATTATATATATATATATATATATATATATAAGTTCTTGATGTAATGATATATATATATATATATATATATATGATGTTGATTAAGTAAAAGAAAAGAAAAGTCACGGAGTGTATCCCGTGAAAATATATATATATATATATATATAATATATTATATATTATATTTTATTTAAAAGATTTTGCTTTAAATATGTATCGTCCGATTAAAAGTAAATCAATCTGGACCGTTCATAAATTAGTTACTATGCAGTCCGTTTTTCTATAAATAGAAGCTCATTCCTTCATTATTTCTTACAAATTCACTAAAACTCTAGAGAGAAAAATTATAGAGAAGCTATAGAAAAGTATTCTGCTCCTTCCCTACTCTTATATTCAGTTTCTTTTATGGTAAGGGATATTATTTGTTGTACTTGTAAGGGGTGTTATTTCTTTTGAATTCATGAAGAGATCTCATTATTCCATTCTTTATTATTCTCTTTGGAATAACCAAAGATTATCGCGATGGACTACCTATACTTGGTGACATTCTTCTATTATTCCATCTTTATTATTATTACATTGGAATATCCTATCTACATGCGTTTCTTTGGGACGATTAAAATCTTTATTATTATTACGTTGGAATATCCTATCTCATGCATTTCTGTGGGACCTAATTCCATCTTTATTATTAATATGTTGGAATATCACGTGCTCATAATGCTTACTTGGGACCGGTTCCATTATTTATTATTATACAGCCGGAATATCTTGTATGCGTGCGTTTACGCCGGACTGGGTTCCATTATTTATTATTACGTCGGAATATCTTGTGCGTGCGTTTTACGTTGGACTGGTTCCATTATTTATTATTCTCGCCGGAATATCACATCTATGCGTTCTGTGGGACTGGTTCCATCCTTTATTATTCTATTAGAATAACCAACTTGTGCGGTCTATCGCATGCATGGTGATTTCTTTTGTTATTCCATTCTTTATTATACTTAGTTGGTTAAAGCTTTGACTTCTATACTCCATGAAATTAGTGAAATATCCTTGATATTTGCGCTTCATCTAGTATTTTTCCATGGAAATATTCTTCTGAGCATTCTTGAATTTTACTCTACAAAGCAGTATCATGTTGACAATTTGGACGTTATTAGTTCCTAGATAAATTAATTCTTGAACTTGTTTTATTGAATTCTTATATCATTGTCATCATCCTCATGTTTATATTTTGTCGAAAGTCATCTGTGGTCTGTAGTTCATAGATAGACTTGGTATGATTATGACCAGGGATTATTCGGTGTATCATGACCGTAATGTTATAAATGATGTGGAAAAAGTCCTCATTGGCCCGTAGTGCATTGATGGATAGTTGTTGGCATGATCATGACCATTAATGAATACACAAATATTTTTGACCCGTAGTGCATGAATAATTGTGGTCGTGATACTAAAGAATATCCTTGGGTACGTGAAAAGTGTGGGGGTGATTCGGTGATGTGGATTATTTATTATTGTCGAGTCCAATGATAAAAGTGATGAAAAACCTTTTAAATCATAAAAGATAGTAGATTTTATTCTCTACTTGACTCTTTTAATGGATTGCTTGTTCCGCTACAGTTATACTTGATATTTATTATATTTTATCAGTTTAACATTGTTGAAGGCTAATGATAAATTATTCTGCATTATCTTATTCATAATATTTCTTACTGAGCTAGTTGAGCTCACCCTTTCTTTCACTGTTCTCTTCAGGAAATGAGAACATAGAAGGGACTAGTCGGGGAATGGAGTGACGGTCCAGAGGATAGCATTAGTAGTCCTCACTATTCTGTGAAATAGTGTGTTAATAATTGTAATGAAGACTCCTTTTGAGTTTGTATAATCTCTAGTAGACAATAATTGTATTCAAACTCATAGTTATGTTTTGTCGTATTGTACACGACAGTTGTATTAGTAAGTTGTATTTGAATTCTGTACCATGTATCTGACGACCCAAGATGGGTGATGTATACCTAATTTTGGGGGCGTCACAACTATTTCAAAATAATTACTTTCCTTAACTCATTAATTATTTATTAAACAAATAATTAACCAAATCAAATTGAATCAATTAAACAAATATTTATTCAACGATAAACACATCCATTAAATATTTATATAATTAAATAAATATTTAAGTATTATAATTAAAAAATCTGGATTGTTACAACAATGTTCATAGTATGTCACATTAACCCTATTTATAGTTAGTACGTAGTTTCAAAAATTTGATAGAGAGTTGTTATGTTATTATTATCGGTTCAGATTACTTCACAACCATTGATTTGTTGTAGAAGGGTAGTACAAAGAAAATATTTAATCCTTTCAGCTAATATTTAAAATTGTTATTACTTGTTGGGCACTTAAATGCTCATCCTTGCTTAAATTAAATGTTTTCAGTTAAGTATGATCAACCAGAGGGCTCTGCCAGGAATAAAGGGAAAGGAAAGCTATCAGAATAAGTTTGTGTTATCTTATGTATTAGCTAGACTTAAATAAGATGATGTTATTTATTATTTATCATGTAATGAAATGTTTTAAGGTCGCGTAACTAGGATTTAAAAAACTCTGATATATAAATTAAGTTTGATATTTATGAAATTATTATTATTATTCCGCTCAAAGAAATGGTATCGTGAAGCACTGAATTCGGGTTTCAAGTACCTGAATTTGAGGGCATCACAGGTTGGTATCAGAGCTTTAGGGTTAGAAATAGTAGGTGGGAGTAGACCTTAGGCTATAACCTTAGAGCAGAGGAAAATGTTGAAGGTACAAATAACTCATATAGAGTTTAAAAGGAGATGAATCGAATAAATTCATCGTCAAACAAAAATAAAAGATAACTTATATAAAACTTTGACTTGCTGTGTGTGTATATTATATGCTAATCAAGATAAATTATGTGTAGATGTTAGGAGGAAAAGGATTAGGAAACCCTAAGATCGTAAAGAATGAGCCAATAGTTGAACTAGAGGCTCACGTTGAAGATAACCTTGATGAGGTGATCATTTTGGAAAATATAGTACCGGACCCAGAAACGTTGGAATTAACAGATAGTGATTCAGACACTAAAGTTGAAGATGATCAAGCATCAACGGAGGTACATAATCTGAGGAACAAGGTTTCTTCTCTGGAAAAGCTATGGGAAATAGAAAAGCTGTTGAATAGTCAACTGCGAAAAGCCTTACTAAAAACAATGGAAGAACAAGATAAGCTTAAGATCCAAATTGATCAAATAAGAGCCACAAGCAACATATCGTGTGCAGATCGAGCAAGAAGGGGAAAACAAAGATAGAAGGCCACGACTTAGGAAAATTTGATAAGAAGAAATGAAAAAAGATATGTTATCTTTGCGGTTATTAAGGACATACCACTTTGTATTGTCCCGACTATAAACCAGGTGCATGTTTTATTTGTGGATTGGACGGTCATCAGGCGAAGGGTTGTCCAAAATTAGGAAAGAGGTGTAGGAAATAAGTAGAATTAGTATTTAATTATGTATATTTGGTAATGTACATGTGTATTATAATAATCCTAACTTTGGTGTAAGTTGTAGCAGCGATTCCCGACTTTTGTGAACACAAAGGGATATCGGATGTTTAAAGCAGTATGTGATATGTTATGTACTATAAAATAGTTAAATGAATATGAATTTATGTTTGGTTAATGAAGCAAGTTTAAAATATTAAACTTATACGATAAGGTTTAGAATGTAAGTTAATAAAATATAGAATTTGTTTTATTTAACCAGAAAATGCCACCAAGACGACAAACTCAAAACCAAAGGGCAGAAGAATCTGTCAACAATGCTGGAGGACAACAACCAGACCTGATGCAGAATTTTACGAACATAGTAGCTCAAGCCATGCAGAATGGAATGTCGGCCGCGGGAAATCAATTAAACAATCGGTTTGTGAACTTCAAGGATTTTAAGGCCGTAGGACCGCCCAAATTTAGAGGTACCACTGACCCGATAGAAGCCCAAACTTGGGTTAAGGAAATAGAAAAAGCATTTGTAGTCACTAGGGTAGATGAGGGGCAAAAGACAGCTTTTGCAGCATATATGAAGAAAGGAGAGGCGAATTTTTGGTGGGAGGCAAATCAAGATAGGGCAGGAGAAGCAGTGATAGCATGGACTAGGTTTAAGACGCTATTCTTTGAAAACTTTCTCGGCTAGTGTACAGGCTAGGATGGAGGTGATGTTTTTGGAATTGAAGCAGGAGAACTTGACAGTTGCGGAGTATGCCGCAAAGTTCAATGAATTAGCTAGGTTCGCTCCGCACTAATTGGATACGGAGGCTATAAAAGCAAGGAGGTTTGAGCTAGGCCTAAAGCCCTGGCTCTACAATAAGGTGGCGGTGTTGCAGATCAATACATTTGCCGCACTCTTAGAAAAGGCTATCATAGCTGAAGGGGGAAGTGAGGAATAAGGGTGAGGGAGCTGGGAAGGTAGAAGTAGGTAGTGGAAGTAGGGGTGAGAAAAGGAAGTGGAACAATGTGGAGAGTGTTCAAGTCAAGAAGGAAGGTGTGAAAAAGAAGGTTGTGCAGTGTAAGAATCGTGGGAAGAGTCATTCATGTGAGTGTCTTAAAGGCAAGTTTATGTGCTTTACAAGTGTAAAAGGGGGAGGACATATCTCTCCTAACTGCCCCAATCCTAGGATGAGCAATGGGTGTTTTCTGTGTGGATCAACAGAGCATATGGTGAAGGACTGTCCAAAAATGAGAATGGATATAGGGAGCGTGAATGCGGGAAGAGGCAGTGGAACAATGGCGATAACGAGACCAAATTCAACGAAATCAACCGCAAGAGTCTTCAACATGACGGTTCAGGATACCGTAGCAGCCGGGGATGGAATTTCAGGTATTATTCGTATGAATTATATTTTTGTATATACGATTTTCTTAAATATAAGTAAATTATGTTATAAAGAAATTTTGAAGGAGAAATTTGAGTTCTGTTAGAAATCAGATTTCCGTATAATCAGATAGACAAGCTTTATGTTGAACAGTTAAAGATCAGTTTAATCGAATTTGATCGAGATCTAATTGGAAAGACTGTGTATGCTATTTTCCCTAGTATCTATAAGTTTTGAAGCGGTGATTCCGGGGACGAAATCCTTATAAGGAAGGGTGGATGTAATAACCAAATATTTTCAATAAGAAATTTTGCGAATAATTTTTTTATATATATATAAAGGTGGGAATATGTTCAAGGTAAAATATATGTATATATGTGATACATAAAATTATTAATTAGATGAATAATTATAAATAAATTCTTTTATGAATTATTGATCATTATAGATTATATTCTCATTATAAATTAATTTTATAATAAAAATATTTATTATTTATTTTCCATGAAATATGAATATTATATATATGATATGATTATAAGGATTATTATGATATGTATTTTATTATAGTAGTTAAGTTAATTATTTTAACTTAATTAAATAGTATATATGAAAGTGAGGTGGTGAAACAACTCGGGTCAAATCCCGAGTCCGGAATAAATCTCGGGTCAAATCCCAAGTCCGAATCAAATCAAATCCTTCAAAATAAGGCCTCAAACTACTGGCCCAATAGTATCTTCTCGGGTCATCTTAGCCCACCACAGGCTCCCAAAGGTCATGACTTGAAGGTACTATTGGTAGTAACTTATTTTCTTATATGCAGACAAATATTTCCCCTATCTTTCGATGTGGGACTGAGATGTTACAAACTCTCCCACTTAAATTTTTGACGTCCCCGTCAGAACCGATCACACACACGACCTAAAGATCTTTTCCTCTCTAGCCATTGTGGGATAATACCGGCTGGCTTCGTGCCCCCACCTCCGGACCTCCATCTCTCCATTGTGGGATAATACCACCAGCCTTCGTGTCCCCACCTCCGGCAACCCGATCGGATGACCTGACCCGAGCTTTCGGGAGTCGACTCTGATACCATATGAAACAACCCTGGTCAAATCCTGAGTCCGGAATAAATCTCGGGTCAAATCCCAAGTCCAAATCGAATCAAATCCTTCAAAATAAGGCCTCAAAACACTGGCCCAATAGTATCTTCTCGGGTCATCTTAGCCCACCACAGGCTCCCAAAGGTCATGACTTGAAGGTACTATTGGTAGTAACTTATTTTCTTATATGCAGAAAAATATTTCCCCTATCTTTCGATGTGGGACTGAGATGTTACAAACTCTCCCACTTAAATTTTTGACGTCCCCGTCAGAATTGATCACACACACGACCTAAAGATCTTTGCCTCTCTAGCCATTGTGGGATAATACCGGCTGGCTTCGTGCCCCCACCTCCGGACCTCCATCTCTCCATTGTGGGATAATACCACCACCTTCGTGTCCCCACCTCCCAAGAACCCGATCGGATGACTGACGAGGAGCCGGGTGTCGACTCTGATACCATATGAAACAACCTGGTCAAATCCTCGAGTCAAGGAATAAATCTGGGTCAAATCCCAAGTCCAAATCGAATCAAATCCTTCAAAATAAGGCCTCAAAATACTGGCCCAATAGTATCTTCTCGGGTCATCTTAGCCCACCACAGGCTCCCAAAGGTCATGACTTGAAGGTACTATTGGTAGTAACTTATTTCCTTATATGCAGACAAATTTTTCCCCTATCTTTCGATGTGGGACTGAGATGTTATAGGTGGGGTATAGATTAAAAACCCTAATTCTGGATTTTGAGTAAAAAATGAGAATATTGATATAATATTATTTATATTTCAGTAATATAAACATGTCTGATATGTGTGGAATGTTAATGTGTGGAACAATTATAGTAACACAATGCAAAACCCTAGCATTACTAATAAACTATAGTACATGAGTCAATTATGACTATAAGATTTGTTAACTTATTGTGTAATGTAATTTATGAAAATTATTATATTTAATGTTAATTAGGTAAACCCTAATTAATATTTAGAACCCTAATTGCTAAGTTGTAAACCCTAATTATTATTTTAGCAATGTTAATGGTAATTAGTATATTATAAAGCCTAATTTACAAATCTTAGGTGATTAGTAAATCTAAATTAATTAGGGAACCCTAATTCATATTTTTAGAAACTAAAATTCCCATTTTAGCCCTAATCTCAAAATCCTAGAACTTGGACTTTTGGAACTCTAGGGTTAAACCCTAATGGGTGAGATGGAATTGACAACCTTGCCACTAAAAGTAAACACCAAATGACCAATTTGCCCTTCTTGCATTATTTAAAAGATAACTTGTAAAACTTGTCATAACTTTAGTTGGTGAGCAACTTTAGCTAGCCATTTGGTCTATTACTAGCCTTTAATCAGTCCAAAACCTGACCTTATGATCAGCCATGGTCCTTGCATCAAATTATATATAGATTGAGAGAGAGGAAAGTTCATAATTTTGTCCCAATTGCTCACAAACACATCACCAAGCTTCTCTCTCTAACCCACGAATTTCTTGAGCATTTCAGTCCCCAAAACCACCCCCACTAACAACCACAACAAAATTAGTAGCCAAGAATCAAATCTTGTTCAAGAAAGGTAAAACCCTAAATAAAAATTTTGATCTTGTATATTATGTTAGATGTTATGTTTAAATGTTTCAAGTTATGTTAGAAGGTGTCATTTAGTGATCTGGGTTGTTATAACTCAGATCCATAACACTTAGATGTTCGGAATTGATGATTTTAGAAATCTGGAAAAGTTAGAAATTGTGGTCTGACAACGAATGTCAGTGGCTCTAGATTCTTGTCTAGACATTGTTTTTGTTGTTTAAATGTTTGAACATGTAGTATGCTTGAAGGACTTTGATCTAGACTTAAAATCATGCTTAGATCATGCACATATTTCATGATATTGTTGGTCAAAGGCCGTTGACCGGCCATGACTAAACGTTTCTGGGTATCCCAGAAACTGCCCAAAAAGGTCTGATAACGGATTCAAGTGTCTGGATCTTTCAGTTGTTTGTTGTTTTGCTCATGTTGTTGTAATAGAATTATAATAGGTTATATGAACTTCAATATCATGCCTTTAGATCACTAAAACATTAAACAGATTTAACATAGTGGCCGGTCAAAGTAGGCCAGATGATCACGACTTGTGTTTTCTAGGTAACCTAGAAAACTAAAGTCCGTGATCTCGGACATGGTTTGACCGGCATGGATCTTGATCGTGTATTGTTGTTATATGTATATTATGTAATAGATCGGCACCTCTACATGTTAGCTACACACTACAACTCTTAAATCACATAAACATTAAACGAGCAGCATGTAGTGGAAGCCCAAAGTAGGCTAGTCGAATTGTTCTTCATTTCTGGGTAACCCAAAAAATGAAGAACAACTCTGACATCTACTTTGAAGGCTTTGATCTCTTAACTGTGATGCAGTTTGTTCATGATTGTTGTTGGATCTTGTAGTATTATACTAGTACTACAATATCAAGGTATTATCTTGCCCAGAAACACATTGAATCAATGTTTAATGTGTGGTCAAAGTGAGACCCTTGGACACTGACTGTCAGTGTTCTTGGTGCTCAAGAACACTTTAGGGGACGGTTTCTGTCGCTAAAAGCTATAGCGACAGATTTATTAATTTTAATTAATTAAATTTCTAAAAATCATTTAAAATTAGTAAATAAATTCTAAAAATTATAAAATCAGTTTTAAAAATTATTTTAAGTTATAAAAATTAACTTTTATTAATTTGACATATTTTCCCTAAATATTAGTAATTATTTGAAAATTAATAATATTTAATTAATTTAATAAATGCATTAAATAAATTAACTAAAAATGATTTTCTAATATTAAAAATCATTTTAAATGATAATAAGATATTAATAATATTTTAAGTTATAAAATGTAACTTAAAATATTTTAATGTAAATTTCATTAATTATATAATATTAATGATATTAGATTTATTTAATAATTATATTAAATAAATTAGTTTAAAAATGATTTTAATATTATAAAAATCATTTTAAATGCAAATAAAGAGTTTAAAGATATTCTAAGTTATAAAGTATTACTTTTAATATTTTAAGATAAATTTTATTAATTAGTTAATATTAATGATATTAGATTTATTTAATAATAATATTAAATAAATAGATTAAAAATGATTTTATTGATTTAAAATTATTTAAAAAGGATATAAGTGGTTTAAAAATATTTTAAGTTATTATAAATGACTTTTAGTATTTTAGTGAATAATACCTTAATATTTAAATATTAATGGTAATAATTAATACTTAAAAATATTTTGAGTTATTATAAAATAACTTTGTTATTTTGACAAGGTTGCATAAATATTTTAATATTATTTAAATAAAATTATTTAATATTTAAATCATTTAATAATGATTCCAGAGTTTGACAAATTATGATAATTAATTATAAATTATTATTAAGTCATATGAGTGATATTTAAATTATCCAGAATAATGTTTAAGATACAGATTAGAATTTTATACTCGGTAATTACTCGATAAAGCCGTCGGTACACCAAAATGCTACCGAATTTGATTTGAACCTATATAGATTAATTATATAAGTGTTTGTTTGTGTCTAAATGACTGATATATCTATGCGACAATGTGATTAAGTTATGTATTAACTGTAAATAACAGTATGATATGTTATTCTAATCAACAAAACAATCTTATAAATGATAGGTCGTTGAATTAAGGATAGAACTAAGTTGTGTAAGCAGCAGACCAGGCAAGTATCCTAAACTCTTGTTTTACTTTATTCAACGGATATCGTAAGCAAGTATCTTACCTTTGCATTTTTTTATGCAATGGACATGAGTAAGAAAGTTTCAGAATTATATTATTATTGTACTAGAATATTAACCCTATTGTTATATATGTTATATCCGATCATTGATTATCAACATGGTACTATATTGTAATTCAGATATATATTCTGTTTGTTATTTTCTAAACATTGTTATACAAGTGTCCCCACTTGGATAGTCATTGTATTTAATCACATGTTGATATATATATATACCTATTGATACAGATATGTATAAATGAAGTAAGAGTCGTCTAAGCTATTTGACCAGCTACACACAGATTTAGAAATATCGTTGATCATGATAAAACCTTTTTATATCCAATTCAATTGTTTTGGTTCGGATTCCAGACTAAGTATAAACATCCCGAACATGGGAAAACTTTTATCTTAAAGTGACGATAGAGTGAACGATAATATCATTCTTGCATGTAGTATTGATCAATACAGGCATAACGAGTTGATCACCCCCGCGTTAAGTAAGTTATGACGGTTTGCGGATGAAGTTATGCTAAACCTATTCAAAAATTGAGAACAATGTTCATAGTATGTCACCTTAACCCTATTTATAGTCAGTACGTAGTTTCAAAGATTTGATAAAGAGTTGTTATGTTATTATTATCAGTTCAGATTACTTCACAACCATTGATTTGTTGTAGAAGGGTAGTACAAAGAAAACATTTAATCCCATGATGTTAGACTTAAATAAGATGATGTTATTTATTATCTATCATGTAATGAAATGTTTTAAGGTCGCGTAACTGGGATTTAGAAAACTCTTATATGTAAATTAAGGTTGATATTTATGACATTTTTATTATTATTCTGCTCAAAGAAATGGTATCGTGAAGCAATTAATTCGGGTTTCAAATACCTGAATTTGGGGGCATCACAAATAATCTCATCATCATTAATATTTAATAATATGAAAATATTAATGACATACTTGTCAAAATATTAAAGTTATTTATAATAACTTAAAATATTTTTAAATCACCAATATTCTACTTAAATGATTTTTAAAATATTTAAAATCATTTTTAAACCATTACCATTAGTATTTAAATATTAATGAATTTATCATCAAATATTAAAGGTCATTTTTAAATGATTTTCAAATCAATAAAATCATTTTTAACTCATTTATTTAATATAATAATTAAATAAATCTAATATCATTAATATTAATTTATTAATAAAATTTCCCAAAAATATTAAAAGTTACATTTTATAACTCAAAATATTTTCTTACACTTTATTCTTATTTAAAATTATTTTTATAATATATTAAATCATTTTCTCTAATTTAGTTAATATACTAATTAAATATCATTAATATTCAAATAAATATAAAAATAAAAAATATCCCAAATTATCAAAAGTTATTTTTCATAACTTAAAATAATTTTTAAAACCATTTTAATAATTTTTAGAAATTATTTCCTATTTTGAAGCATTTTCGAAAATTAATATAATTAAAATCCTTAAAACCATCATTGTAGGCTATAGCGACACTTTCTGTCGTTGTTGGTGTTCTTGAGCTCAAGAACACTAACAGTTAGTTAGCAAGGGTCTAGGTTTGACCAGCCTTAATTCTCATTTCATGAATGTTTTGGACTTTTTTAAAACTTTGATTGTGTAGTAGATATGTAGTACTACAAGTATCAATCATCATCTAGGTCATATAACCACACATCACGAAGATCTGGGTTCTCAAAGTTGCTGTCAGGTAGTTCCTGGGTTTTATGGGTAACCTAGAAACCCAGGCAGTTTCATGGTACCACTTTCCAGCCCAATTAATTTTATGTTCTGGTAATTATGTTTCTGTTTTTATGGTTCAAGTCTGTAGTTCTCATGTCATAGAACATATATATAACAACAGACCAGTCCAACTATAACACAATCACAAGTTGTGATTCGGTCAAACCCTGTCAGAAACATAGTTCATACGTTTTCTGGAAATTCCAAAAAATAGATATCTTGGTCGAGTAGGCTACTTTGACCAGGTACTCCATTCGATGTGTTGATTGTTTGAAGGATCTAAAGGTATGGATATAAAGTATATCTAACAGGCTACAATTTTGTTACAACAACATCAACAAATCTCATAACACCTGACAGATCTATGCCTTAGTGTAAGACCCCAACTTTTATAAATAAAGATTAATTTTACTGGAAATATATTTTGGAATATTATAGTGTGGATTTGATATAATGTTATAGTTGTGGGTAATGTTTACAAATTTTGTAAAGTAAGCAAGTTGATATAAAATATTCATTTTTGTCAGGGAATATTCCTTTGGTCGTGGAATATTCTTGTTGTCGGGGAATATCCGTACGACGGCACAATCATTGGTGGACCCCGCAACGGAAGTATTGTCGCAGTTAGAGAACGACAGAAATAATATTGGTCTAAAATTTCTTATGAAAAATTTACCTTTTCATGGCGGGGTTACTATTCATGAGTTACTATTCACGAGTTACTATTCATGCGTTATTATTCACGAGTTACTATTCATGAGTTAATATTCACGGGGTACTATTCATGACAAAATTGATTTCCTTTTCTAACCAAATTTTATCGTAAACTGTTGAAATACCCGGTGGTAAAAGAACAGTAATACGCGTGGTATAGTAGCACACGGTATTGATTATTGATGCTTACATGAGAAGTCACTCAGTTATACTCAATTATTGCTACAGTAATTACTGCATAGTATCTGATGTTAATTGATTCAATTATTGTCACAATATTATCTGCATAATATTTTATATTATTAAATCAATAATTGAGATGACAAAGTTATCCATATTATTATTTGTAATATTGACGATGTCTAGAAAGTTCTATCGAGGAGAGGTTTGGTCATCTAATTATGCGCCAATAGGGAGAAATCCTTATCGGAAAGCCCCCTCTTTCTTGGGAATGATCTGGTTGTTAAATATTGTGAGTTATAATATTAATGATGAATAATTGTTAATAGATTAAAAATGTATTTATTAAAGATAAGTGATTTATAGTAAATATTTATTCAATTTTTGATATAAATAGAGGGGTTTGTTATGAGGTGTTTGTTATAAGTTTGGCTTATTATTCCATGAGGGGATGTGCTAATTTTTTAGACCGTTGGTTGAAGTTATAATAGTAAATCAATATGGCTCGTTGGTTGAAGATATAATTGTAAATCAATATGGACTGCTGGTGGAAAGATATAATAGTAAATCAATATGGATCGTTGGTTAAAAGTTTTAATAGTAAATCAGTATGGACCGTTGCTTTAAGTTTTAATAGTAAATCAATATGGACCGTCCGTTTAAAAGTTAATTAATCTAGGTCATTCATGAATTAGTTACTATCCATTCTTTTTTCCTATAAATAGAAGTTCATTCATTCATTATTTCTTACGAATTCACTGAAACTCTAGAGAGAGAAACTATAGAGAGCAAGAAGAAGAGTATTCTACTACTACCCTACTTCAGTATTCAATCTTCTATTAAGGTAAGGGGTGTTATTTATTTCATACTCGCTTATGATATTATTTTTTGTATTCGTAAGGAATATTATCTTCGTTCAATATTCGTAAGGGTTATTATTTGTTATATTCAAAAGGGGTATTATTTCTTTCGTATTCATGAAGAGAGTTATTTTCTTTCAATATTCGTAAGGGTTGTTATTCCATTCTTTATTATTACATTGGAATAACTTTGTCTCACGCGGACTCTGCATGCATGGTGAAATCCTTTTGTTATTCCATTCTTTATTATTCGTAGGAATAACTTGTCTACGTGATAACAATAGCATGCACAGTGAATAACCCTTCGTATTCAATGGTTATTAAATTATGGAAATGATCTGCCTACGCAGACTACCGCATAACAGTTGAAAATGATCAGATTCCTAACTCTAAACTTACTACGCGGACTACCGCATGTTCATTTCAGATTCCTAACTCTAAACTTACTATGGTAAGTATTGCATCTATAATTCCTGAAATGATCAGAAATTCCTTGAGTTTTCTTTTTTGTATCCAAGTTGTCTGTTATGGTTCCTATCTTTGGTTGGATCTATGTTTTGAACTTTATTCTTGAATTTTGCTCCATAATTGATTATTATGGAGTATTCTTGAACTTGGATAAACTAAATTATAAATCCCTAATTGTGTCCTTTATCATACTGGATTCTTTTCTGTATCCAAGTTGGATCTAATTGTTGTCTATTGTATTATATCAAAATTTTTCATATTGAGGACAAAGGATAATTTGTTCTACATTATCTTAGTCATAATATTCTATATTGGGCTAGTTGAGCTCACCCTTTTCCATTTTGTTCCATTTTTCTTCTCAAGAGGCGAGAATATAGGTTGAACTAGTCGGGGTGTGGAGTGATGTTTCAAGGCAGTTCTTTTAGTAGTCCTCACAATTTTATAAAATAGTTTATCAATAATTGTAATGAGGACTTATTTGAGTGTGGATATTGTCTAGAAGACAATATTTGTATTTAAACTCAGAGCATATGTGTTGTCTTATTTTGCACGATAATTGTAATAATGAAGTAGTAGTTGTTTTCTGTACCATGTATTTGGCGACTCAGAATGGACTGTGTGGACCTATTTTAGAGGCGTCACAGTTGGTATCATAGCTTAGGGATATGGTCTATGGTGGAGATCGGGGAATAGAACTAGGAGGGGAGAGACGAGTAAATCCTTTGCTAGTGTATCCTACCTAAGCTTATTTGTGTTTATTTGGTCAGTCAGAATATAGGGGTATTATGTGGCATGTCAATTTCTTTAATTAACCCTTGTTTTATGAAATTGTTTTAGAATGGTAGTTGAAAATGTTAACAATGGAGTGTATGAGACCGTGGAGACACCTTAAATCACCAACTAGGAGAACGTGCAACATGACATCAATGTTCCTCCTGTAAATAACACCAGTGATCAAACGATTAATGATGGGATGTTTAGAAGTTTTTTGCAGTTAATGTAAAATTAGAAGAGGGAGACGCGTGTACAAAATACAGGTGGAAATGATAGCAACGCGCGGCTTGTCACGGCCAAGCAGTTCAAAGAGTTGGGACAACCAGAGTTTTTGGGAAAGCCGGATCTGACTAAGGCGGAAACGTGGGTTAAGCAAATTAACAAGATATTTAATGTCTTGGGATGCACGGAGAAACAGAAGGTTTCATTGGCCACCTTTATGTTTCGTGGTGAGGCAGATTACTGGTGGGAATGTAAAAACCCAAAACCCTAATAAGACTCGTATGTATAAATCCCGTTATATAAATAAAATTTCTCTGTTCTGAATATGTTACGTGTTATTATATACTTGGTTTGACAAAATTGACCAAATGAATTTTTATCCGAAAAACGTCGTGCTTGACACCTCGTGCTTAAATTTTTTCCATAATCAGACTTTTCGGTAAAATTATTTTGACAAGTTGTTTTGTCGTGCTTACACTGACAAAACGCTTTGTTGTTCTTGTTAGGATTAGTGAGTAAACCCTAATTAGCAAAACCCTAACCCTAATTAGCAAAACCCTAATACTAATTTATTAATTAAACCCTAATTAGCTAATCTAACTCTAATTAGCTTATGTTAACACTTAATCATGGTTAGTAAACTTCTATTAGGTACTAATTAACATTACTTAACATTCCTAATCATTAGAAACAAAACCCTAATCAAGATTAGTGAGATTTAAGCCTAATTAAGCTACTAACTTAATCAACTAGCTCACAAGTAGGTTAGGAGTCACCATTACAAGTTTCAAAACATCACAAGACATGCTTCCAAACTCCCAAGCATTAGAAGAGTCACAGATCAGATCTTTATAGAGGCAAGTAGGTGAAAAAATGACCAAAAAGCCAAGTTGGAAAATTCTATAAATAGGAACCTTAGGGCTGAGCAAACCCACGAATTCTCAAAGCCTAGATAGACTTATAAACCTACCATATCAAGCCTAGGTGTTATCAGCAACAAGATCAGAAGCTAGAATCACAAATTTCTCAAGAAAAGGTGCAAACCCTAGTTCATAAATTTCTCTTTGATCTTATGTTAGATTTGTTGTTTAGATGTTTAGAATATTGCATTAGGATGTTAGAAAGTATGCTAGAGTGGTAGAACACGTTTTCATAACATCTAGATGCCTTAATTAAGCGTTTTATGAAATCTGGGAATTTTGAAAAAAAATGGTGTGACAGCCGAATGTTAGGGCTTTTCGATTCATATGTGTTTATGTTTTGGTCTGTTAATCGATTGATATTTGTAGCCTGTAAGTAGGTCTTTAATTTGGAAAAGAAAACAGGTTCAGATGAACCATAGATTCCATGATATAAGCAGTCAAAGTGGGTTGACCATTCACGGAAGCTGGTTTTCTAGGTTGCCCAGAAAGCTCAAAAACAGTTGAACTGGCTACTTTAACCGACCTGTTTAATCATCTTCTGATTGTTAATTGTTTATGTTTTTGTTATAAATTAGTACTCTGATATACATACTACATTTCTATGATCTTCAATCAAACAAACACATCGGATAATGAAGGGCCAGTACCCGATCCACTCTCACTACTACATCCAGTGGGTGGGCGTCGCCGAGATCTCACAGAAGGGACTAGGGTGTAAGCTGGGACATAGGGAATGCCCACAACTCTACCGTTCTTCGGTCCCCCTGTAGCCTGCAGCCAGTCCTCTATCTCCTCGCCCGCACGCGTAGACTCGTCTACTGGAGTGTCACCTCTCTGGCTGCTCCGGGCCACTGCAAGATCCTCGAACCGTCGCTGAAAAAAAACACATTAATAGATGATACGCAAAGTATAAAATGAAATAATACAAAAGAATATCCGAATTTTAAATACATACTAAATGAGAGAATTAAATAACTTACAACAATGCGTTCTGCCTCAGGTGAGATATAACCACCATCACCTTTATTTTGGTGGTCGTGGCACCAAAACTCCAAGCGAGAGGGTGCATGCTTTAAACTCACCTCAAGTCTTTCCTGGTACAAGTCGTATGGACCGAGACCCGATCTGATGTAATGTGGGAGATGACTCTGCTTGTCGAGGCGGTGAGCCGTGTCGACATCTTCTTAAAGGCCTCGCCGTCCCAAATGCTGCACATCTGGTCCCACATCGCAGCAGATATGAAATCTGGCCGGACATCCTTAAGTGTCTATCCATCAGCCATCTTCGTCTGGGCCTTCTTCTTCCAGTCGTAAACCCACTTGTGCCAATTCATCTCTAGGTATCTGTGCAGAACAGTCATGCCATGGGCTTCCTGCCCATCCTCAAAACGATAATATCTCTGCACATTACACATTAAGAAGCTTAATATACAACATAAATCAAAGAGGTAACAATATATTCAAATATCTAATAAAACTAACATACGAATGATTGACATCCTACCTTAAACTCGGCAATAATCAACTGACGTGTGCGGTCATTCACATCAGCCCATCTCATCCACGGGCTTGAGAATCGGTTGCGGACGATCCCAAGAAACGTGTTCCTTGGCGTGGCGTCAAGGATACTATAATTGAAATTTCAAATTATAAAGAATATATAAGAACTAAATACTTATATTATAGTAATATTATATAGGCTTATGAAATTACCTATGAGTCCCAACACGACATATAAGAGGCGCCTTGGGGGGATTCCCTAGCAAGCTACGTGCTAGTCCCCGCGGAGGTCTATGTCAATCACCTATGTAGTGAAATACATCAATATTTATATAAACGAATATAATGTCAATACAATATAAAATAAAAAATACTAAGGTGTATCCCAATAAAATATATAATTATACTTGACGATCCGGCCTGATCATCACGCGTTAAATCTCCAGGGCCCCCATGACCTGAACGCCCACCAAGATCTCTATGTGGTGTGCGCGCCATATGTATGTATACTGTCAACTAAAAGAAAGCAACATACAGTAAAAGAGGGATAACATGGATAACATAATATACATATAAAAGAGGATCATATATACTGCCCACCTCATACGTAAATACTATATTTGTGAAGAGTAACAAAGAGGATAACATACAGATACAACATAAATAGTAACCTAAAACAACTAACACCTTATTTAGTAGATTAATATAAGTTGAAGATAATGATTACACTACTACAAACTATTACATTTAAATACAACTAAAAGGACACAAAGGGTACATACTCCTAATCATTTATATCGTCAAAGCCATCAATATTAGAATCGTCATCTTCGAGCAGTAGATCTTCACTATCGTTGTCATCACCATCTTCGTCGTCCTCAACGATTTCTTCAATTATATCTACCTCCTCAACAACATCGTCTTCACTTTTGACCCCTCTACACGGGCTCTATTCTTCACCTTTTGCTTTAGATGTCGCATATACCTATGTGATATATATATTAGCAAAAAAATAATGAACATTTTACCGTATTAAAAACATTAATGTCATTACCTCTCGAATGGATACATCCATCTATATTATACAGACCAGCAAACTTAGCCCATTATGGCAAGTGAATAGGCAAATGCTCCATTGAATCAAAAAATGATGGGGGGGGAAGATCATTTCTAACTTGCACATTATTTCCACTATATGCATCTCCATTTTATCTATGTCTTTGACCTGAAGCTCCGTCAAGCATAGATCTCTGAAGAAATTAGAAAGCTCTATCAGTGCTTCAACCACACGTTTCGGTAACAAGTCGATAAATGCCACAGGGATCAACTTCTGCATGAATACGTGACAATCTTGACTTTTGAGACCTCGAAACTTCAGCTCTTTGACTTTACAACACCTTGCTATATTCGAAGAATATCCATCTGGGAGCTTCAGTCCACTGATCCAATTACATATCAATATCAATTGTTCCCTGGTCAAATTATATTCAGCTTTAGGCGTTACCTTCTTACTACCCTCCTGATACAACCACAGATCTTCCCTAATGTTCATTTCTACCAAATCAAGCCTCGACTTGTTGTTGTCCTTTGTTCTACCACTGGCATCTAGGACTGTATAAAAAATGTTATCAAATACATTCTTCTCAGTATGCATCAGATATATACAATGACAGATGCAGAGTGTAGCCCAATAAGGCAGGTCAAAGAACATGGATCTGTGTGCCCAGTTGTGAACCTTGCCATAACCATAAGCTCGCTCTAATCTGTGATTCTTCCCTAGAGGTGGAAACTTTAAATGACTAATCCAACTCAACACTGCTGACCCAGAAAGGCGGCTAGGTACTTGACGTTTCTCTGTTTTTCGATTGAATTGTCTACTCATCCGTCGATAACGATGTTCAATCGGTAAAAACTGTCTGGATGTTGCAAAGAAACTCATTCCCCCCCATGTTTGAGCCGCACATCTTTAACTGACCCCATGAACACGGGACATGACAAGCCCCCGTGAGTCGACCATCCATTGATCATTCCTAACGCCGGGAAGTCATTTATTGTCCACAGTAAAGCTACCCTCATGTCAAAGTTCTGCTTAAGAGATACATCATAAGTTTGAACCCCTTTTTCCCACAACATCTTTAACTCATCAACTAACGGCCTGAGGTATACATTGATTTCTTTACTCGGACTCTTATCACCCGGAATCAGTAAAGGCATGAACATGTAGGGATCTTTCATGCACATCGAAGGCGGGAGGTTATACACTATAATAATCACCGGCAAAGTTGAGTACGGCTTTTTGTAAGGCCCGTTAAACGGATTAAACCCATCCGTAGCAAGTCCAAGCCTAACATTACGAACCTCTTCAACAAACGAGGGGTGGTTGTTATCAAAATTTTTCCACTCAAGCCCATCTGTTGGGTGCGTCAGTTGACCTTCGACTATGTCCCGTGTAGAGTGCCACCTCATATCCTCGGCGGTATGTGTTGACATGAATAACCACTGAAGCATCGGGGCAATGGGAAAGTAACGTAAGATCTTTCTCGACACGTCTTTTCCCTTTTTCTTGTGCTGTTCACGGTATCTACTTGTACCACAAATATCACATGACCACTTATCTTTATTGACATCACTTTAATACAACATACAGTCATTCTCACAAGCATCTATCTTCTCATACCCTAGATTGAGCCTTTTGACCATTTTCTTCACATCATAGTACGACTCCGGTAACTTATTGCCTGCAGGTAAGCACTCCTTCACAATGCTTAACAGTTCATTAAAACCTCTCTCGCTACAGTCATGCTCGTTTTGAAGTGTAAAAACTTAGTCACGGTAGATAAGACGGTGTGCTTTTCATGCCCGTCATACAGTGGCATCGCTACTTCATGCAATAACTCATAGAAACCCTTAGCCCCATCATTCGGCTCTAGCTTGACGCCATCGCCATCTCTCATCAGTATTCCCTTTGGAAGTATGAACCGTGACTTTGACTATCATGCTAATGACTGACCAAAGTTTTCGTCACCTCTGGATTCTGGTTCTGATTCATGTTCATCCAACCAGGTTTCCTCATGATAGATCCATGTCGTATAACCCTGTTTGAACCCATACACAAATAAGTCACACATGACATCACTCCTTTCCTTCCACACTTCATTCACACACCTCTTACAAGGACATCTAATCTCATCGCCGCTGACTTGCTCAAACGCAAAATTGAGAAACTTTTCAACCCCACTACGAAGACTTTCAGAGCTAAAGCAGCTCTTTATCGATGGCTACCCTACGTTCCATCAAACTTTGATCAACAGACATCTTGGACAACTGTCTGCTATATATATGGAAAGTTAGACAAACACAATCAAGTCTCCAAGTTAATGTATATGCAAGCTTATGAGTTTCTTAAATTCATCTCCCACTCTAACGGGTCAGGCTTCTATCCCATTCCAGGATGTGTCACCTCATTGATGCCAACAACTTGAACACATCTTTAAATTTTTCAAAAATTTCGGAAGCACCTCCCTATGGTCTTCAAGTACACGAAATAGACTAACACATCATAGTCTAAATATGCACCCGAAGAACATCAAGAGATATATACTGACTGAAAATTCAAAAAATATAAAGACGTGCTCAAGTCGTTAACACCGACCTAAGTGAGATCGAAACATACAAGAACAGTCCCAAAATGGGGACTATTTCAGATTCACTCCTACTAAGTGAATCTCAAACGGGTTTCTAAGCTTCCTAAACTATATGAAAATATGCACATATGAAATTGAACTCTTTCATAGAACAGAAGGAATACTAGTTTAATTAAGCAACAAAATTGAAACAAAGACATGGTAATTTATATTAAGAAAGCATTATATTCGTTTCAAATAGATGTATCTCAATAACATAGATGTATCTCAACAAAAGTACACATGTTATACTTTCCAAAGTGGACTGATTTCCTTCGACATAAAATCTCATCAACACATAATTAAAATGACCATGTCTAACCATAAAACATCATATAACATATAGATCTACCATCATATGACTCAGAAATATAAACTCATCATTTGATTTAAAACAAGGTGGCTAGTTCGTATCAATCCCATACTCCCTAAAATAAATGGGAAAAAAGAGGTACACATTTAGGTTTCTTGCAAAATGATGTTTAAAGAGTAAGCATCATTTGTGATGATTACTTCTCGTACTTATGACCCAATTGCTTACTTGTGCTGACTGTGACCTAAAAATGCTAGATAATACAAAGAAATACGTTAGTTTCTATTGGATGTCAAATCATGCATTGCTTTTTATCAACTAAAACATATAATGAACTAATGAAGGTATTCATCAAATAGTAAGTGTAAGGTCATATATGTTACAGCAAAGTAAATATGACAATAGATTGTAGTCCATGTATGATTAAGGTAGAATCACTTTACTGATAATATTTTTCCACCTGTTTAATCTTTGATTTATTTAATAGTATCTAGTTTGCTATAGTTAAGTGTAATATGAACTAACAAACATATTACATGAAAATATTTCAAATAAACATATATATATATATATATATATATATATATGAACTAACATGCATACTACTCCAAAAAAAAGAGAGGAGATAAAAGAAAAACTTACAAAAGAGAGAGATGCAGAGAGGTCAATGCTCGTTGCTTACTGCCCAAAATAAGAAACACAGGTATTAGAAAAAAAAAACTCCAAATTAAACCCTAACATAACTAAATTAGAACTTATATACAAATGAAACCTTAAGAATAAAAAAAGTGTAACTTACTAATGGAAGCCAAAAATAACAAATGTAGAACCGAGTGAGAGAGAGAGAAGCGAAAATTTGGGGGAGATTGTAATGATGTATCGTGTCAAAGAAAGGGTAGGAAGAAAGGGGAAGCCGAGAAGGTGGAGGATCGATTTACGTGGAGGGGATTTGGCGAGGATCGACAATGAACGATGACGAGGACCGATGGCAGTGGTAGCGAGAGAAACCGAGGGAAGGAACAGAACAAGAGGGAAAAAGAAAATAGAGAGGAAAAAGAAATTGAATCTGGGTATTAAAAATCAGACCTCATTCTCGACGGCGTGTGCCGTCGTTCGAGTCCCTTTGCCAATGAAGCATTCACGACGGCGATGCCGTCGCCATATACATTTATAGCCGTCGCCAATGAGTTTTCCCTCCACCGCCAAATTTTTGCACCTTTTTTCCCTGAAAAAGTGTTATTAGCGACGGCACACATTAGCGACGACTTGCCCGTTGGCATGAAGGTCATTCTCGACGGCACATGTACCGTCGCCACTAACCCCGTCGCCTATGACTGGTTCTTTTTGTAGTGATCCAAGATTGGGATATGAGTCACAGTTGAGAGAAACCTAAGTCAGTAATCAAAATACGTAGCTTTCTAGGCTTAGTTGGTTGCTATCAGAGATTCGTGGAAGGATTTTCTCGAATCACTACTCCATTAACTCAGTTGACTCAAAAAAGATACAAAATTCGAATGGAGCGAGGAATGTGAGAAGGGCTTCCAAGAAGTCAAGAGGAGACACATTTCGGCACCTGTTTTGACCATACCATCATGGAAAAGTGAATGTGGTAGCTGACGCACTGAATAGAAGATCATATGGGGTTACGAGTGCGATGTTTTAACATGAAAACCCATTTCGTATAACTTGAAAATGATGGAGATAGAGTTAAAGACTCTAGGGACCCACATGATGATGTTAAATATACGAGTAAAACCGACTTTAATCAATAAAGTTAAAGCTACTCAAGCTACAGACTCGGAGCTGATGCATATGAAGAAGAAGGTACAAGAATGTGTTACTCCAGAAGCAAGATTCGATGAAGAGAGGAAATCTCAACCCTCGATTTAATTAGTCTATTTAAAATCCTCGATCGAGTAGAAATTGTAGCCTATAGACTCGCTTTACCACTAAGTATGTCGCGTGTTCGTAATGTTTTTCACGTATCGATGTTACGTAAATATGTGAAAGACCCGAATCACATTATTGAATTAGAACCAGACGAGGTAGCCGAAGATTTAACGTACGAGGAGGTACCAGTCAAGATTTTGGATAGGAAGGAGCATGTCATAAGCACAAAGGTTATACCACAAGTTAAAGTTTTGTGGAGGAACTATGCTATTGAAGAAATGACCTGGGAGTTGGAATTGGAAATGAAAGCAAGGTATCCTTACCTCTTCGACATACCAGGTACGTACCCTAATTTTGAGGATGAAATTTCATAAGAAAGGGAAGTTGTAAGACCCCAACTTTTATGAATAAAGATTAATTTTTCTCAAAATATGTTTTGGAATATTAAGGTGTGGATTTGATATAATGTTATAGTTGTGGGTAATGTTTACAAATTTTGCAAAGTAAGCAAGTTGATATAAAATATTCATTTTTATCGGGGAATATTCGTTTGGTCGTGGAATCATTGGTGGACCCCACAATGGAAGTATTATCGCAGTTAGAGAACGACCGAAATAATATTGGTCTAAACTTTCTTATGAAATTTTTACCTTTTCGTGTCGAAGTTACTATTCATGAGTTACTATTCTTGAATTACTATTCATGTTACTATTCACGAGTTACTATTCATGAGTTACTATTCACGGGATACTATTCATGATAAAATTGGTTTCTTTTTCTGACTAAATTATATTGTTAAACTGTTGAAATACCCGGTGGTAAAAGAACATACGTGTGGTTGCATAGTAGCACAAAGTATTGATTATTGATGCTTACGTGTTAAGTCACTCAGTTATAATCAATTATTGCTACAGTAATTGCTGCATAATATCTCATGTTATTTGATTCAATTATTGTTACAATATTATCTGCATAATATTTTATATTATTAAATCAATAATTGAGATGACAAAGTTATTCATATTATTATTTGTAATATTGATGATGTCTAGAAAGTTCTGTCGAGGAGAGGTTTGATCACCTAATTGTTCGCCAATATGGAGAAATCCTTATTGAAAAGCCCCCTCTTTCCTGGGAATGATCTGGTTGTTAAATATTGTGAGTTATAATATTAATGATGAATAATTGTTAATAGATTAAAAATGTGTTTATTAAAGATAAGTGATTTGTGGTAAATATTTATTCAATTTTTGATATAAATAGAGGTGTTTGTTATAAGTTTGGCTTATTATTCCATGAGGGGATGTGCTAATTTTTTAGACCATTGGTTGAAGTTATAATAGTAAATCAATATGGATCATTGGTTGAAGATATAATAGTAAATCAATATGGACTGCTGGTGGAAAGTTATAATAGTAAATCAATATGGATAGCTGGTTTAAAGTTTTAATAGTAAATCAGTATAGACCGTTGCTTTAAGTTTTAATAGTAAATCAATATGGACCGTCCGTTTAAAAGTAAATTAATCTGGGCCATTCATGAATTAGTTACTATTCATTCTTTTTTCCTATAAATAGAAGTTCAATCATTCATTATTTCTTACGAATTCACTGAAACTCTAGAGAGAGAAACTCTAGAGAGCAAGAAGAAGAGTATTCTGCTACTACCCTACTTCAGTATTCAATCTTCTACTAAGGTAAGGGGTGTTATTTATTTCATATTCGCTTACGATATTATTTTTTGTATTCGTAAGGAATATTATCTTCGTTCAATATTCGTAAGGGATATTATATGTTATATTTGTAAGGGGTATTATTTCTTTCGTATTCATGAAGAGAGTTATTTTCTTTCAATACTCGTAAGGGTTGTTATTCCATTCTTTATTATTCTGTTGGAATAACATGTCTACGCAGACTACCGCATGCATGGTGAAATCCTTTTGTTATTCCATTCTTTATTATTCTATGGAAATAACTTGTCTACGCGGACTACCGCATGCCTAGTGAATAACCCTTCGTATTCAATGGTTATTAAATTATGGAAATGATCTGTCTACGCAGTTGAAAATCCATTTGCAATTTCGTATATTGTTCATTTCAGATTTCTAACTCTAAACTTACTATGGTAAGTATTGCATCTATAATTCCTGAAATGATCAGAAATTCCTTGAGTTTTCTTTTCTGTATCCAAGTTGTCTGTTATGGTTCCTATCTTTGGTTGGATCTATGTTTTGAACTTTATTCTTGAATTTTGCTCCATAATTGATTATTATGGAGTATTCTTGAACTCGGATAAACTAAATTATGAATCCTTAATCGTGTCCTTTATCTTACTGGATTCGTTCTTTAAAATATTTTTTATGATCCTCAGTCTTAAATGGTAATACTTGATGAATATCTTTGGCCTGTAGTGCAAAGATGAATAATTACCTGATGAATATCTTTGGCCCGTAGTGCAAAGATGGACAGGTGTTGAGATGAATATGGCCAACTGGTGATACAAATGAATATCTTTAGCCCAAAGTGCAAAGATGAATATTTGAGTCAAGATGTATATTGATTGATGTTACAAGGATAAAATATTAATGATGGACTTTTAAATCATAGAAGATAGTAGACTTCATTCTCTACTTAACTCTTCTAATGAATTGTTGTTTCCGCTGCAGTTGTTGATCTAAAACTTGTTGTCTATTGTATTCTATCATATTTTTTCTTGTTGAGGACTAAGGATAATTTTTTCTACATTATCTTAGTCATAATATTCTATACTGGAATTGTTGAGCTCACACTTTTACATTTTGTTCCATTTTTATTCTCAAGAGGCGAGAATATAGCGGGAACTAGTCAGGTTGTGGAGTGATGTTTCAAGGCAGTTCTTTTAGTAGTCCTCACAATTTTGTAAAATAGTGTATCAATAATTGTAATGAGGACTTATTTGAGTGTGGATATTGTCTAGAAGGCAATATTTGTATTTAAACTCATAGCAAATGTGTTGTCGTATTTTGCACGATAATTGTAATAATGAAGTAGTAGTTATTTTCTATGTCATGTATTTGGCGACTCAGAATGGGTTGTGTGGACCTATTTAAGGGGCGTCACACTTTGAAAATCTTGTCAGACTCGGTTTAAGGATTTATGGGTTACCCAGAAATCACTTGGTCATGGTCGGTCAACCGACTTTGACCATTAATAACTTCTAATCTAGACATGGAATAGCCATGATTCCACTTCCAGATCACAATACTCATGCCATACTACAAGTTGAAAACTTAAAAAAATAAAAATCATAAACAAAGAAGGATCTAGGGCCACTGACATTAGCTTGGCAGTTAACAAATTAGGGTTCTAGGCATATTTGAAAAACATCACTTTTAAAGCATTTTGAGCCTATAGATCTATGATATATCATCATAAAACATCTTCTAGCAAGCACCTAAACACGTAATCATGAATTCTTTCTTAGCATACAAGATTAAAAGTGAGTTTAGGGTTTTTTCTTTCTAGTTTAATCTTCGATCCTAGCTCTTCTTAACTGATCTTGGTGATCTAGAGGCTTGATGAGTGACTGAATCACTTAGGATTTTCGGAGGTTTGGAGAGAGAGAGAGAGAGAGTTGGTTAAGTGTTTGAGAGAAAAATGACCGAGTTAATGAACTTTCTCTCATTATCTCTTTAGATTTGATACAATGTATCTATGTAATGCAAGGTGGCCTATAAAATCAAATATTGTATTGATTTTCCAGCACATGTATTACCGCTTTCTTATTCTCTACAATCTTTTAAAGTTATATCATCAATTCATTCTTATCAACACAATATAATTTTTGTCCCATATACTAACTTGTGATTTGGATCTATATAAAAGAAAACAATTCACAGCGATATCTATCCAATATTACTCGCGTAATTAAATTTCTAAACAAAATCGTTACCTGTTGCCACCTCCTGGACAGCCACTGCATCTTGCACTGTCATGTTGAATGTACGGGCTATTGGTCTTCCTGGCTGTGCAGGTCCTCGAATCGCCAAGGTTCCGCTACCCGCCCTTGTTGACACTTCCCTTCTCCTCATTTCTCGTCGAAAAATTTTGAACTAGATGATCGGTCGGTCCATACGCAAAACAACCTTGTATCTTCTTTGGACTGGGACAATTGGGCGACATGTGTCCCTCTTGTCCACAGTTATAACAAACTCCCTTCTTCTTTAAACAAACTCCAGAATGATTCTTACCACAACTCGCACATGGCTTAGCTCCCTTCCTATTCTCTTCTGCCTTGTTATCCGATTGGGTATTCTCATTCCACTTTCTCTTGTTCGAATTACTACCACCACTTCTTCCCCCATCATTTGTCTTCTTCTTCTTCTCTTGATGAAATCGAGATGCTACTTCGCTCCCTCCTTCAGCAATTATCGCTTTTTCCATTAAAGCCGTAAATGTATTGATCTGTAATACCGTTACCTTGTTGAATATCCCTTGTTTTAGTCCATTCTCAAATCTTCTTTCCTTTCTTGCCTCTGTGTCCACCTGATGAGGTGCAAATCTCACTAACTCGTTGAATTTAGCAGCGTATTTTGATACCGACATGTTCTCCTGCTTCAGTTCTAAAAATTTGACTTCCATTCGAGCTTGAATACTCGGGAAAAAATAGTTCTCAAAGAAAAACTCCTTGAATCTGGTCCAAGTCACTACCATTGTACCAACTCTAGCCTGATTAGTCTTCCACCAATAATTGGCCTATCCCTTCATCGAATATTTAGCAAAAGTTGTCATTTGCTCTTCTTCCACTCTGGCAATAATGAATGCCTTCTCCATCTCCTTCACCCAAGTTTGGGCTTTACTCGGAGCCGTGGTTCCCTTAAATTCTAGCTGTCCTACCGCTTTAAAGTCCTTCAAATTCGCCAATCTATTGGATGGCTGTTCTCTTGATCTTGCTGCTGGAGTTCTATTCCCCATAGCTTCAGCTATCATATTTGCAAAGTTTTGCATCGGGTCTACTTGACCTCCCTCATTATTCATTGATTGCTCTTCTCTCTGGTTTCGATTCTATCGTCTAGGCGGCATTATCTGATTTAAATAAAAATCTTACATTAATTCCCTTTATCCACACAAACTCTTATTAATAGCACAATAAAATTTTAACACAATTTCTCATATAATCGCATATTTATTCAAATACCACCCAGTACTTTTAGTAATTAACACATACAACTATCCCTTTTTAAACAAATATTGGGATTAACAGCACAACCTTACACAAAAAAGTTGCACTTCTTCCACTTTACACAAAAAGTTGTAATTCTCCATTCACACATAGTTATTCCCAGTTTGTCAAACTTACCACACTTATAAGTTCAAGAACTTGCACAATTATATGAGTTTAAGAACTTATCCTAGTCATACCATTGACGTCCATTCGTTGAGAGGTTCAAAAACATTTCATATAATTTAGAGTCACTAACTTACCATAAGTATAAGTTTTAAGAACTCGCAACTTAATCTTATATTCATATTGAAAAATAAGATTACAGTCATACAAACATATATATATATATATATATATATATATATATATATATTTACATATGCTTACACATCATTCTCGATATTACAATCTTTAATATCCCACATACTATCAAAAGATACTATCATTTATACTTAAGTTGTCTACCGTCCACTCCCTTCACCAGTCTTCTTCCTACTAGGACACTTGTTGAATCTGTGACCCATTCTTCCACATAAAAAACACTTTCTCATATTCGGCTTAGGACAATGTAGGGAAATGTGTCCTTAATGTTTATAGTTGAAACACACGTTCTTCCACATCTTACACTCTCCTAAATGAGTCTTTTCACAATTGCCACATACTTGCTTCTTCTTCGGGTTTGAATTTTTAGAATTATCATCACTGTCGTTGTCCCTCTTTCTCTTATTGCTTTCTTTCTACTTCTTGACTGTTCCCTCAGACGATCCACCACCTTCAGTTTTCATCCTTTACACCAGTGCCTTCAAATCGTTTCGTTCTTCGGTCATCTCACGTAACGCTTGCTCTGTCTTCCACAACTCCTTCAAGAGAAATACTTTACTCCGGAGTTCTTGAACTTCTACAGATACTTGATCTTTTTCTCCAACTTTGGTGTTAATCTCCAACTCCACCTTAGCTTCTTTGGAATCTGCCTCCTCATCTTCATTCAAATACATCTCGGGATAATCATCATGATCACTCCCCAGATTCACCATAGGTTCATCTTTTCCCACTTCCTCAACTGATTCGCTCTGCGCTGACACCTCGTGTGACGCCCCAAAAATAGGTATACATCACCCATTCTGAGTCATCAAATACATGGTATAAAAATAAATATAACTTTATTATTACTGTGAGTTTAAATACAAATATTGTCTTCTAGATAGTATTCAATCTCAAATAAGTCCTCATTACAATTATTGAACACTATTTTACAAAATAGTGAGGACTGCTAAAACAACTGATTGGAAACATCACTCTACACCCCGACTAGTTCATGCTATATTTTCGCCTTCTGAGAAGAAAAATTGAACAAAAAGGAAAGGGTGAGCTCAACTAGCCCAGTAAAGAATATTATGACTAAGATAATATAGAACAAATTATCGTTAGCCTTCAATAAATTAGATAAAATATAATGGACAACCAGTTTTAGATCAATATTCATAGCAGAAATAACAATTCATTAGAAGAGTTAAGTAGAGAATGAAATCTACTATCATTTATGAATTTTAAAGTCCATCATCAATATTTTATCCCTGTAACATCAATCAGTATATATCTAGAACCAAATATTCATCTTTGTAGTACGGGCCAAAGATATTCATTTGAATCACCAGTTGGTCATGTTCATCTCAACACCTGTTCATCTTTGCACTACAGGCCAACGATATTCATCAGGTAATCATTCATCTTTGCACTACAGGCTAAAGATATTCAGTTATATCATCATTAAGGACTGAGGATGATGAAAAATATTTTAAAGAAACGAATCTAGTGAGATAAAAAGGACAAATATTAGTGATTCGTACTTTAGATAATCCAAGTTCAGAAATACTTCATAATAAACCATAGTGGAGTAAAATTGAAGAATGAAGATCAAAACATGGATACAATCAAATATAGTAATCATAATAGACATCTTGGACAAAGAAGAGAAAATTTCATTTTTCTATGAATAGTAACCCCGACACAAAAAGGTAGAAATTCCACAAGAAAAATCATACTTCGTGGATAGTACACGTGAATAGTACCGTATTAGTGAATAGTGCCGTATACGTTAATAGTAACCTCGACATAAAAAGGTAAAATTTTCATAAAAAAATTCATACCAATATTTCAGCATAATGATATTGAACGAAATAATATCATTTATGAAGAAAATAACATCCCTTACCTCAAAAGAACAGTACTTTTGACTGGAATATCGGATATAGTGCTGAAAGAAACTTGTACTGAATAGCAACTCCCAAAGTATCTAAATACTCACAAAATATGCTCGATAATATAGAGAGAGAAAGCTTACGATTCTGGTGTGATTTTCAATTCTAATTAAGCATGCTATTTATAGGAAAATGCTTAGAACGCCAAAGTAGACTAACCTGCTACTTGATGGCTTTACCTGCTACTATTCACGCCCACCACTTTTGAAATAAAATTTTAGCACATTTCTCACCAACCAAAAGTGGGGTCCACCATGTTTTAAATAAAAAAATTTATTTTTGAAACTTCAATAATTCATAAAAAAAAAATAACCCTTATATCAGAAAATTTTGAATCTCATGTATATTCCACAGAAAATTTAATTCTCTACAACATTGTAGAAGAAATGTTTTCCAAATTTCAAACAGAAAATGCCCAAAATCCACATACAAACGATTTTTAATACCTCCATTTCGACAAAATACTGATTAAATACCTTAACATTAATTCCTTCATTTATATCCACATAAAAATAAAAATTTTCTTATCATATAAATTAATAATTAATTATTCACAATAATATTACAGAATCACAATTATGACAACCAAGTCGTTCCCAGGAAAGAGGGGGCTTTTCGATAAGGGTTTCTCCTTACTGGCGCGCAATTAGGTGACCAAACCCCTTTCCTAGACAGAACTTCCTTAGACATTGCCAATAATATTATCTAATAATATTATTTAAATAATATGAATTATTGATCTAATAATAGGAAATATTGTGTAGTGACAATTATTGAATCAACAATAATATAAAATATCAACGTAGCAATTATTGAATCAATAAAAGAAAATATTGAATAGTAATTACTATAACAATTATTGAGTAGTGCCTTCTTACGTAAGAATCAATAATTCAAAAATACTATCCAATACCGTGTGCTACTATACAACCATGCGTATTACTGTATTTTAACCACCGGGTATTCAAATAGTGTTAACGGTAACAACTACGTCGTTATTTGTAAAAACTTAAACTTGCCATTTTCTTCATCCAACAATGAATATTTTATAACCACTTGCTTATTTTGTAAAATTTTCACATTTCACCCGTAACCAAAGCATTATATCAAATTAACACCTTATTATTCAAAATAATAATTAGATGAAATTCAATTTTATTTATAAAAAGTTGGGGTCTTACAACCTCCCCTCCTTATGAAATTTTGTCCTCGAAATTGACGTACGTAACTTATGTTTCGAAAAAGTGAGGATACCTCGTTTTCATTTCTGATTCCAACTCCCAGGTCATTTCCTCAATAGCATGGTTCCTCCACGACACTTTAACTTGTGGTATAACCTTTGTGCGTAGGACATGCTCCTTCCTATCCAAAATGTTGACAGGTACCTCCTCGTACGTTAAATCTTCGATTATCTCGTCTTGTTCTAACTCAATAATGTGGTTTGGGTCTTTCACATATTTACGAAGCATAGATATATGAAAAACATTATGAACACGAGATATACTTGGAGGTAATGTGAGTCTATAGGCCACATTTCCTATTCGGTCAAGAATCTCAAATGGACCAACAAATCGTGGATTGAGCTTTACTCTCTTCCCAAATCTTGTAACTCCCTTCCATGGAGCAATACGTAACAATACATGATCCCTAATATTAAATTCTATGTCCTTTTGATGAAGATCCGCATAACTCTTTTGTCGATCATGTGCCGTTTATATACGTTGTCGGATCATTTGGATCTTCTCTGTAGTTATTCGTACCAACTCAGGTCCAAACAACGTTGCTTCTCCCACCTCATCCCAATATACTAGAGAGCGAGACTTTTATCCATACAATGCTTCAAATGGAGCCACACCTATACTTGTCAGATAACTGTTGTTGTAGGAGAATTTCACCAATGGTAGGTACTTATCCCAACTCCCTTTGAAATCTAGGACACAGAGTCTTAATAGATCTTCAAGAGTTTGAATAGTCCTTTCTGATTGCCCGTCCATTTGAGGATGGTATGTCGAACAAAATCGTAAATCCGTGCCCATAGCTTTCTGCAAGCTAACCCAAAATTGTGAAGTGAATCTTGGGTCACGATCCAAAACTATGGATATTGGCATGCCATGCAATCTCATAATCTCATTCACGTACATACGAGCAAGATGTTCAAGGGAACAAGTCTCCCATATCGGCAAGAAATGATCAGACTTGGTTAATCTATCAACAATAACCCAAATCACATCTTTGCCTTGAGAAACCTTGGGAAGACCCGTAACGAAATTCATGGTAATATGTTCCCACTTCCATTTTGGAATATCAAATGGTTACAATGGACCCTTTGGCACTTGATGCTCCACCTTTACACGTTGACAAGTTAAACACCTTGAGATAAACTCCGCGATCTCTCTCTTCATATTTCTCCACCAAAATGTATGTCGAAGATCATGATACATTTTGGTACTCCCACGATGGATTGCAAATGGTGTGTTGTGTGCCTCCATCATGATTCTATGCTTCAAGTCAGAATTGTTAGGAACACAAAGTCTGGAGTTGACTCAAAGTATTCTTTCTTCATAGATTCTTACTTCTGTAATAGCACCTTCTTGCACTTTCTTCTTCATACACATCAGTGTTAGAGTTTATGCCCTAGAGGCCAATTATTTGATATAATTTCTTAACATTTTGATATTATATTTGATTAAATAAATGAATGATTTTATTTACTGCGTTATATAAATGTTAACATAACAAAATTCCTTAGAATAGTGATACAATTTATATAGTTTCAAGTATTTGACTTGAACATGAGATTATATAATTACAATTAGTATCATTGCTCTTAAATGTCCCTAGTCGAGTACCATTGTTGATAGGACAACAATGATGCATTGAGACTAGTATGTGGATTGACTGATGACCAAATCTCATTGGTCATAAATATATGAGATATTAAGTCAATGCATAGGTATGTGTTAGAGAATGATGTACTGGACAGACCCACCATGAGAATTCTATATGGAACATCGAAGTGTCAATAGCGATTCTCATAGTGATAATGATGTAATGGTCCTCCGACCTGAAATCACAATATTTCTACACGAGAATTTATGTACTTTGATATCATCAAATGTCACCTTTAATAGGGTGGACTATAAAGGTGATTATTGGGTACATCATAAATCGTGTGAGGAATATGAGTGATCTAGATGGAATTTAACCATCCTATATATTAGGGGTGATATCCATAGGCCTCTTGATTGAGTAGGACTATGAAATGCATGGCCATGCTCAAATAGTGATTTGTTTCATATAGTCTACTCATTGATCAAGAAAACTCAGATTAAATTATGAAGAGTATGACATATTCCATGACTCGAGTTTAATCTAGGATGTCAAGGTTAAATGGATTAAATTACATTGAAACATTGGTCACGAAAAGGTTGCATCAAATCATCGATCTTATTATTACTTGGGTAGCGATGATGAAAGATTACTAGATCAAGCTCACTATTTATAATTTTATAATATGATTTTAAAATTATTGCCAACGTAATAATAACCTATAGAGTCACACACAAAGAACGTAATTAAAAGGAAATTAATTTAATTTGTAAAGATTTAAATATGTCAATATGATTGATAGAATTTTAAATTACAATTTAAATTAATAGGATAATTTATATATAGGTATATTAATTAAGTAAGACTTAATTAAGATATATATATATATATATATATATATATATATAAATTTGATTTTATTTTAATTGGATTAGGGTTTTGATTAATTCCTATTAACTACTATATATATGATATATAGCAGTAAATTTAAGGAACGATCATAAACTAACAAACCCTAGCCGCTCTTAGAGAGAGACTAGAGAAAAGTTCAAAAATCTTGTTCCTTTGTTGGCTAGTACCGCAACTCCTTTTATTGCATAATCGTGCGACGGTTTGTGTGCGTTCATGTGGATACCATAAAGACGTAGTATCGTGAGGAATTACGTTGGAGATTCTGAGCGTTTCAGAAAATTCTATAATCGGTATAATATCTAACCACTGAATTAATTATTTTTCGCATGGATCCTGTTTTAGGGTTTCAGAAATTGCTTTAAAATTTTAATTTCCGTTGTGCGTTTCTGTGCCGAAAACCAACAGTGGTATCAGAGCTACTTGTGAAAATGATTAATTCAGATTACGTGTTTTAATTGTATTCGATATATATGATATATAATGATGCATGTTTACCGATCTGAAATTGAATATATGATATTCCGCTGTATGCATATTCTGGTATTTTGATTGTATCTGTAATATATATACATGTATATGATAATTCTGTTAATCGTATCTTAGAAGGTGGAATAACAATACAACTGTTCTAATCGGATTAGAAGCATGCAGATTCGTATTAATAAGATTGACAGTGAATTGGGCTATAACTGTGACACATTTAATTTTGCACTTTATTTAAGCTTGTATGCGATATGATATGATAAATAATGTGCATGCTTAATAAGATTAAAATTGGTGAGATCTAAATTAATTAATAAAATCCTTCAATAAATGGCAAAAAGCACTTTTACGCCACTATGGTTATAGTGTTTTAACCAATTAGCCACTGTATTTTTAAAATATTCAATTAGCCCACTGTACTTTTTAAAAATGTTCAATTAACCGATTCCGTCCAATTTGAGTAACCGGCGTTAAAAAATCAGCTTAGATTACTGACGTGGCTTTTTGAAAAAAAAAATAAAAATTACGTGGCATGTGAATTTTCAATGGATTTTCAACCAGACCATTACGTGGCCTTTTTAATGGATTTTCTTTAAATTAAATTTCTTCTGAAACAAAAAATTAAAAGATTAAAATCATTATGTGGTAAAATAAAATTAAAATAAATATTTTAATTCATTTTTTATAATTTTTCTTTTCCTTTCTTTTAATAATTATTTCTATTTGAAAAATTAATTCCAAATAATATATCAAAAATTTTGTATCAATGAGATCTATTACAACATTATATTAATTCCTACAAAAAAAAAATCATTAATTACGTGACAAAAAATAATTAAATTAATAATAAAATTAAAATAAATATTTTAATTCTTTTTTAATAAAAGACCAAATTTTTGACAAGAAAAGACCAAATTTTGACTTTATATTTGACAATAAAATAAATATTTTAATTCATATTTATTCTACTGTTCATCTTCTTCCCTAAGACAAGTTCTAGATCCGAAGAAAATTAAAATAAGCATTCATCATAGTTTTACCATGTGGAGAATTGAGGAACACGCACCATAGTTTCCAGACCATAGTTTTTTACCACATGGTCAAAGGAACACAGACCATAAATTTGGATCTATCATTGGAGCAGTGGAAACTAAATCATCGTAAATAAGAAACAAAAACCCAATCGAGAGAAGACATGGAACTATCGGACCAAAGCATCTTTGAATTTAAAAAAAATCTATAATCCAAACCTACCAAATGAGAAACCGATCAATAACCAAATAACCCATAGACCAATAATAACATCCAAAATCGAAAAGATAAAAGAAAGACAATGAAACAAAGTCTCTGCATTAAAGCTTCTAAATTTCTAATTTCTAATTGTAACAAAAAGGTGTGATGAAGATGTAGAAGCCAAAAGGATTACTTACGGGGCGGTGTAAATGATTTTTTGACCACCAGGTGGCCATCGTCTCGGATTGTTCCATTGCGGAGCTCCCTTCCCTCATTTCGAGACACTCCTAAGCAACTCAGAGATGAAAAGAGGTCCAGTTAATTATATTAAGGTTTATTTATTTATGTTTAGTTATTAAAAAGTTTTAATATTATTTGTATTATTTGGAATTATTTTGTTACATAATTAATGATTTTTAATTTATTTTTTTTTGTTGAAATTAATGTAATGTTGTAATAGATCTCATTGATACAAAAATTTTGATATATTATTTGTATTATTTTGAATTAATTTTTAAAATAAAAATAATTATTAAAAGAAAGGAAAAGAAAAAATTATATAGAAAATGAATTAAAATATTTATTTTAATTTTATTATTATTTTAATTATTTTTTTTCCACATAATGATTTTTTAATTTTATTTTTTTGTTTGAAAATAAAAAATTGTAAAGAAAATTCATTAAAAAAATAAAAGAAAGGAGCTAATATGTATCAATTGCCACGTAATTACCACGTCATTTTTTATTTTATTTTTAAAAAGCCAGGTAAGCAATCCAAGCTGATCTGTTAATGTCCGTCTAATTTTTTGGACGGAATGGGTTGATTGCACATTTTTAAAAAGTTCAGTGGGCTAATTGAATATTGTAAAAATACAGTTACTAATTCGTTAAATCACTATAACCACAGTGACCAAAAAGTGCTTTATGCCCTCAATAAATTATTAAGTCTAAGTCAGATGTCTTCAAATGAATAACACTCATCAAGACCTTGATCAATAGATGTAGGTTTGCCAAAGCAAAGTACCCTATTTATCTAAGTAAGATGCGATATTATAATTGTGATATCAAAACTGTTAAAATCATTGGGCCCGACTTAACTAAGTTATGTCAAGGCAAAAAACACTTTTACTCCACTGTGGTTATAGTGTTTTAAGCAATTAGTCACTGTGTTTTTAAAATATTCAATTAGCCCATTATACTTTTTAAAAATGTTCAATCAGCCCATTCCGTCCAATTTCTTGGACGGACATTAAAAAATTGCACACGTGGCATTGAAATAAAAAATAAAAAATCATTATTTCCTACGTGGCAACCTAATCAGCTAAATTCTTAATACTATTGAGCCACTGCACTTTAAAAAAATGCAATTGGCCCACTGTGGTTTTAAAAATATTTTTATGTTTTATTTTCTATCTTTTTCTTTACCTAAATATTTATAATATGTATAATATTAATAAAAATTAATATTATAATATTTATAATATGTATGTTTTATTTTAAAAATAAAAATAAAAATACTTTTATATTTTAAAATACTTATAAAATTATTAAAAATAAATATATTATTATATTTTATTTTTCTTTCTTTTCTTTACCTAAATATTTATAATATGTATAATATTAATAAAATTAATATTATAATATTTGAATATACACACCATTAATCGATAATAATCGCCTATATATACACTCAAAATCATCCTACTTGAATATACACATCGCACTGATAATAATCACATTCCCTTTATTATCTATCTCACAATTCAATTCATACACATCGATATAATCTATTATTTAATTCAGTCTATTTACTTCACACAACAATCAAAATCAAAATAATTTATGAAAAATATCTCATGTCACTCAAACCCACTAACTTTTTCATGGTCAACTGAATTTTTCGGAATCCTCAACCGCATCTAAAAGTACTGGAAGGAGCCGCCCTACCAATTTTCCGATGAAGAAGTGATATTAGCTTCCAGTCATCCAAAGAAACGCTAGGAAGAAAGAATTTTCGTGAAACTTGGACACACAGGTATCTGAGGAGTCGACAAAGAGATTAGGAAGGTGGTGGCGGTACTGCAGAGGCATTTTGTCGGAGAAGATCCGGTCGAGGTGGTAGAGGTTGGATCAATGCGCATGGATCGGTACGAATGAAGCGATCAATTTTGAAGGAGGACGGCGGTGGAGTATAGTAATAGGGTTGGCTTGAGAAGAAACTGAATATTATAATATTAGTTTTTATTAATATTATACATATTATAAATATTTATGTAAAGAAAAGAAAGAAAATAAAACATAAAAATATTTTTTATTTTAAAAATTTTATAAGTATTTTAAAATATAAAAGTATTTTTATTTTATTTTTAAAATAAAACATACATATTATAAATATTTAGGTAAAGAAAATAAAATATAAAAATATTTTTATTTTTAAAATTTATAAGTATTTTAAAATATAAAGTATTTTTTTTATTTTAAAATAAAACATACATATTATAAATATTATAATATTAATTTTTATTAATATTATACATATTATAAAATTTTATTTAGGTAAAGAAAAAGAAAGAAAATAAAACATAAAAATATTTAGGGTTTTCTTGACCTTCTAGTCGGAATTCATGGAGGAGTGATTTAAGTTCCTTTGTATAAATGTATAAATTTATATTAATTTCTTTTAAGTAAATAAAGAAGAAGAACTTGGGAAGAGGGAGATATAATAGGAAAATGTTATTTAGTTGCCAAATCATTAAATATTTTGTTTTTTCTTTTTTTTTTTTCTGGCTGCCACGTATGTAAATATACAATTGAACTTAACGTCCGTCCAAGAAATTGGACGGAATGACCTGATTAACAAATTTTAAAGAGTACAGTGGGCTAATTGAATATTTTAAAAGCACAGTGGCTAATTGCTTAAAATACTACAACTACAGTGGTGTAAAAGTGCTTTTTGCCGTTATCTCAATAGGATTGTGCACTTAGAGGCATGGAGTTTGGTAGGTACCATTAGATGGACTATGTCGACGTCGGGATTTTTGGGTGTCCCTTTCCGTTACCTGTTCTTTGGTGTTCTCATTTTAGGTAAGATTTGTTTGAAAAAACAAGTGAAAAAGGTCCGACATGTATAATGTCGACGATGGGACTGTTAAGAGTCGCTAGTTGGTTTTTTAAATTGTTGTACCAACACAACCGAAAAAAGGTTTGCACATTGACCCAATGATGTGACATTGATATATGGGTCGGCGAAACCGAGATTTATTTAGGGTCCGAGGACTTGGTTATGCGGGGGGAAAGGTGTTAGGCACCCCCTGACATTCGTGTTACCACGATGACCGCCTCTTTTCAAGAAACTATTATCTTAGTGTGTGTGTGTGTGTGTGTGTGAGTCAATGTGCTGTTATATGAAAGTTGTGAGAGGCCTCGTTCGAACCTATATACACAGGGTTTGAATTTATGTAAAAATTCAATTTTTAGCAAGATATGGCACTGATGTTTTATAAAAGAGGTTTTCAAACCCTGATGCTCAATAGGAATTGAGACCTTTTACACTCCCATTTTTATTAAGTGATCGGTTGGATTGATTTTATTTGATGGATGCGAGGCATCCGTATGAAAAATTATGTACAAAAATAATGCTGACTTCCTCGTGGGTATGGAAACCATCTAAGGAAATTCAGACATCGTAGAATAATTTACAAGCTGCTTACAGCTGAAAATGTCCATCACGGGAACCGAATCTAGATCCAATGGGATGAATCTGTGATCACATGATTCCTAGGCGCACAGAATATTGCAATTTGTATAAAAAGAATAAGCAGGTATATATATATACAGACATGATCACCAACCACAAAGCACCTCCATGGGGGATCAGAAATGTACATAAACTGTTAAAAGCTATCAACCGCCACGGAGGAAACTCCAAAGGGATGAACGTAAATAAAGTTGTAAAAGCAATCGCCACAGAGAAAACTCGAGCGGGGCGAAAAATATATATATATATATATATATATATATAAAAGCGATAAATGCAATGCCGGATGTAAAATCCGGGCTCATCGAGCGAGTCCTTCACAGTTCATTATATATATATATATATATATATATATATATATATATATATATATATATATATATAAGTTTAGTAAACGCACAAGACCAAGTCTAGGCTCATCGAACAAAAGTCGAGACACACGGTTGATATATATAAGTGTATATATATATATATATATATATATATATATATATATATATATATATATATATATATATAAGTGAATCAATGCACTGCATCAAGTCAGGCTCATCGAACAAAGTCAAATGCATGCAGTTAATATATATAAGTACATATATATTAAAGCGAAGAACGCTCGAGGGCAAAGTCTCGGCTCAATCGAGGCATAACTTCGATAATGTTAGTCAATATATATATATATATATATATATATATATATATATATATATATCTGATGGAATGAAACCACGAACCGAAGTCGAGCAAAAGCAAGCAACACGACTCTCAGCGTGTAGAAGGGTGTGTGCAAAGATGAAGAGAAAGACTCTAAAGTGTGTGAGAAGGCTTATAGCTGACTGATAAAAAGGGCTTCTATATCTTTAGAGTGGGTAAACACCAGGCTCTTGTGGGTACAAAAGAGGCTATATATGAGCTCACAGGTGTTTTAAAGTGGGAAAATACACTGTATGGCGAGTGCAGAGCAAATTGTGCAGGATTTTCCCGTCTTTTTTCTCTTAAAAATAAGCACCCCAAGCCCTCTATTTATAGGCAATATGTGCCGCAGGTGTACCAGAGGCGGGTAGGGTCGGTCCGGTTTTGTCGGGTTAGGTCGTCTCGAAGTACGTGCACTTAGGCACTGTAATGTCCACTCAGATTTTGAGAAGTGCAATTCGGGCATCCGTTTTGAGGTATTCAGGACCTATTTCGGACCGTCGTTATCGAGAGTTGTACGATGGCATGGGATTAGAGTTTGTACGAAGTCTTTGAAGATGGGACGATGCCCTCCGGTCTTCAAGCTTCAACTTTCATCCGTTACCCCACACAATAGTCACTCGGGATTGGTTAGCCTTGTGGGACATTGTTGCGTAGAGACGTGACGTGGCATCGTGTTGGACGAGATGATGATGTTGCCCCTCACCGATGTTATCGCCGGATTGGACCGATAAATCAGGCGTTGCTCAAACTTCACTGAGATTGGACTACTGCATTTGTTGAAGGTCCTCATTGTCATCTTTGAGGTGGGCCTGTCTTCCCGATGTTATTGCCGGGTTGGCACAATGTATCTTGTTGTGAGTTCCTAGATTGAAGCTGATGGCATTTGAAACAAGCATTTCCGGGGTTATTTCCGAAACTACATTCCTTGGGGTTATCACCAAGGTTGGTGGCTATTCCCATGGTTGGGACTGGGACTGGATACCTCGGGGTTATTTCTGAGATTAATCGGTCTTCTCCGGTGTGTGTTCCGGTATTGTATCTGTAGGTCTCGGGGTTAGATCCGAGGTTGAAATTGTTACTCCCAGATTGCAATCTGGGGTTGATGCTGCACTTCCGGTAGTATCCGGTATGGATTTGGATTGTCTTTCAGGGTTCTCTCTTAAAAGGCGAATATGTCCTCCTGCAATGTTAGTGTGATGATACAGAAAAATTTTGAGTGTCTCACAGATGCCCCTCTTTATCATACTCATGCATGGCGATGCATGGGTAGGATAAAGAATCTAGACACTTGAAACGCAACAAGATAAAAATGGTACTATGGATAACAACATGATGCAAATGTATGATGCATGTATGCGGGGTTGTGGCCCAACATCTTTGGGGATGATTCTTTGGTTCCCTGTTGCTTCAACCGGGGATTGCAATCTGAGCCAGATCGATGTGCAAGAATACTGTTAGGATGTTAGTGTTGGAGTTATCACCAAATTCACCGTGTTCTTGATAACGACTTGATCTTTCAAGGGTATCTCTTATGTGTAAGAGATCCGTAGGGATAAAGCTTGATCTGTTTGAGGATGTGTATAACATATTCCATCATCTATCCTCTTTGATAATGTTGACCTCTCCGGTTAGTATCGCGCGAATATGTCATGATTACATTGGATTTCTCGCCAACAACAAATGTTGTCGGGGATGCGACCTTCGTTGACGTGTGAATCAGCGGTGAAAAACATCTGTGGGATATCTTTGTCAAGGTTGCTTAACCTTCACGACGTGTGAATCGGTAATTTGAAACTTCTGTGAGGAGATCGTCCGAGTTGCTTGACCTTTGGCGGCGTGTAGATCAACGGAGCATTGCGTTGTGACCCCCACCGGGGATCCGCTGGGGAATATGAGCAGCTGGGTATGAGAACCTCGAACAGCTCTATAGCTCTAATAGGTTTAAATGCTATCGGCTAAAATGATGTCAAGGTTGCTTGACCTTCGTTGATAGAATTGTCAACAGATGAACGTGTTGTAACCCCCACCGGGGATCTACGTTGTAACCCCCGTTGGGTACTCACATTGTAACCCCCGTCGGGTACTCACGTTGTAACCCCCTTCGGGGACTCACGTTGTAACCCCCGTCGGGGACTCACGTAGGGTAACGACCTGGAGTCGGCGGTATCGGACCTGTATAAGGTATTGTCGTATTTGATTTGTGACAACTGAGGTCATCGGCAGAGTATACCTTATGTTCAGGCGACTACAAATGAGTGATGTGTAGATTCAAAGTCTCATCTGAGAAGACCAGGATTGTATGCTGTTTTGCTCAATCGCGTGGCATTTTTATTCTCGATTTGACCTTTCTAGCCCATAAGAACTCCGTTTTAACTCGAACTGGACCGAACATATGGAGGAGCCACAGGTGAGCCAGCGGCCAGGCGTGGATGATAAATTCAGCAGCCTACCTTCGCGGGATCATTTCTAACTCGCCTCGCTTAGGAAAATTCGTGAGCCATCTTCAGATTTGCTGAGTTCGGGCTGCTTTCAGCAAATTCTATCACCGTACAAGTGTTCTACACTATCCTGGTAACGTATGCATGTATTTTTTCCGGTTTACATGCATTAGATTGTGAGATATTGCACGAAATGCATCTAAACACATAGTAGTGATTATGTATGCATAAATGACTTGATAAAAATTATTCAACATAGTTAATGTTAGTATTAAACCATGATGAACATAATGATGTGAAAAAATTTAACTTCTGAGACAGTCAAATTGGCACCTTTTTCTGCTATTTTTTTGTCCTATTTGAGGTCGAATGAGCAAAAGGTAGAAAGGCAAAATACTCCTAGCATTGAGGTTGGCCTTATGCATGATAATTTTGATTTTTAATGCATATATTAGGTATATGACTTTGGGATAGGTGCGCTACTGAATGGTCACCTAGACATGCCTGTGTGCATGTGGATAGTCCTACTTTCAAAGGGGACTATGACGAAATTTTTCCAAATATAGGCATTGGGTAGTCATGCATTCTAACTCTATTATATGTTAAAGTAAATGCATGCATGCATATAGTCATATAATGCATTTTAGAAAGCTCTAGGTAAAGAAATACCACACCCTTTCTGAGGTGATTTGGAGATTTGTTGTCCAGATATTATGAATTCGGATCAGCCGAGCAGTTCCTATAGGACCGCTTTTGGCGTACGGGGGAGGGCTTTTGAAGTGCCTCATCCCCGTTCTTTCAGACAGCCTCGTCGGTTGGTGGAGGCTGTGATTCGTCCTGTCCAGGTAGAGGTTCTAGACGTTGAGGATGAGGAGGTGGATATTGAGGATCCCGCTCTGCTGTGCATCATCCCTCGCGAGGGGAACCGAGCATCCGGTGGTGAACCCCGGAGTTCTTTGGGTGATTTGGGTAGACACCCATCGATGTACTTGCATGCTAACGAGGTATGACATTAGACTTTATCTTCCTTTTTTTTCTATTGATGAGGATTTAAAGGGTTGATGTTGATGACGCTTTTCATGCGGAGTTCCGAGTTTTTCTGACCTTGGGGAGCTGGTTTAGCATCCATTCCATGTACCAAAGCGCTTCATCCCGATTATATAAGCGATGAGTGCATGAGTGGGGATTTGGGGCATTTTTCCATCCTTCCTTCCGTCGTTGTCCCTGGGTTACCTCGGGGCATTATGTCGGCGATGGTTTCATCGGACTCAATCACTCCACCTCTTTGGATTGCGAGGTGATGATGGCGCTTTATGGATTGGCGATTTATCCGCGGTATGGAGTTTGGAGGAGTCGATTGCCTTGCATGGCGATTATCACCCCCTCTTGCCGTCCGATCCTTGTTAGGAGTTCGTGAAGCGCTCAAAAGCGGGGCGTCTGTTCGGGTCCTTTGGCGTAGATGTTATGAGTGGGCTATTAAGTTAGCCCATGCCTGATGATGTCAGGATCAGGGATCACATTCTGCGCGATTGTTCCTGATGATCATTCGAGGCTGCTTCATAGCAGATAACTCTTCCACGGTATCTTTCGCTTTGGTCAGCGCCACACGCGATGTGGACCATATAGGAGAGTATGACTGGGGCTCTTACACCTTTGCCTATTTCCTTCGGGGCATGCGTCTGCGCTCACAGGGTTTGACCGAGGCTTGGTTAGGATTTTACCCGTTTCTGCTGGTGAGTATTTCTCTTGTCTTTTTCCCTTCACAGGTTAAGAGTGTTTATTGATAGCAGATGTTTTGCCATTGCGTTGGCAGTTTTGGGCCTATGAGAGGCTTCCATGTTTGCGTCCTATGAGTGTGTTAGGCTTAGATACCTATCCATGAGGACGACGATGGCACCATTCTATTTTGCCAGAGGTCCCTGTATCTGAGGGCTTCGCTCATTGCCGTATGTAGCTGGAGCTACTGACGGCTGACGCCATTACATGGATTCTATACTCAGGGGATCATTTGATCATTGATTTTGAGGATGGACACCCTACTGGAGTAGAGTATTTGATTTTCACTCAGAGATTTCCTCTTTTCACCGATTTCCTCTTTTCAGGTGCTGGCCCCTCAGACGACCCATTTGGTTTTTCTGGTGCAGATCCTCCCCTTTATAGGCCTGATATCCCTGTTGATAGAGATTCAGTGACTCAGGAGGAGTTACATCAGGTGGACAAAATTGAGGACGTGGACATCGAGACCCTGGTCTTCTTCTGATGTATATTCTCCTTATATCTTTTGATAGGCCTCTGTTAGATATTGGGTGGCTGTTCCCCATTCTCTCTATATCTTTTGATAGGCCTCTATTAGTAGTAGGGCGTCTGTGCCCCATTTTCATGTACTTGTAGCTGTATGGAGCTGATGTATTAGATGATGATATATTTAGGAATGTATGCACCATTTTTTTATTCCCTATATCATATTGCCATCCATTATTTGTTATGCATGTATCATGTTATGCATATGTATGTATGTCCAGAGATATTCGGCATTGACCCCTGAATGGTCTTATGACACGGCCGCATGATGTCTTCTTGACGATTAGCCGTATAGATCATACCCCACCGTCGGTGGTGGCATTGGGTATGAGATCGTGGTAATGCGATAGCATGTAACAAACGAGACAGGTGACTATAGATCATTCTTTATGACATACCATGACCCTTTTGGTATTTCAGGTTCCTGTAGGATTCGTGGACGGGATGATAGAGCATTGGCTACCTGATAGGCAGGTATTCCGTTTTGGCACCCATGAGTTGACTCCTACTCTGGAGGAGTATGCCCGTTTGATGATGCTGCCCCTAGACCGACCTTGCGTGCCCATGGCTTTGGGAGACATGAGTAGACGATTCATGACTCTCACAGGATTGAGGCGTAGAGTGATGCAGGATGAGCTAACATCTGGTCATGTGATCTCTCAACGTTTTCTGTATGACAGATTTGGTGTGGAGGATAGCTACTCACGACATTCCGGGGATTTCACCGTGTCGAGGATCATTGGCGTTTGGCCAAAGTTGATGTCTTGATGCTATGCGTACTGTCATACGTGTATATGCCGCGGTATATGGATGAGATAGATATAAGCGTTATCATGGCTGTGAGAGCTCTCAGGGAGGGTCGTACCATTGTACCTATGATCGTGGCAGAGACCCTGCGATCAACATCCTACTGCAGTACTTACCCATCAGGCGTGTTTACTGGGAGTTTGGTCATGCTGTATGTGTGGTTTATGTCACACTTGCGATCGGTTGGTACCCTTAGATGGCACGGGTATTGCTTCTCCCATGAGGTGGCTATGTCATATTCCTTTCAGCCATCGGATTGTACAGATGCTCAGTCTTGATCCGCATTTTTGGCAGATATCAGAGATCCATTTAGCATATTGCTATGCTCGGGGCTTTGCTCACCATACAGCTTCATTACTCATGCTCCGGGCATGAATTTCCTCCCTTTGGCTGGCTTGAGGGGCGTGACTACTTATCACCCATTGGTCGCGTCTGTCATGATTCGACCGGTTCGAGATTTTCATCCCTCGAGAGGCGGTAGGTCAGCGTTCAGCTTCTCAATACCTCTCAGCCGAGGACCGATCTCGTGTATATGCTTGCTGGGATCAGCGTGAGCTAGCTGCTTTCCGCGCGATCGTCCGTTATTATTGAGTACTCGCATGGATGGAGACGGAGGTTTTATTGGCTGCAACAATATTTGTAGTACCAGAGATTGAGTTAGACGATGTAGAGCCTACGGAGGACATTGATACCTACATCGAGGAGGGTACTGCTGCTGGGTTGCCAGCATTTCTTCCGAATTCTCCTAGTACCAGTACTTTTGTGATCCAACACTCGGCTCAGTACTTAGAGAAGAGTCTTCATCTGATGACCTTTGAGAGAGACCAGACTCGATCTATGATGTCGACTGCTCTTGACGTGAGGGACACCGCTCTATTAGATAGAGACGAGGCATTAGATCGCAGAGATGTCACTGTTGTTGAGCGGGATGAGGCTAGATCAGACAGAGATGCAGTGATAGTTGAGCAGGATAGTGCTATATCTTCCCGGGATGTGGCTGTCACAGATAGTACTGCAGCGAGGTCCCTTACCACTGGTGTGATCACAGAGATGAGCGCTTATATCGATGAGCATATGGTCATCATGCAGATGGCTACAGATCTGTTGGGTCGTGTGGATATTCTTATCCAGGAGACTACAGCTTTACCTCCTTCATCTGAGAGGGATGCCATGTTGGTCTTGCTAGCTCGCATGTACCCTGATTCGTAGATGAGCCTGTATTTATCTGCATAGACTAGCTTAGCCATTTTGTCATGTATAGTTCACATTATATATATATCAAACAACATTATATATGACAGGGAAATATATTTTTGGATCACTTGCCTTTTAGATATGCCTTGCTATTTTCTTGATATTTTGTCTGCTGCTTCAGGGCTTGTGATCTTGATATATTCTGAATTATTCCTTGGTGGATGGACATTGAGCTGTCTCCGGATAGTTCAGAATGGATCATCGATCTATGTATCCCTACCATCTTTGGTGTCTTGGGACTTGTTTCTAAATGGAAATGTGGAGAGGAGTGTGGCTTTCCTCTCTGAGATTGACCGCACCACAGATGGTCTCTAGTACTTCTATTTAGGAGAAGCCTAGTTAATTCCACCTCTTATGGTTTGGTGTTGCTCTTCGAGGTAGGACCGCAGCTTAGATGGTTGACAAATCTCCTATTTGGGAGGAGTTTAGGTAATTCCATCCCTTTGGTCTGAAGCCGAATGAAATGTAATGGATTGAAAGAGAATCTTGGGAGGGGATGAGACCGCACCATGAATGGTTGCCTACGTACTCCTATTGAAGAGGAGATCAGGTCTGCGTAGTTCGAACCTGGCTGACATGGTGTAGGAATGTTTTTGGTTGTTTTTATGAGGAGAAGAGGGTAGAAATGTTTTTTGTTGTTTTTGTTTTTATTGCGACCGGGCCATATGAAATGGTTGCTCACGTCACTCTTATTGAAGAGGAGATCGGTCGACGTAGTTAAGCCTCAAGGCGAGAAAAAACCGTAATCCATGTATGCGGTCAGTGTGGGGAGAGAAAGTTTAATCCTAAGTTGAGGATAAACTGCAGGTAGGAGAAGTTTGATCCCATGTATGGGTAGCCAAACTGCGAATGCAAGAGGTACAATCCGCGGTGGGATGACCTGAATTGTATGAGTGCAAAGGAGAAATCCAGGCTGCTGGCTTGAAATGTATGTTTCCCTGAGGGGCAAAGTGTAGAAAAGTTGTAGGTGGTAAAGGGTTAAAGAACCGGAATGACTGGTGACCTGATGATTATGCACCAGGGTGTTTCTTTGGTTGCCGGACATAATACCGTTTCACGATTGTGCGAGTTGATGAGTTGTGGAAATTCATCGCCGTCCATTTCTTGTAATATGAGAGCGCCTCCTGTCAATACTTCCTTGACAATAAACGGGCCTTCCCAGTTAGGAGCGAATTTTCCTTTAGCCTGATTTTGGTTGTCAAGAATCTTCTTCAAAACCAAGTCATGTTGTTTTAAGCGCCAGAGTAGGACTTTTTTTGTTGTAGGATATAGCGATCCTTTGCTGATATAATTGACCATGGAAGATAGCCGCGGTTCGCCTTTCGTCTATTAGAGACAATTGGTGATACCTGTCCTGTACCTATTGGTCTTCATTCAGCTGAGCGTCGATCAACACTCTGAGAGATACCATCTCAACTTCTATGGGGAGTACTGCTTCCATCCCATAGGTTAAAGTGTAGTGGTTTGCCCCAGTTGAAGTACGCATTGAAGTTTTGTAGGCTAACAGAGTAAGAGGCAACAGGTCAGGCCAATCTTTGTGGTTGGCGGACATCTTTTGCATAATCTTCTTGATGTTCGTGTTAGCTGCTTCGACATCACCGTTCATCTTTAGATGATAGATGACAGAGTTGAGATGTTTGATGTGGAATTTACCGCATAATTCCTCCATCATTTTGTTGTTGAGGTTTTTGGCATTGTCTGACACAATCACCTCTGGTTGTCCATATCGACAAACGACATTTTTTCGGATGAAAGCAATGATGACTTCTTTAGTGACCCCGGGGAAGGAGGCTGCTTCTACCCACTTGGTGAAGTAGTCGATCATGGTGAAGATAAATCGGTGACCATTACTGGCTTTAGGCTCAATGGGCTTGATAACGTCCATTCCCCACATTGAGAAGGGCCAAGGCAAACTCATATTGTGGAGCTCCAGGTGGGGCGTGTATAGCATTTCCATGAATCTGGCACTGATAGCATCTTTTGACGTGGTCGTTGCAATCAACTTTGAGAGATAGCCAATAATGTCCTGTCCTGAGGACTTTCTTGACAAGGAGGGGGCCACTCATGTGGATTTCGTCTATAAGCCTTTGGGCTTAATCTTTGTCTAGACACCTGAGGAGACCTAGTCCTGCATCTCTTTTGTAAAACGCATCTCCACTCAGGTAGAATTGCATAGCAAGTCGATGGATCCGCCTTTTCTCAGTCAGGCTCGCCTCAGCGGGTGTAGATCCATCTCGCAGATATTCCTTGATATGCTGATACCAAGGAGGTTGGATGGAAGGTAGCTCATCCGATACTTCTCCAATGTAATTCCTATAGGCTGGGGCCTTATTCAGGGAAATTGTGAAGCTTGGCAAGTGTTCATTGTCTGATATGCGAATCAAGGAGGCCAAAGTTGCAAGTGCATCCGCAAAGTCATTCCTATTATGAGGAATGTGTAGAAAGGAGATTTCTTCGAACTCCAAAGCCATCTTCAAAACCTGCCGATGGTAAGGAAACAAATGTAGTTCCTTGGTTTGATAGATTTCGATGGATTGTCTGATTACCAACTCCGAATCTCCAAGGACAGTTAACCGCCTGATGCCCATTGAACGGGCAAGTTTTAGCCCCATGAGACAACCTTCATACTCAGCCGTATTGTTGGTGCTGACAAACTGTAATTTGATGGCAACGGGATACTGCTCCCATGTATCAGATATTAGAACTGCTCCAGCTCCAGAGCCTTCTATATTAACAGCTCCATCAAAATACATTCTCCATGATTGGCGGCGATCATCTTGATGGTGTTCTTCAGATTGTCATTACTCCTTCATCAGGGAAATATGTCTGTAAGGGTTTGAAATCCCCTGATGATGCGGCAGCCAGTTGATCCGCAATTCCTTGACCTTTGATGGACTTTTGAGTCACATATACGATGTCAAATTGTTGTAGGATCAACTGCCATCTGGATTGTCGGCAATTTAACATGGGTTTGTTGAACACGTACTTGAGAGGATCCACGCGGGATATGAGATGGGTTGTGTGACCATGGAGGTAATTTTGTAACCTCATGGAAGCCCATGCTAAAAGCACAACACGTCTTCTCGATCGAGTGTACTTGTGTTCCTTTCTTCGCTAAACCTTTTCTTTGAGGTAATAGATAGCTCGTTCTTGGCCTCTATCGTCTTTTTTGTCCCAAAGATACTGACCCATGGCATTGTCACTTTACAGACGGTACATGAGCAGGGGAACATCATCCACAGGTGGTACCAAGGCAGGGAGCTTTGACTAAATTGTTTCTTAATTGTAAGGAAGGCATTCTGGCACTCATCATTCCATTTCATAGAGGAGTTCTTCCTTAATAACTTGAAGATTGGCTCACAGGTTGTTGTGAGTTGGGAGATAAACCTGCTGATGAAGTTGATCCTTCCAAAAAATCCCCGTATTTCCTTTGTGGCTGACTAGAAATCCTAGCAACTTGCCTGACTTGACGCCAAAGGCGCACTTAGCTGGATTTATCTTCAAGTTGTACTTACGCAACCTGTTGAACAACTTTCTGAGATGGTCTAGATGGTCATCCTCCTTTCAGGACTTGATAATGATGTCATCCACGTAGATCTCAATCTCTTTATGCATTAAGTCATGGAAAAGAGCCATCATAGCTCGTTGATAGGTAGCTCCGGCATTGATAAGGCCGAATGACAACCGTCTATAGAAAAAAGTTCCCCAAGGAGTGATGAAAGCAGTCTTCTCACGATCTTCCTCGGCAACCATGATCTGATCGTACTGCGCAGTATTGTCAATGAGAATGTGGATAAATGGCACGGGAAAGCTATCCTTTAAGCAAGCTTTATTCAAGTCCCGGTAATCCACGCAAACTCGCACCTTCCCTCCAGGTTTAGGTACGAGCACGATGTTGGATATCCACTCAGGATATGTAGACACCATGATGATGCCAGCTTGAAATTGTTTCACAATTTCTTCTTTCACCTTTAAACTCCACTCAGGTTTCAATCGCCTGAGCTTCTACTTGAGTGGCTTAAATCCCTCTTTAATAGGAAGGCGATGAAGGACAATGTCAGTGGATAAACCCACCATGTCTTCATGAGACCATGCAAACACATCCTGGAATTGGGTTAATAGCGTAACCATGTCATTCCATTGGTTTGGGGTAAGGTCTGAACCAATCTGGATTAACTTAGGGCTTTCTAAGGTTCTGAGATTGAAAGAAGTGGTTTGATCAAGGTTAGGTTTGGGTTTGTCTTTGACCCATTCTTAAATTTCTGGAGGCACCTCAATGTCATCCTAGAGATCCATTAAGGCTGAATTCATCTCTACATCAAAGGTACAATCCTTGTGTAGGAGAGGAATCGTATCCACAAATACAGGCACATCTAAATTCAGAGTCCTGAAACAAAATATGCTTTCACTTAGTATATATGAAATGTGTTGATCATACACAGTGTTAGTATATATACAGGCAAAATAAACTGCTAATACTGTACAGAAAAGTAAGCAGATATTATATATACAGGGCAGAAAGAGTTTATGCCCACTTTACCCTCGTCGACCAAAGCAAAGAATGCTATCCCAATTGGTAAGGGTAAAGTCCAGGTGGACCGCAGTGATGCAGGGATTGCCATCATCCTCTCTGTCCCGAATGATGGCCATTACGTCAGGGAAATCATCGTCTAGGGTGTATCTATTGGTATGTTCATCATGGACGATGATGCGCATGCTCGACATTATTTGGACAACATTTTCCTTGATTCCCCGCTCCTCTTCTTCGAATGCGGGATCTGGAATAATGTTTTCCTTGACTTTGTTTGCTAAAAATTAACCTATTGGTTCATTTTTAACGAAAAAGATAAACGTTCGTGAACGTTCGTCGCTCATTTCTTCGTTCTAAGTCAGAATCCGGTCATTTTCGAATCCGCAACTCTTAAATACCAATTATGACTTGTCTCTATTGGAAAATAATGGTTCCGAGTTCAAACACAAATTTTGACTTCCATTCCGAGAATTTTACGTATTTGACGTTTATCGTCCAATCGTGCAAATTCCGGCAATTCTTCATTTTTATGATTTGTTCAACATTACAAATGAACTTCATTCATCATGTGAACATCTTATCATACTTAATACAACAACTTATAATCATTGTTGGATTTTAGACTTATTCTTCATGAGTTTATAACTTGTCAACTATAACTACTTAAGATTTAATTATTAATGACTTCTGACAAGTTAAAGTTTCTTAAACATCATTTCTTATATGTTCTTAACATTTAACTTAACTTAGGTATACATAATACATATGATCATATAAATTCTCTTACATTCATATCATTTATCTTAATAAACTTCTTACAAGTTCATATTATTTTCATACTTAACATTCAAGGTTAACTTATAATAAGTTTATAACTTTTATAAGTTCAAATGACTTATTGCCAACTTATGTGGCTTAAGTTCATGACTTATACATTCTTCTTGTTTCTTAATCCAACTTTTCTTATCATCCAATCATGGCAGAGATAGAAGACAATTGAGAATAAGTCTTACTCTTTTGTAGTCTTGGTAAGTAGCTTGCTTCTTCTTCTTACTTAGGAAATGACTTATGTGTAGCTTATTCTCTCTAACACTTAAGCACTTTAGAAGTGTTGGATTATTTGATCACCCAACAAATGGCTAGCAAAGCTCTTCTATTTATAGACTTTCCAAGGTTATGGTAGTTTGGTCTTTAAAACATCCCACCTCCTTAAGCCACCTCCTTACTATTCATTACTTGTCTAACACAACACTTATCCTACACTTGGTCATTACATCAAAGTCTTGGTCAGTACTCGTACTTGATCATCACACTTACTTGATCACCACATCACTTGGTCACCACACATTCAACCATATTAATATGGTTTGCCCCATGGGTCAACCAATTTATTGGACTTTAGTTTGGGCTTGGATTAAATAAATCCTTGGGCCTTATATTAACAAACACTAGTTGGTTCATTAAATTAATAGTTGGGCTTCTCTCTTTAATTCACTTTGACTTGTATATAATTGTTAACCAATCATCCAAGTCCATTAATATTTCTTAATACATATTGTTAATGTATTTTCGTATTTTAATTCTTATAGAATTTTTATACGGTATTTTATCCTTCATACAAACTCATATAATACTTTGTATTATACTTGTTTTCATTACTTTGTACAATACCAAGTATCATACAATTATTTCTTATTCTTTAACACTTTGCTTTATTTAACGTTTATAAATTAAGTCCACAAGCGATTTATTACTTTTTCCATAACTAGATTTTTATTATATAATCCATCTTACCTTGTTATTCCATCATTGCGTATTTCTCGGAAACTCAAAATTATATCCCGAGCAAATACCGATGAATAGTGTTTTTCGAAAAATTTCTCGAAAAACTTTTATTTTCGTCTTGGAAATTCAAACACTTTAATTCATCCACGTAGCCCAAATACTACGATATTCTAACATGAATAGGTTATACATTGACAACCATCTTGATAACACATGGAATATGATTTTATTATTATTTAATTTAATAAAATCATTTTACAATAAGATCCGAATTTCTCGGTTGTTACATTCTCCCCCCCTTATAAAGATTATGTCTCCAGAATCTCGTCTTACTTTAATCAAATAGATGAGGAAAATTTTTCTTCATCTTTTCTTCTAGTTCCCACGTTGCTTCTTCAGCGTCGTGGTTCTTCCATAGTACTTTTACTGATGGTATTACCTTGTTCCTCAGAACTTGTTCCTTTCTATCCATGATCTGCATTGGCGACTGTTCATATGATAAGTCTTTCTCGATATGAATCGGCTCATACTCGATTACATGCTTATAGTCAGAAACTTATATGGATAATACGATATCGTGAAACATGTTATGTATTCGTTCTAGGTCTGAAGGTAATGCTATCATATACGCTACCTCTCCCACCCGTTTTAATACTTCAAAAGGTCCTATAAACCTTGGACTTAACTTTCCCTTCTTTCCAAAGCGTATCTTTCCTTTCTAGGGAGATACCTTTAGAAACACATACGAGCCCACCTCAAACTCTCGACTTAGTCTAAGTGAGTCCGCATACTTCTTTTTATGCATCACGAAATGTGGCTTAAACGCATCTAATTAAATTTACCACATCCGTTGTCTACTGCACCAATTCTGGTCCTAGCATCCGGCGTTCTCCCACCTCATCTGGTTCTGCACTTCCTTCCATACAAAGCTTTGTATGACGGCATGCATATGCTTGCATGATAACTGTTGTTATATGCAAACTCTACTAGTGGTAGGTGATCATCCCAACTACCCTTGAAATCCATGATGCAAGACCTCAACATGTCTTCAAGCGTCTGAATTGTCCTTTCGCTCTGCCCATCGGTTTGTGGATGATAAGTTGTGCTTAACCTCAGCTGTGTTCCCAACTGCTCTTGCAAACTCCTCCAAAAGTTTGATGTGAATCGTGGATCACGATCTGACACAATCGATACCGGTACTCCATGTCTGGAAATGATTTCCTTGACATAAAGTTTAGCTAACTGGTCTAAGTTATACTTGACCCTAATTGGCAAAAAGTGAGCCGACTTCGTCAACCGGTCCACTAATACCCAAATCGAATCGTACCCTTTTTGCGTCGTCGAAAGTCCCACCATGAAGTCCATCGTGATATGCTCCCACTTCCATTCTAGAATCTCCAATGACTGTAATAAACCACTGGGTCGTTGATGTTCGACCTTAACTTTTTGACAAGTTAAGCACCTACTCACATACTCTGCTATTTCTCTGTTCATGTTTGGCCACCAAAAACTCTGTCGAAGGTCTTGATACATCTTAGTGCTACCAGGATGTATCGAGTACCTTGAAATATGAGCTTCTTGTAACACTTGCTCCTTTAATTCCGTCTCATTTGGAACCCAAATTCTTCCCTCAAATCTTAATAATCCCTCGTTATCAAGACTATACTTAACCTCTTCCTTCTCGGATAACCGCTTCTTCATTTGGTTACACTCATCGGTCTTGAGTTGTACCTCCTTGACCCTTTCTACGATGGTAGATTTCATCTCCGTCGCAAAGAGTAACTGCCCCAAATCACTTGACATCTTCACTTCTATTTCCATCCTAGCCATCTTTGTTATTAACTCATTTTGAGCTGTTAACATAGACAACTTTTCCCAACCCTTCCTACTTAAGGCGTCGACAACTACATTGGCCTTTCCAGGGTGAAACAGGATTTCACATTCATAATCCTTTATCAACTCCGACCATCTTTCTACGCTCTCATATTCAACTCCTTACGAGTGAAGATATACTTTAGACTTTTATGGTTAGTATATATCTCACATTTTTCCCCATAAATATAATGTCTCCATATCTTTAGGGCAAACACTACCGCGGCCAGTTCCAGATCATGAGTAGGGTAAACTTTCTCATAATCCTTCAACTTCTGAGATGCATACGCAATGACTTTGCCATGCTGCATAAGCACACAACCAAGTCCTTTATGCGAAGCATCACTATACACTATAAAATTTCCCGTGTGATATAGTAATGACAAAACAGGAGCTTCAATTAATCTCTTCTTCAGTTCTTGAAAACTGTCTTCACATTTATCTCTCCATACGTATTTCACCGTCTTCCTTGTTAAGTTAGTCAACGAGATAGCTATCTTCAAAAATCATGGATAAATCTTCGATAGTACCTTGCTAATCCTAGGAAACTCCGCACCTCAGTCGGCGTTTTCAGTTATTCCCAATTCATTACTGCTTCCACATTCGCTGGATCCACTGAAATCCCCTCTTGGTCAATGACATGACCTAAAAACTGCACCTTTTCCAGCCAAAATTCACATTTGGTGAATTTCACATATAACTTCTTCTTCTTTATTGTCTCCAACACTAATCTTAAGTGTTCGGCATGATCTTCTGGCGTCTTAGAATAGACTAGAATATCATCGATAAACACCACGACGAACTTGTCCAAATAAAGTTTGAACACTCTGTTCATCATATCCAAAAATGCACGTGAGTGCATTAAATCAACCCAAATGACATCACGGAAACTCGTAATGACCATAACTTGAGTCACGAATGCGATCTTTGGTACATCTTCCTTCCTAACCTTCAACCGATGATACGTCTTCATAAATCTATTTTAGAAAATACTTTGCCCTTTTAATTGATCAAAGAGGTCATCGATCACGGGCAATGGGTATTTATTCTTTATCGTTAACTTGTTCGACTCCAGATAGTCGATACAAAGCCTTAACGATCGAGTCTTTCTTCTTGACAAACAACACAAGGTGCTCCCCACGGCGAAACACTTGGTTGAATGTACTTCTTGTCCAATAGTTCTGTATTTGAACCATTAGTTCTTTCATTTCCACAGCGCCCATGCAGATGCGGTGCCCTTGAGGGCCGGTGTCGTTCACGGCACAGTGTCTATCACAAATTCGATCTCCCTATCCAGCTGTAAACCCGGTAACTCACTTGGAAATACATCCATGAATTCGTTTACTATAGGTATTTGTTCCATGGTTGCTCCCACTCTCAAGGTATCAACAACATGGCATAGGTAACCTACACAACCCTTTCTTAAAAGTTTTCTAGTTTGTGTCATCGTAAGGCAACACGGACGTCCCGGCAATTTACTCCCGTAAAATACTATAGGAGGTTGCTTCAACTTCCTGATGCTCACACATTTCTTTTGGCAATCTATAATTGATCCATGGTTAATCAACCAATCAATTCCGAGAATTACGTCGAATTCTCCTAACTTTATCGGTATTAAATCTACTGATAACTTACAACCACGTACATCTACGCAACAACTCCTATGAATATCTTCAACAGGAATTATATCTTCGTTTACTACCTTAATGTTCAAAGGTATAGGCAATTTTTTAGGAAATAATTCTAGTAAATACAGCAAAATCACATGCTATAAGCGAACAAGTAGCACCGAATCAAATAGCATGTATGCATTTATATCGTTGATCGGAATAATACCTGCAACTACATCCCCTGATGCCACCGCATCTTGGACCGTCATATTAAAAGTGCGGGCCATTAATTTCCCCGGCTGAGCTGGTCCACTAATAGCTAACTTCCCGCTATTAGTTCCTTTATTTCCTTCTATCCCCTTCTTCAGGCAGTTCTTTACTATGTGGTCAGTTGATCCACATACAAAGCATCCGTGATTTTTCTTCGGATTGGGACAGTTAGGCGAAATGTGCCCTTCCTGTCCACAATTATAACATACCGCCTTACCTTTGAGATAGACTCCTAAGTGAGTTTTCCCGCAGGTTTTACAGGCCTCCATCCTCCTCTTAAAGTCTCCTTGTTTTACTCTGGTATTCCCAGAGTTAAAGCCCTTTCTCTTCTAACCGTCGCCACTTCCACTGGCTCCCTCGGTCTTAGTTCCTCCATCAACCCTGCCTTTGGTCTTCTTATCTTTGTGGTACTGGCTAAGAGCCTCATTCCCACCTTCGGCAATTATTGCCTTTTCTAGTATGGTTCCAAAGGAAGTACTTTGGAACACAAAAATTTGGCTATAGAGCCAGGGTTTTAAGCCCTGCTCGATCCTTCTAGCCTTCCTCATTTCAGTGTCCACTTGATGTGGAGGAAATCGTGCCAGTTCATTAAACTTGGCAGCATACTGGGGAACTGTCATATCCCCTTATCTCAATTTCAGAAACCTCATCTCTATCCTCCCGTGCATACTCGTGGGAAAATAGTTCTCGAAGAAAATCTCCTTGAACCTCTGCCACGTTAGGTCTCCTATATCGGCCCTAGCCTGGTTTGCCTCCCACCAGAAGTTGGCCTCTCCTTTCATCAAATAGGTTGCAAAGGCAACCTTTTGACCTTCCTCAATATTTTCTATTACAAATGCTTTCTCAATTTCTTTTACCCATGTCTGGGCTTTTATAGGGTCCGTAGTTCCCTTGAACTCTGGCGGACCTACACTTTTAAAATCCTTAAAAGTAGTAGCTCGTACTACTCCAGGAATTACGGGTACATTAGCCCCCGTCCTATTAAATGCAGCCGTTAACAGATTAACGAACTCCTGCATTAGATTTACCGGACCACCCTCTGGTTGGTTAACATTAGCGCCCTGATTTCGTTGTCTCCTTCTTTGCGGCATTTCACTGTTAAGAAAACAACACATCATTATTACTTTAATCTTGTTGGTTTGTTATTGTTTGTAATAAAATAACAACTCATACTCATTACTCAACATATTCTATAAAAAGATTTATATTGATTCATTACTTGTAGTATAATACTACATTGTTTACATTACTCGACCTTACACGATTACATTTCCATCCATAATTACTTTCCAAAATTGGGATTTACAAAAGACTACCCTTTGTTATACAAAAGAGGGTTTTTCGTCACTACTAGATACATAATATTTACATATCTATTCTACTCTAGCTATTGCTAGATTACATCTCTTAGTAAGGCATTCTCAAAAATCTGCTACTGTTGTGGCTGGCAATAACATCTCTTGATGGTATGGCCGGGTGCATCACCTTCTACACGATATCCGACTACTGCTGCATTGAAATATACATGAGAACTCCTATGAATATAGGACATTCTCTCCAACTTCCTCTTCTTAGTCTTTAGCTCCTGCTTGAGCTCAAAGACTTCACCTCTCAAATCTCAGACTTTGTCCATAGCTAGGACTCTATCATCGTGCTCCTCTTCCCATATTCTTCTATACTAGTCTTGTCCTCTCGGACAGCTCAGAGTTCCTCCTTCAACTCCTTAACCTCTTGGTAGTAATGGACATTCCTATCCAATACTGACATAAACAGTTCCTTCATTGATTCCCCCGTAGACATTTCCACTGTAGGTGGAACCTGGGTCTCTGTAGGTGGAACCTGGTCAAAGAACATCACGTCCACCTCCTCCTCTAGCATGCCATCAAATATAGACATGTAGTCTAAGTAAATGCGAGTCTCTCGACTCGATGGTCACCAACTCTGGTTCTCTGACTCTGCGATTTGGTAGTATTTCTACTGGATTAAGCTGAATCTCGCATTACTACATGTATATCTCTATATCATATCATTTTCTCCCCGACATATACAATAAAACAATATAGTTTTATTAGTACATCGTCGATAAAATAATAAAAATACATAACATAATATAATGCATTTTTATAAGGTTACTTTCCATCTTTTACTTCTTTATTCTTTCGTAAGGTTATGACTTAAGGTTCTACTTTCCCCCTTAAGTTTTATAACCTAGGCTTTGATACCAACTTGTAGCGCCCCCAAATCCGGGTATCTTCTAACCCGACAGATGGTGCTATACTGTACAACATTCATACATTCATTAAATTGAAAAGTCTCAAAGAACGAACATAACTTCTATATATTTAAAGTAATATTTACATTTCCCAAGTTCTATACCCGTTACAAAGGTTCTTTGTCATAATATCAGTTAAATTACAACAACAGACCTAAACTATTACAATACATCTTAGTAATCTGCCTTAGCTTTTCCTTTATCTTTTCCTAATCCTTCGGGACATTCAGTCTTAGCTGCATTCATATGGTTCAAGCAAGAGTGAGCATAACTAGCTCAGCAAGTATAACAATTTAATAACAACATGCTTGACACATACAAATCGTATATCTTTGATAATTGAACAGTAGTTATGAAGTACTATTGATAACTCAAAATAGTACTTCATCTTTTCTTTCAAAATGTTTTACAATAACAACAGTATTTAGTAAAACATTTACTCAGGTCAAAGACCTCGAGTATTCATTCTTTATTGGAAAAAGGACAACCCAGAAGCAAGTCCGTAAGCCCGATATCACTTACAAGCACTTCTAGGTGATCAGCCTATTGTACTCTATGTTGATCAACACTACATCCATTAAACGTATGTACGTTTAAGCATTTGGCAACCTCACGTGCCTGTCGTCTTACCTACAAAACATTTGTTTAACATTTCAGTCTTCGTTTGAAAACCATATCAAGTAGTTGACAAAAGATAACAACATTTGATAATACATGAATAGATTATCAATACATCAAGTCTAGCCAAAGGAATTGGCTTCAACTTCATCATAACTCAATTCATGCGAAAGAATACATGAACCTCAAAAACTTGTTCAGATTGAACTGAGACAAGAGTTAGAATACTTGCCTTTTGCGTCTGCTACGATATTTTAACTTTATGTTCAAGTCCTTCAAGTCTCTACAATACATGATCACATAATGCCTTAGATTAGGTCACATATAATCAAGTATGTATATGACTATATCATACCCTTAATTTCAATCTAATGGTGTATTAGATTCAATTACTATTCGTTTTAGTTTGTCATTATGCTTGCATTATATTTGACTAGGTTATCTCAACCTTTATACATCATCCTTAAGGTTTAACAATGTTACATTACATTCCTTAAGTTATATTTACTTCCATTTCTTTTATTTGCACTTAGAAAACTTCATTATTATTTTTTGTTACGAGATCGGTGCATGCTAGGCTGACTTTTATGCTTACATCTCATTTGCTGGCGCTAAGCTCGATGTATATTGTCCGGACTTGGCGCTTGTGTGCGAGTCCTTACTTAATGGGCCGCGCTGCGGCGCCACACTCCAGAGGATTTTGTCACTGTTCATGGCGTTGCGGCGCCACTTATTGAACTAAGGTTCGCGCTGCGGCGAACTCTTGCAGTATGCTCGGTTACTGTTCTGCGCTGCGGCGCGGGTATTTTCCCTAGGGTTGGCGCCGCGGCGCCAACTCTGTGCACCAGATACTAAATTCAGTTTGTGAACTTCCCGGATGCATAACTTCTTCGTTATAAGTCCGAATTGGCTCGTTCAAAAACCTACATTTCAAAAATTACGTAATCTACATGACCATTCAAGAATTTTATCTATTTGACTTCGTTTGCTAAAAATTCACCTATTGGTTCATATTTAACGAAAACGATAAACGTTCGTTAACGTTCATCGCTCGTTTCTTCGTTCTAAGTCGTAATCCGATCATTTTCGAGTCCGCAACTCTTAAATGCCAATTATGACTTGTTTCTATTGGAAAACAATGGTTCCGAGTTCAAACACAAAATTTGACTTTCATTCCGAGAATTTTACGTATTCGACGTTTATCGTCCAATCGTGTAAATTCCGGCAATTCTTCATTCTTATGATTTGTTCAACATTACAAATGAACTTCATTCATCATGTGACCATCTTATCATACTTAATAAAACAACTTATAATCATTGTTGGATTTTAGACTTATTCTTCATGAGTTTATAACTTGTCAACTATAACTACTTAAGATTTCATTATTAATGACTTATGACAAGTTAAAGTTTCATAAACATCATTTCTTATATGTTCTTAACATTTAACGTAACTTAGGTATACCTGATACATATGATCATATAAATTCTTTTACATTCATATCATTTCTTTTAATAAACTTCTTACAAGTTCATATTATTTTTATACTTAACATTCAAGGTTAACTTATAATAAGTTTATAACTTTTATAAGTTCAAATGACTTATTGCCAACTTATGTAGCTTAAGTTCATGACTTATACATTCTTCTTTTTTCTTAATCCAACTTTTCTTATCATCCTATCATGGTAGAGATAGAAGATAATTGAGAAGAAGTCTTACTCTTTTGTAGTCTTGGTAAGTAGCTTGCTTCTTCTTTTTACATAGGAAATGACTTATGTGTAGCTTATTCTCTCTAACACTTAAGCACTTTAGAAGTGTTGGATTATTTGATCACCCAACAAATGGCTAGCAAAGCTCTTCTATTTATAGACTTTCCAAGGTTAGGGTAGTTTGGTCTTTAAAACATCCCACCTCCTTAAGCCACCTCCTTACTATCCATTACTTGTCTAACACAACACTTATCCTACACTTGGTCATTACTTCAAAGTCTTGGTCAATACTCCTACTTGATCATCACACTTACTTGATCACCACATCACTTGGTCACCACACATTCAACCATATTAATATGGTTTGCCCCATGGGTCAACCAATTTATTGGACTTTAGTTTGGGCTTGGATTAAATAAATCCTTGGGCCTTATATTAACAAACACTAGTTGGTTCATTAAATTAATAGTTGGGCTTCTCTCTTTAATTCACTTGAACTAGTATATAATTATTAACCAATCATCCAAGTCCATTAATATTTCTTAATATATATTGTTAATGTATTTTCGTATTCTAATTCTTATAGAATTTATATACAGTATTTCATCCTTCATACAAACTCGTATAATACTTTGTATTATAATTGTTTTCATTACTTTGTACAATACCAAGTATCATACAATTATTTCTTATTCTTTAACACTTCGCTTTACTTAACGTTTATAAATTAAGTCCACAAGTGATTTATTACTTTTTCCATAACTAGATTTTTATTACATAATCCATCTTACCTTGTTATTCCATCATTGCGTATTTCTCGAAAACTAAAAATTATATCCCGAGCAAACACCGATGAATAGTGTTTTTCAAAAAATTTCTCGGAAAACTTTTATTTTCGTCTTGGAAATTCAAACACTTTAATTCATCCACGTAGCCCAAATACTACGATATTCTAACATCAATAGGTTATACATTGACAACCATCTTGATAACACATGGAATATGATTTTATTATTATTTAATTTAATAAAATCATTTTACAATAAGATCCGAATTTCTCAGTTGTTACAGAAAATCTCCTCGAGGATGTGTAAATGACACAACCTGAGGGTTTTGTCACTCCAAAGGATGCTAGAAAGGTATGTAAGCTGCAGCGATCCATTTATGGATTGAAGCAAGCCTCTCGGAGTTGGAATCTTCGATTTGATGAAGCAGTCAAAGAATTTGCCTTTATTAAAAATGAAGATGAACCTTGTGCATATAAGAAGGTTAGTGGGAGTCACATTGTATTCCTAGTATTATATGTTGATGACATATTAATTATTGGGAATGACATTCCTTCCTTACAAGCTGTAAAAACATGGTTAGGAAAATGTTTCTCCATGAAAGATTTGGGCGATGTCTTTTACATTTTAGGTATCAAGATCTATAGAGATAGATCGAGAAAATGCTAAACCTAAGTCAAAGTACATATATTGATAAAGTATTGAAACGGTTCAGCATGCAAGAGGCGAAAAGAGGAAACTTACCCGTTAGTCACGGTATAAAGATCTTTAAGGCCCAATGTCCTAAATCACAAGATGATGAGGAGCGTATGAGAAAGATCTCTTATGCTTCGGCAATTGGATCTATCATGTATGCAATGATATGTACTCGTCCGGATGTCTCGTATGCTTTGAGCATGACGAGCAAATACCAGTCGAATCCAGGTGAAGGTCACTGGACAACAGTCAAGCATATCCTCAAGTACCTGAAAAGGACTAAGGATTCATTCTTGGTATATGGAGGTGAAGACGAACTGAAAGTAAAGGGTTACACAGATGCTAGTTTCCAGACTGACAATGATGACTATAAGTCTCAGTCAAGTTTTTTGTTTTGCCTTAATAGTGGTGATGTTAGCTGGATAAGTTCGAAGCAAGAGACAATAGCTGATTCTACAATAGAGGCTGAGTATATTGGTGCTTCTAGTGCAGGCAAGGAGGTTGTATGGATTAAAAAGTTCATCACTGAACTTGGTGTTGTTCCAACCATTGTTGATCTGGTTGCTCTATACTGTGATAATAATGGAGCCATTGCATAGGCTAAGGAACCCAGATCTCACCAACGATCCAAGCATATACTTAGGCGGTACCATCTGATCCGTGAAATCATTGATAGAGGAGATGTATATATAGGAAGAGTGCCAACAGATGATAATGTTGCAGATCCATCGACTCAAGGCTTTGTCGCAGCAGAAGCTACACTACGTCCACACTAGTTCCATGGGTATTAGATACATGAGTGATTGACTCTAGTGCAAGTGGGAGGCTGTTAGAGTTTATGCCCTAGAGGCCAATTATTTGATATAATTGCTTAACATTTTGATATTATATTTGATTAAATAAATGAATGATTTTATTATGGTTTTATTTTATGCGTTATATAAATGTTAACATAATAAAATTCCTTAGAATAGTGATACAATTTATATAGTTTCAAGTATGTGACTTGAACATGAGATTATATAATTACAATTAGTATCATTGCTCTTAAATGTCCCTAGTCGAGTACCATTGTTGATAGGACAACAATGATGCATTGAGACTAGTATATGGATTGACTGATGACCAAATCTCATTGGTCATAAATATATGAGATATTAAGTCAATGCATAGGTATGTGTTAGAGAATGATGTACTGGACAGACCCACCATGAGAATTCTATATGGAACATCGAAGTGTCATTAGCGATTCTCATAGTGACAATGATGTAATGGTCCTCCGACCTGAAATCACTATATTTCAACACGAGAATTTATGTACTTTGATATCATTAAATGTCACATTTAATAGGGTGGACTATAAAGGTGATTATTGGGTACATCATGAATCATGTGAGGAATATGAGTGATCTAAATGGAATTTAACCATCATATATATTAGGGGTGATATCCATAGGCCTCTTGTGACAACCCCAAAATAGATCCATTCCATCCAACCCATTCTGAGTCACCAAATACATGGTACAGAAAACAACTACAACTTTATTACAATAATTGTCGTACAAAATACAACAACACATATGCTGTGAGTTTTGATACAAATATATACCAACTGTGACTCTTATCCCAACCTTAGATATCACGTCACAATGACTCCTTACATAAAGGTATAGTCAAAAATTATTTTAGAAATTAGAATCTTTGGGAAGTGCTCAAGGAAACCTTCGTACATGGGAGGCCATGCGTCTAGGTTATGATAGATATCATATGGCCACAGAATTATCCTTGGTTGACCCAATAGACCCCAAAGAAAAATGAGAAGATTACTATCATATTGTTCCCAATGGTGAGTCTTTTCTTGACATATCATTATCTCCACTGTCTCTAATCGTGAATTATACTCCAAACAAACACCAAGATTATATAGGTAGTGCTCATAAATATACTTAGTAAGTGGATGAGCACAACCCTGTCTTATGATGACAGGAGGTTGTATGTCATTAGACATCTTGTATGATAGTGGCAAAACACCCTTCCAACGTTGTGTTCGCCTCACTCTAGTTGATTCACCAAATATAACTACTAAATGATGACCACCGTTCTATTCCCCTGTTACCCTCGCTCGACCCAACTACACTCTTATTACCTGAAAGGAATTGTGAAGCAAAAGGGTGAGCACAACTAGCTCAGTAAAGAATATCATGCCTAAAGATAATTAAATTATCAATAGCCTTCATCAATAATAAATCAGAGATTTAGAACATATGGTAGATGATAAAAATTTCAACCATAGTTACAGCGGAACGAGCAATCCATTAGAAGAGTCAAATAGACTATAAAGTCTATTATCTTCTCCATGTTAAAAATCCACCAACAATGTTTTATCCCTGTAACATCAATCAACAATTCTGGTCCACAATCATATGAATAACTCATAATCATAATTGTAGTTCTAAATTTCTCTTCTCATCCAGGATGAAGATAATTTTCATCACCCATCTTTACCTGAAACATCAAAGATCATGGTTACACCAAATCACATTTTCTGTTCATAAGCATACTAATAACTTCATCTTTGCACTACGGCCAAAAATATTCATTTGTATCACCAGTTGGTCATGTTCATCTTTGCACTACTGGCCAAAGATATTCAACAACATGTCATCTTTGCACTACGGGTCAAAGATATTCATCAACAATTCATCTTTGCACTACAGGCCAAAGATATTCATCAACAATTCATATTTGCACTACAGGCCAAAGATATTCCTTAACAGTTCATATTTGCACTACATGCCAAATATATTTATCAACAGTTCGTATTTGCACTACAGGCCAAATATATTATTATCTCAAAGAAATATATAATCATTTCAGAATTTATATAAACAATAATTATAACCATGTTGATCATTTCACCTTTGCACTTAAGCTAAAGATATTCAATTATAAATTCAATGGTCATGATCATACCAGTCAACAATTCAACTTTGCACTACTAGCCAAAGAGAACCCATAGTCATGATCATACCAATAATCTACCCATCTTTACAGTCAAGTCAAATAGAAATTAATATCATCATCAAGGTTATAAAAATGTTATATATGATAATAAAAATAATATAATCAACATATAGATTTAATCTCAAGAGTAATATTCATAACTCAACTATAATTTGGTTAGATAAAGAAACCAATTTTGTCATGAATAGTAACTCGTGAATAGTAACCCATGAATAGTAACTTCTTGAATAGTAACTCGTGAATAGTAACTCATGAATAGTAAACCCGACATAGAAAAGTAGAAATTCCACAATAAAATCCATACTAATATTTCGGTATAATGATATTGAAATAACATTTCTTAAACTTATAAACAATTTATTTTAATTGTTTACACTTTACTAAATAATGCATTTAATCATTCTAAAATTCCAAACTCATAAGTTTTCATCACCAATAACCAAACCCTCATCAAAAATCTGCACATACCTCATATAGGATTCTCAAGCCATAAAATCCTATTTTCCAATTTTCTTACTTCACATAACATATTTAATTCATTTACTCATAACTAGTCTATTTTCATGAAAAATACCAAATCAGTTCCAAAAATATTTCTTTTAAGGATTTAGCGAGAATATTGTCCTATATTGAACATATATTTTTTTCTCGTAATTTTTAAAATTCATTTACTATTTTTCATATGTCCAAAACCGTCGAATATTTAGACATTTATCATAAATTGTACTTTTATCTAAAAATTCCGAAATTCACAGAGTACACTGATATTATATAGATGTACTCCCAATAAAAATTTCATTAATTTTGGAGTTAACCATAAGGAGTTATAATGGTTTTCTTTTAAAATAGTTTTTTCCCATAAAATTCATAACTCTTAATCTATACATCCAAAAATCGCTATTTTTGGACACAATCAATAAAACTCACCAAAATATCATTTCAAATTTTTCCAGAATTTTCTGAAGGTCAGAAGAAGTACGAACTAAAAAACATAATAACCCTTAAAATCCCTTACCTCAAAAAGCGAAGATTACATTTGGAATATCGGATGAAAAGCCGAAAAGAAACTCAGTAACCGAAAAGTAACTCTCAAAGTATCTAAATACTCACACAAATATGCTTGATAATCTAGAGAGAAAGAAAACTTATTTCCGGTGTGATTTTCAATTCTAACATAAGCACCTATTTATAGGAAAATGCTAGAACGCCAAAGGAGACTAAATAATAAAATATTAATATATTTTTATTTCTTTCCACGCCATCCTCTTTTGTTGAATCAAGAATTCAAGCCATCCACTTCTGAATATTTTTGGGCAGCCCACATGTGTTTTGAAATGTAAAAGTGGGTCCCGCACAAATTTAATAAAAATCATTTTATTTTCCGAAACTTCAACAATTCATAGAAAATAGCCCGATTATCAGAAAAATACAAATTTTATGTCCATTCTAACTGAAATCAAATTCTCTACAACTTTGTAGCTTTGAGTTTTTCCAAATTCCAAACCAAAAATATCCAAAATCCATAAACGGAAGATTTTTAATACATCCACACCGACAAAATACTGATAAAACACCTCAGCATTAATTCTTTCATTTTTATCCACATAAAAATAAATATATCCATCATTTATATCCACATAAAATAAATATTTCCTTATCATATAAATTAATAATTAATTATTCACAAATAATATTACAGAATCACAATTATGACAACCATGCCGTTCCCAGGAAAGAGGGGGCTTTCCGATAAGAATTTCTCCTTATTGGCGTGCAATTAGGTGGCCAAACCTCTCCTTGACAGAACTTTCTAGACATTGCCAATAATGCTATCTAATAATATTATTCAAATAATATGAATTATTGATTTGATAATGGAGATATTGTGCAGTGACAATTATTGAAACAATAATAATATAAAATATCAACGCAGCAATTATTGTATCAATAAAATAAAATATTGAACAGTAATTACTATAACAATTATTGAGTAGTGTCTTCTTACGTAAGAATCAATAATTCAAAAATCTTTGTAATACTGGTGTGCATCTTGTGCAACAACGCAGACATTACTTTACTTTACCCACCGGGTATTCCAACAGTGTTAACGGTAACGATTACGCCATTATTTGTAAAAACTCAATTTTTGCCGTTTTCTTCATCCGACAGTTATTCTGTTATGGGGCAACAACTGGCTGCGCCGTCGTACGGATATTCCCCGACAGAAAGAATATTCCACGACCAAATAAATATTCCCCGACAACAATGAATATTTTATAACCACTTGCTTATTTTGAAAAAAATTCATATATCACCCTTAACTTTAACTTTTTATCAATTTAACCATTTACTGAATAGAAAAATTGAATACTTTTATTTCATAAAATTCGGGGTCTTACACCTCTTGATAGAGTAGGACTATGAAATGCATGACCATGCTCAAATAGTGATTTGTTTCATATAGTATACTCATTGATCAAGAAAACTCAGATTAAATTATGAAGAGTATGACATATTCCATAACTCGAGTTTAATCTAGGATGTCAAGGTTAAAAGGATTAAATTACATTGAAACATTGGTCACGAAAAGGTTGCATCGAATCGTCGATCTTATTATTACTTGGGTAGAAATGATGCATTACTAGATGCCGCTCACTGTTTATAATTTTATAATATGATTTTAAAATTATTGCCAACGTAATAATAACCTATAGGGTCACACACAGAGAACGTAATTAAAAGGAAATTAATTTAAATTGTAAAGAATTAAATATGTCAATATGATTGATAGAATTTTAAATTACTTAATTTAAATTAATAGGATAATTTATATATAGGTATATTAATTAAGTAAGACTTAATTAAGATATATATATATATATATATATATATATATATATATATAAATTTCGGATTTTATTTTAATTGGATTAGGATTTTGATTAATTCCTATTAACTACTACATATATGATATATAGCATCAATTTTAAGGAACGATCATAAACTCACTGATAAGTGGATTTTATATACACGAATCAGTATTCATTTCGAGTTTAAATTCATAGTTATCTTCGTGTTTTGTGTTCGTTTTCACTCGTTTCATGTTGTTTTATGTATAGGGTGGTCATGGATGCAAGAGGTGAAGAATGGCGGAGTTTTGGAGCAAAAGTGGTAAAACTCATGAAAGCGGAAAAATCCAAAGTCAGTAGCCTAGCCTGTCGGGGCGGGGGTCCCGTTTTCTATAGTATCCTGTTTGGTTTTGATGTCTGCTGGTGCAAGGTTTTTGGGACTCTGTTAGGCGCCTGGACTCTATAATAGCAGGTTTCGGCTGGAATATAGAGGAAATCTTGATATTACTTAGAAAAACAACAATCATATAACACAAGGAGCATAATTTACGAACGATTTCCAAGATTCAAGTGAAAACTTTGGAGGAGTAATTTTCAGAGATTGTCGCGACGGTTGCAATTCGAGGCTACGTGAAGGGATTTTCATTATTCTTCTTCTCTTTAGTCTTATTTGTAATTGGAAGGATGTTTTCAGTATATTATTCAGTTTTTAATTCATTTGTTATGAACTAATTCACTTATTAGACTTGTGATGGATCTTTGGGCGAAATGATGATTCTATAGCTTTGATTTCCAATTCACTAATATATTATCAGTTTATCTATGTTAATTTGAGCGTGAATTTATGAATTGCCTGATCAACAATTCCTCGTGGATTTGAATGGAATCGAGAGATGAGATTCGAATCTAGACCTAGTTAATATAGCATCTGTCATGAATTTTGTCAATAATAGATTTTTGATTATTGTTAAGGTAGAGATACGCTTGACATCACATGTGATCGGATAGAGAGCTTAAGCTTAAACCTTCTTTAATTGCAGTTCACATAGAGATATAATGAGTTGGTTGATTGAGGTATTTAACGGATTTCTATCTTAATTGTGGATTTACGTTAATACGGTATTAGTGCATCGAGAGGTGGCTAGTATTACTTTCGTGTTCTTGATTAATAAACTGGGATATTAAATTGAGTTAGAATAAAGGTTTGCAAATCAGAGTGAATCTCAAGGTGAAATCATAAGTCTAATTCTCCATTAATTGATTGAATTCCGGATTTTGATATTGGTGACTGTTTTGGGATAGTTTGTTTATTTATTAACTTAGTTTTTGTAGTTAAAACCATTGAGTTGAGTAGTTTAATAGAATTAGGATTAATAGAAAATTGATAATTGTGAAGTTAAAATCCTTGATAATTTGTCTTCGTGGGAACGATACTTTATTCACTTCTATATTACTTGTTGACCACGTACATTTGCGTGTTTTGCGCATATTGATTTTGCCCACCAAGTTTTTTACGCCGTTGTTGGGGACAATTTAGCCAAGATTTTAATTATTATTTTTTACGATATCAGTTTAATTAGTCCAGTTTTACTTAAACATTTTTTGTTTTTTTTATTCTCCTATTTCAAGTTTATGATATTGGTTTATGCAAACGCGATCCAAACATCCAGACTTGCTTCCTTTTGAGGACGACATTGAAAGAAGATTTCAGAGGTTAAGTAAGTGGATCGAGGACACGAGGAACGAATTCAAAAATTCTGATAAGGAAGAAACAATGGTTGCCGAAGACCAGAAAGCGTTGAGGGATTTTGCAACACCTAGGGTGACTGATCTGCAGTTGAGCATCGCTAGGCCTGTAATAGCTGCAAATACTTTTGAAATCAAGCCTAGGACCATTCAGATGATGCAGAACTCATGTCAATTTGGGGGAATGGCAAATGACGATCCGAATGAGCATTTAATCAGTTTATTGGAAATGTGCGACACGTTCAAGTACAATGGGGTGTCAGATGAGGCAGTAAGGCTTTGCTTGTTCCCATTCACTTTATGGGACAAGGCGAAGAGTTGGTTACATTCTCTACCGCCGGGATCGATCACTACGTGGGAAGACTTGGCTCAAAAATTTCTTGCCAAATTTTTCCCATCGGCGAAGACTGCTAAAATGAGGAATGACATTACGATGCTTAAGCAGCAGAATGGGGAGTCAATATATGTGGCATGGGAGAGATACAAGGAATTACTCAGAAAAGTGCCCATATCATGGATTGCCCAAGTGGTTACAAATGAACACCTTTTATAACGGGCTACATGGGAATGTCAGAACCAGTATTGATGCGGCATCGGGTGGTGCATTCATGGCTAAGAGTTATGAGGATGCCTACAATTTGATCGAAACAATGGCGGCAAATAACTACCAATGGCCCATAGCAAGAATGACAAAGGCAAAGGCGGCTAGGATCTTGGAATTAGATGGTGTGTCAGCTATACAAGCACAGATTTATGCATTGTCCAAGAAGTTTGATACTATGAATGATAAGGTTAATACTATGACAGGGGCTCAAGTTCAGCAGGTTGCAGTAGTATATGAATTGTGTTCTGGTGATCATCCTACAGATCAATGCGCAATTAATCCAGCATCTGTCCAGTTCATAGGTAACTACAACAGAATTCCGCAGAATACATACTAAAACACCTATAATTAGGGGAATATGAACCACCTAAATTTCTCATGGAGCAATAACCAGCAAACTCAAGCTCCACGACCATCATATCCCCCTGGTTTTCAGAGTCACCAACAACCGGTTCAACATCAGGAAAGGAAATCCGATGTGGAGGAAATGTGGGCAAAATATATGACTAGCAACGATTTGGCTATGAAGAATCAAGTTATGGCTATCAAAAATATAGAGAATCAGATAGGTCAAATTGCGTTGGCATTGAATAATAGACCACAAGGAACATTACCTAGCGACACCGAGAGAAATCCGAAGGGTAATCATGAGCAATGTAAAGCAGTTATGTTGAGAATTGGAAAACATCTCGGGAGTAATAGTGCAGAAAATTTAGCAACACCGGAGGAAAAAGTTGATAACAGTAACGTGGTGGAGGCTAACAAAAATAAGGAAATAAAGTTAAACGATGAGTCGATTGTTTTTCCTCCACCATTGGTTTCAAAGAGAGGGTCCAAAACGTAAATCGAGATAAGCGATTTGAAAAGTTTTTAGGCGTGTTCAAGAAACTCAGATTAACATCCCATTTGCAGAGGCCCAGAGAGCAAATGCCGGAGTTATCTTGAAGTTTATGAAAGGAATTCTGTCGATGGAAAAGAAATGGGAAGATTTCGAAACAGTGGCACTAACAGAGGAGTGTAGTGCGGTGTTATAGAAAAAGCTACCACAAAAACTCAAAGACCCGGGGAGCTTTACTATCCTGTGCACGATCGGGAAAATGTCGTTTAACAAATGTTTATGTGATTTGGGGGCGAGTATAAACCTGATGCCATTGTCAGTATACTCAAAATTGGGTTTTCCCGCGCCAAAGCCTACAAATATTTCATTGCAGTTGGCGGATAGGTCAGTCACATATCCGAGAGGCATTGTAGAAGACATTCTGGTTAAAGTGGATAAGTTTATATTCCCTGTGGACTTTATCATTCTGGATTTTGATGAAGATAAGAACATCCCGATCATCCTAAGGAGACCTTTCTTGGCCACGGGAAGGACACTCATAGACGTGCAAAAAGGAGAACTTACTACGAGAGTCCAAGACCAAGAAATAAAATTCAATGTGTTCAAGGCCATGGAATACCCTATGGACGAGGAAGAGTGTTTTCGAATGGATTTAATTGAGCAAATTACCAGCGAAGATATGAGCAAGAGTTTGATCAACGATCCATTAGAAACAACTTTATTGGGGGATGAAGAAAAAGATGACCCAGAATATGTGGAATTATTACAGATGCTAGACTCATTGCCACGAGTTAGCGGATTCAGAGCACCATTTGAACCTCTGCACATTGAGGAGACAGTTGAAGAAAAATTAAAACCGTCATTGGAGGAGCCACCAACATTGGAACTTAAGCCACTCCCTAAACATCTCAGGTATGCGTATTTAGGAAATTCAAATTCTTTACTCAGTAATTATTTCACGCACTTAACAAATTGCAGGAAGAAAAGTTCTTGAGGGTGCTTAGGGATCACAAATCGGTGATTGGATGGACGATTGCGGATATAAAGGGAATTAGTCCATCATTTTTCATGCACAAGATTCTGATGGAGGATGATGCAAGACCATCGGTGGAGCATTAACGTCGACTTAACCTAATCATGAAGGAAGTGGTCAGAAGGAAATTCTGAAATTATTGAATCTTGGTATCATATATCCAATTTAAACGATAAATGGGTTAGTCCAGGTTCATTGTGTCAAGAAAGGGGGAATGACGGTGATACAGAATGAGGACAACGAGTTAATTCCAACAAGGACAGTGACAGGGTGGAGGGTCTACATCGATTATAGGAGATTGAATAAGGCAACCGAGAAAGATCATTTCCCGCTACCATTTATCAATCAAATGTTAGACAGGTTAGCGGGACATGAGTTTTACTGTTTATTGGATGGATACTCGGGCTATAATCAGATCGCCATCGCTCTTGAGGATCAAGAAAAGATAACATTTACATGCCCTTGACACATTTTCATTCGGGAGGATGTCATTCAAAGCTATGTAAACGCTTTCAAAGAACTTTCAACGATGTATGATGGCTATTTTTTAGATATGGTGGAGAAGAATGTTGAAGTCTTCATGGACGATTTTTTGGTCTATGGAGACAATTTTGATACTTGACTAGAGAATCTTGTCATGGTTTTGCAATGATGTAAGGATACAAACCTCATACTCAATTGAGAAAAATGCCACTTCATGGTTGACGAAGGCATAATTTTGGGCCATAAGGTGTCGGCTCAAGTATTGGAGGTGGACAAGGCAAAGCTGGATACGATCGAGAAATTACCTCCACCGAGCTTAGTTAAGGGTATTAGAAGTTTTTTGGGGCATGCTGGGTTCTACAGGAGGTTCATAAAAGACTTCTCTAGGATTGCAAAACCTCTATGCAGTCTTTTAGAGAAGGATGCTACTTTCAGCTTTACTACGGAATGCAAGTCCGCGTTTGACCTATTAAAGAAGAAATTAACTACAGCCCCCGTGATAGTCGCACCAGACTAGAAAATGCCATTTGAGCTTATGTGTGATGCGAGCGACTATGCGGTTGGGGCTGTTTTGGGATAAAGAAGAGATAAGGTGTTTCACGCCATATACTATGCAAGCAAAACACTCACAGAGACTCAAATGAATTACACTACCATGGAAAAGGAATTGCTTGCAGTGGTGTACGCGTTCGACAAATTCCGGGCATACTTGATCGGAACTAAGGTAATAGTCTACACGCACCATTCGGCAATTTGGTACCTAATAGCGAAAAGAGATGCTAAGCCACGCCTTATCCGATGGATTCTCCTACTTTAAGAGTTTGATTTAGAAATTAAAGATAGAAAGGGGACGGAGAATCAAGTTGCTGATCATTTATCAAGGCAAAATCTAGAGAAAAAGGATGAAGATTGATGCGCAATCAACGAGTCATTCCCGGATGAGCAACTATTTGGGTTAAATGTAGAATTTCCGTGGTACGCAGACTTCGCAAATTTTGTGGTTAGCAAAGTGCTTCCACCTGATCTTACACGACAACAGAAAAAAAAGTTTCTTCATGACGCCAAGTGGTATATGTGGGATGAGCCTTATCTATTCAAACAGTGCGCCGATAAGATGATTCGATGATGTATCCCCTATAGTGAAGTGCACAACATACTGCAAGAATGCCACTCATCGGCATATGGTGGACATTATGGGAGTGAGCGCACCGCGGTAAAAGTGCTTCAATCCGGGTTTTATTGGCCGACATTGTTCAAAGACGCCCACCAATTTGTGAAAACATGTGATCGATGCCAAAGGGTGGGAAACATATCTAAACAGAATGAGATGCCCCTACAAACAATTCTTGAAATGGAAATCTTTGATGTATGGGGCATCAATTTCATGGGGCCATTCCCGTCGTCTTTGAGCAATCATTATATTCTACTCGCGATGGATTACGTCTCTAAATGTGTTGAAGCTGCAACACTACCATCTAACGATGCCAAGGTGGTCCTCAAATTCATACAGAAAAACATTTTCACAAGGTTTGGCACACCAAGAGCAATAATCAGTGATGAAGGTAGTCACTTCTGCAATAAGTCGTTTACAACTCTTTTGGCTAAGTATGGGGTCAAACACAAGGTGGCTACAGCGTATCACCCTCAAACAAATGAACAGGTTGAGGTCTCAAACAGAGAAGTTAAGAAGATATTAGAGAAAGTCATCAATCCGAGTCAGAAAGATTGGTCACTTTGGTTGGATGACGCATTATGGGCATACCGAACGGCATACAAAACACCAATCGAGATGTCACCTTATCAACTCTTGTACGAAAAAGCATGTCACTTACTAGTGGAGCTACAGCACAAGGCCTACTGGGCCATACAGAAATTGAATTTTGATCAAACTGCTGTAGGAGAAAAGAGGCTACTCCAACTAAATAACGAATTCTGACTCCAAGCCTACGAGAACGCCAAGCTATACAAAGAAAAGGTTAAAAGATGGCACGACCAGAAAATTGTGCAACGAACATTCGAGGCGGGGTCAATCAGTCCTCTTCTTCAACTCACGGCTGCGATTGTTCCCAAGAAAGCTTAAGTCGAGATGGTCGGGACCATTCACTATAAAACGAGTATTTTTTAATGGCGTAGTTAAACTCTACAGTCGTAATCCATTAGAGACGTTTAAGGTCAATGGTCAACAGATTAAACATTACTGGGGTGTCGAGTCGAACTGGAACACCGACGACATTACCCGCCATAGATACACGTAAAAGCAGGAGTAGTCGGTGAACGACTTAAAACCAAGCACTAATTGGGAGGCAACCCAACATTTCATTCTTTTTCGTAGTTACATGTTAATTGTTAGGATGTAGTTTTTATTACGCATTAGGTAGGTTTATCAAGTAAAAGCTTTACTAAAACTCTCAATGAAACTCCAAGTCGTCATTAATCTACCATATTGCATGTTTATGGTTGTAGGAGGGGTCCAAAGTGAGTAAGAACAACAACGGGCAAGAAAACAAGCAAAATTGGAGAATTGTGATCTGCACTTTCGGAATAAAAAAAAATCGTTTACAGTGGGCATGCCCGCCAGGGCGGGGGTCCCAAATCATGGGCAGACAAGGCCGTTAAACATGCTGCCTTCTAATTCTTTCCCATACACCCATACACGCCTCTCTTTCTCTCATTCTCCCTCAAACAAACTACCTAGCCTCCATAACAAGCACACTTGCTACCCACGATACCAACGTCCTCCTACCCACTACCTAAATCCATTGCACCCACTTTCTACCCCACGAATTCCATTACCTCCCACATTCAAGTACACCACTTCCTCTCTCATTCATCACTTCTATATAAACCCTACCCCATACTTCCCAAATTCATCACCACTAAACTCGAATTCTTCTGGAAATTGGGAAACACATAGCACACTTGAGAGTAAGTTGAGTTCGTGTCAAGTTTTCATCTTTTCTCAACTGAATTCCATAGAAATAACCTAAGTTTGGGGGAAGAACGGGTTGTGCACACCAAGTGTTTGACAAATTGACTGAACCAAGTTTTAGGGGAAGGTAGTGTTTGCTAGCAAGTGTTAAAAGCTGAAATTCAATGGCTTCTCAACCGACATCCAAACGCCAACGGGGGGAGAGTTCAAGCTCCGCTCAATCACCACGAACTTACGATCGTAGAAAATTTGTGAGTGTCACCGCCGCCGACCAGTATGAGTACATGCTAACCAAAGCACTTAATCCAGAGCGAGGATTGGCCCCCGAGGGGAATGATGGGGAGATGATGTCTCAAATTTACCAAAAGGTGTGGCTTCACTTCACTAAACATCTGATACCCACCGTTGTCAACATTGTCAAGCAATTTTATTCAAACGCCGAAGACAAAGCTCCTTTCAAAGCGTTTGTGCGGGGTCGCATGGTTCCGTTCAGTGAAGATGCCATTAATGCTTACTATCAGTTGCAGGTGCCACGACATTGTTAGTATGCACAATTGAGGGATTCTGACCCTGACTATGAGGAGGTTATTACAAACATGACAAAGCCAGGCACATCTTGGATCAAAGGTAGAAAGGGAGGAACGGTGTTCAATAGCAAGGACCTTAGCCAGTATGGAAAAATATGGTACGCATTCTTATGCGCAAAATTGCTTCTATCCCAACACACTTCGGACGTCACAAAAGAGAAGGCGTATCTTGTTATCGCCATTGTGCAAGATTTCATTATTGATGTCGGGGCCATTATCAATTTCTCAATCTGCCGGTGCTTACGTGGAAATTTTTCGAGCGGTTTGCCACACCCATCACTTATATGTGCGTTGTGTTGCAACGCCGGGGTGAGATATTCTGATGATGAGCCCACTCAAATTCCTCTCTCTTTTCTTGATTCCAGAATCATTGCTCGGTATTCAGTTTTGGCAGGAGAAGAGTCACATCCACGAGGTCTGGGTTTTATTTTTCCATTGGCGTTGGAAGACGAAGTCGATGCCGAAGATACCTCGGGGGATGAGGATGAAGCGATGGGAGATCAATGAACCGAGCAGGTACCACAGACTGAAGCAATATCTAGTCCTCAGTTCCTTGAGTTCCAAAATCAGATGAATGCGCACAATAGGGCAGCACGCCAGGAAATGCGGCGATTGATGATGCGCTAAGATCATAGGTTTGATGCCATGAACGCATCTTTCTTCTCACTCAACACCACACTCCAAAGTTTCAACCCGGTAGCTCAATTTCCATATCAACAACCCGGACCATTACTTCGATTTCCTCCAAGTGATTCCGATGAAGTAGAGCATCAACCACCTCCCCAGACTTAGACGATTCCAAGGAAGTCCTCATGCACTTAATTTTATTTTTATCCAATGAGGGCATTGTCTTATTTAAGTTTGGGGGATTTATTTGTTTAGTTGCATGCATTTTGTTATTTTGTTTTCATATCTGGTTCTGCATAAAAGATCAGGCATTTGCATAGTAGTCTAGGATTTTTGCATTATTGTCAGTTCCATTATTATCATAAAAAAAAAACAATAATGTGTTTAATATGTCCAACGGTGTCGCATTTTCATGTTATTTGTGGGCCAATGATGAGATTGAGAACAAGTTAACCAATATAGTATGGATTATTAGAACTGTGATATAATTTCTGATATGAATCGACTCTTGAACTTGTTTGAAACTGTTATAAAAAGGTTAGCACTAATAACATCTTTGTTGACCATCAGTTCAAATTGATACATAAATAGTTTCTAAAGGATAATGCTAGGGTGAACCATAAAATGACAAGGATAGGCAGTAAAGGCTTAAATTAGGCAAGAACCTAAGTTTGGGGGAGTATATGTGGGGTATATAAGCTTTGAAAAAAAAAGAAAAGAAAAGTGAAACATGTTGAGTCTTGTGGTGGGTTGAGGAGAAACACTCCCCATAAACACAAGCGTGAGATGGAGCGTAAAATGCACTCACCAGCCATCTATCAAAAGGAAAAGAAAAGGGAAATAATGACGGGAAAAGAGCAAAAGAGCCCCTGTGAAAAAAATAATAATAAAAAAAAAGAAAAAGAAGAAAGCGTAAGTATCCGGCATGTACCCTTGAATTTGGTTTTGTTTAATTTTAGTTGAGTTGTGCCTATCTTTGATATTTTTAAGTTCGCATTGTATGATTCCTTCTAAGAAGTTTCTTATGTATTGAATTTGGGTTTGTATTGGTTATCTTAGATGTTACTCACACATGCACGCTATACCAGTGATAATTGTTCAAGATTTTAGAATTAATATGTAGGTGTGGATTGGTTTTGGTAATTTGTATTGTAAAGTTGCTTGTTTTCTCTGAGGCCGATGGGATAAGTTAGTTTATGCGATATTGTTGGATTTTTAGGCATTTAGAATGTTATTGCATTTCATTGCATTTTATAGCATGTAGTTTGTTTTGTGCTCGAGGACTAGCACGATTTAAGTTTGGGGGATTTTGATAAATGGATTTTATATACACGAATCAATATTCATTTCGAGTTTAAATTCATAGTTATCTTCGTGTTTTGTGTTCATTTTCACTCATTTCGTGTTGTTTTATGTATAGGGTGGTCATGGATGCAAGAGGTGAAGAATGGCGGAGTTTTGGAGCAAAAGTGGAAAAACTCATGAAAGCAGAAAAATCCAAAGTCAAGAGTAGCCCTGGCCATTACCTTTGGTAGCCTTTTTAGCGATGTACCCCACTGTATGGATCCCATTTTCTGTAGTATCATATTTGGTTTTGATGTCTGCTGGTGCAAGGTTTTTGGGACTCTGTTAGGCGCCTGGACTCTATAATAGCAGGTTTCGGCTGGAATATAGAGGTGAGCTTGATATTACTTAGAAAAACAACAATCATACAACACAAGGAGCATAATTTACGAACGATTTCCAAGATTCAAGTGAAAACTTTGGAGGAGTAATTTTTAGAGATTGTCGCGACGGTTGCAATTCGAGGCTACGTGAAGGGGTTTTCATTATTCTTCTTCTCTTTAGTCTTATTTGTAATTGGAAGGATGTTTTCAGTATATTATTCAGTTTTTAATTCATTCGTTATGAACTAATTCACTTATTAGACTTGTGATGGATCTTTGGGCAAAATGATGATTCTATAGCTTTGATTTCCAATTCAATAATATATTATCAGTTTATCTATGTTAATTTGAGCGTGAATTTATGAATTGCCTGATCAACAATTCCTCGTGGATTTGAATGGAATCGAGAGATGAGATTCGAATCTAGACCTTGTTAATATAGCATATGTCATGAATTTTGTCAATAGTAGATTTTTGATTATTGTTAAGGTAGAGATACGTTTGACATCACATGTGATTGGATAGAGAGCTTAAGCTTAAACCTTCTTTAATTGCAGTTCACATAGAGATATAGTGAGTTGGTTGATTTAGGTGTTTAACGGATTTCTATCTTTATTGTGGATTAACGTTAATACGGTATTAGTGCATCGAGAGGTGGCTAGTATTACTTTCGTGTTCTTGATTAATAAACTGGGATATTAAATTGAGTTGGAATAAAGGTTTGCAAATCAGAGTGAAGCTCAAGGTGAAATCATAAGTCTAATTCTCCATTAATTGATTGAATTCCGAATTTTTGATATTGGTGACTGTTTTGGGATAGTTTGTTTATTTATTAACTTAGTTTTTTGTAGTTAAAACCATTGAGTTGAATAGTTTAATAGAATTAGGATTAATAGAAAATTGATAATTGTGAAGTTAAAATCTTGATAATTTGTCTTCGTGGGAACGATACTTTATTCACTACTATATTACTTGTTGACCATGTACACTTGCGTGTTTTGCACGTATTGATTTTGCCCAACACTCACAGACCCTAGCCGCTCTTAGAGAGAGACTAGAGAAAAGTTCAAAAATCTTGTTCCTTTGGTGGCTAGTACCGCAGCTCCTTTTATTATAGAATCGTGCGACGGTTTGTGTGCGTTCGTGTGGATACCGTAGAGATGTAGTACCGTGAGGAATTGCGTTGGAGATTCAGAGCATTTCAGAAAATTCTATAATTGGTATAATATCTAACCACTGAATTAATTGTTTTTCGCATGGATCCTGTTTTAGGGTTTCGAAAATTAGTTTAAAATTTTAATTTACATTTGTGCGTTTACGTCGAAACCCAACAATCGACTCAGTCCGTAGCTGAAAGCAAACTTTTAACTTTATCGATTAAAGTCGATTCTACTCGTATATTTGATATCATCACGTGGGTACTTGGAGCCTTTAACTCTATCTCCATCCTTTGCAAGTCATACAAAATGGGCCTTTGTGTTGACAATATCGTACCCGTACCCACATATGATCTTCTACTCAATGCGTCAGCTACTACGTTCGCTTTTCCAGGATGGTATTGGATGGTATGATCGTAATCTTTCAACAGCACGAGCCAACGTCGTTGCCGCATGTTGAGTTCCTTTAGGTTAAGACATATTTGATGCTTTTATGATCTGTATAAATCTCCACTTTCTCCCCATACAGGTAGTGTCTCCAGATTTTCAACGTGAAAACGACTGTTGTCAACTCTAGATCATGAGTAGGATAATTCCTCTCATATTCTTTGAGTTATCGTGAAGCATAGGCTATGACTTTGCCATGTTTCATGAGAACACATCATAACCCTTTACCTGAAGCAACGCTATAGATAACAAATCCATCCAAACCAGATTGTATTGTCAGAACAGGTGCTGAAATGAGTATCCTCTTGAGCTCTTGGAAACTCTTCTCATATTCCTTTCTCCATACGAATTTTGTATCTTTCCGAGTCAGCTGAGTTAACAGAGTAGTGATTTTGTGAGGCTCCCGAATCCGGATACTTGAAACCCGAACTCGGTACTTCACGATACCATTTCTATGAGCGGAAATAATTACTAATAATAATAACAATAATATAAATTTTAAACTTAACTTACATTTATCAGAGTCTAATCCCTTATCTCTCGGAGCTGCACACAAAGTGTTGCTTGAGGCTCCCATCTGATTAATTTTGATTTTAAGCTTATCCGCCTTCCATTGATTCTATTAACGCTGACTTAACCGACTATTAAGCGACTTTTCTATCTCCCACAACCCTTCTAGAGAAGAAACCTTGTTCTTCAAATCCGCGCACTCTATTGATGCTTGATCGACTTTGACTTTAGGGTCCGAATCACTATCTGTCAAATCCATTATTTAGGATCGGTACTATGTTTTCCATGATAATCACCTCATCCGAGTTGGTTTCATTGTGAGCTTCTAAATTCGTTATTGGCTTTGATATTAGCTCATTCTTTACGATCCGTGGGTATCCTAATCCTTTTTCACCTGACATCTACACACATAAATTATCTTGATTAGTATATAGTATATACACACAATCAAATAGTAGTTTTATATAAGTTATCTTTTATTTTGTTTGATGATGAATTTATTTGATTCATCTCTTTTTAAACTCTATATGAGTTATTTATATTTTCAACGCTTTCCTCTCGTTTCTAAGGTTATAGCCTAAGGTCTAACCCACCTAAGGTTTCTAACCCTATAGCTCGATACCATCCAAAGGAGTCCCGAATGGATACTTGAAACCCCGAACTCGGTACTTCACGATACCATTTCTATGAAGGAAATAATTACTAATAATAATAATAATAATATAAATTTTAAACTTAACTTACATTTATCGAGTCTAATCCCAAGTACATAACCTTTACTATATTCTTTACATGATATATAATACATATCATAGTTCTAATCTGATCTAACTATTACAAAAGATACCAATAACATATTACATTTGCTTTCCTTTTCACTTGATCTTGGCTTGACTTTCCAATTGGTCATGCTTAGATGAAAACATTTAAATTAAGCAAGGATGAGCATTTGAGTGCCCAGCAAGTATTATATATATATATATATAAGCTGAAAGAATTTAAATATTTTCTTTATAATATTCTTCTACAACCGGTCCAATAGTTGTGAAGTAATCTGTACTAATAATAATAACATAACAACCCTCTTTCAAATTTTTGAAATTTCAGATTGACTATATATGGGGTTTTACGTGACATACTATGAACATTGTTTTCATTTTTGAAAAGGTTTAAGCAGAAATTCATCATCAGAATCATAACTTACAGCACCTGAGGGTGATCACCCAGATTGTACCTGTATTGATCAATACTACATTGCTAGAACGATATTATCGTTCATCCTTTGTCCGCCGTAGCGCATAAAAATTTTCCCATTATCGGGATGTTCATACCTGTCGGGTTTTCATAACAAAGGTCTTATATAATTCAACATATATGTATATCAAAGGTGTATCAACATGTGATTAAATACAATGATTATCCAAGTGGGGACACTTGTATAATCATTTCTAGAAATTAACGAACATAATTTATATCTGAATTATCATATACTAACATGTTGATAATCAATGGGCGTATATAATATAGGTTTAACAATCTGTACAGTAATAGTATAATTGTGAAACATTCTTACACTTGTCCATTGCATAAAGAAAATGCAAAGGTAGGATACTTGCCTGATGCGCTGCTGACTATTCTCAACTTAGTTTTATCTTTTATGAAATCACCTATCATTAATCGGATCATTTTCCGATTAGTATATCATAACGTAACACATAACAATTGCTTATTGCAGTCAACACATTCCTAATCACATTGTCACATAACTTCAACAACCATTGAATCACAAATATACACTTATCTAGCCAAATTATCTAAGTTCAGATCAATTTTTGAAACATGTCGGTCTACCGACAACTTTGTTGACAGATTCTTCTATCCTTTGGTTTCGTTTTCGTCTTAACGGCATGTTCATAAATCATTCTTACATACTAAGCCTTATAAATGGCGCTTAGCATATAACGCAAAACTTTCTATTCAAATAATCATGTACTCAAAATATTAGATTTTGAAAACTCGGTCTACTGTAATAACCAGTGACCAAATAAATATCTACTATATTTACACCAACTTATCCCATTAATCCAACATAGACTCATATTCATAACACTTGACATGCCATAGCACATTCTATTTTAAACATTCGATATCCCTTTGTGACTTCAAAAGTCGGGATTTACAACTTTGTCCAACACAAAAGTTAAAAATATTTCATTACACACACACATACTTATCACATATACCATGTAAACATACATATATTAATTTAATACCAATACTACCTATTTCTTTTGCCTTCTTTCTTGGGATGACTTTTTAGCACGATGATCTTCTTTTCCACAAACAAAACATGCTCCCCGTTTATAATCAGGACAATACAGAGTGGTATGCCCTTCATAACCGCAAAGATAACATATTCTTTTCCATTTCTTCTTATCGGGTTTTCCTAAATCATGGTCTTCTATCTTCCTTTTTCCCTTATCTCTCGGAGCTGCACACAAAGTGTTGCTTGAGGCTCCCATCTGATTAATTTTGATTTTAAGCTTATCCTGCCCTTCCATTGATTCTATTAACGCTTGACGCAACTGACTATTAAGCAACTTTTTTATCTCCCACAACCCTTCTAGAGAAGAAACCTTGTTCTTCAAATCCTGCACCTCTATTGATGCTTGATCAGCTTCAGCTTTAGGGTCTGAATCACTATCTGTCAAATCCACTATTTCCGGATCTGGTACTATGTTTTCCACGATAATCACCTCTTCCGAGTTGGTTTCATTGTGAGCTTCTAATTCCGTTATTGGCTTTGATATTAGCTCCTTCTTTACGATCCGTGGGTATCCTAATCCTTTTTCACCTGACATCTACACACATCAATTATCTTGATTAGTATATAGTATATACACACAATCAAATAGTAGTTTTATATAAGTTATCTTTTATTTTGTTTGATGATGAATTTATTTGATTCATCTCTTTTTAAACTCTATACGAGTTATTTATATTTTCAACGTTTCCCTCTGTTCTAAGGTTGTAGCCTAAGGTCTAACCCACCTAAGGTTTCTAACCTTATAGCTCTGATACCATCATGTGGAGTCCCCGAATCTGGATACTTGAAACCCGAACTCGGTACTTCACGATACCATTTCTATGAGCGGAAATAATTACTAATAATAATAATAATAATAAAATAAATTTTAAACTTAACTTACATTTATCAGAGTCTAATCCCAAGTACGCAATCTTTACTATATTCTTTACATGATATATAATACATATCATAGTTCTAATACAGTCTAACTATTACAAAAGATACCAATAACATATTTTGTTTGCTTTCCTTTTCACTTGATCCTGGCTTGACTTTCCGGTTTGGTGCATGAATGAAAACATTTAAATTAAGCAAGGATGAGCATTTGAGTGCCAAAGAAGTATATATATATATATATATATATAATTTGAAAAGAATTTAAATGTTTTCTTTATAATATTCTTCTACAACAAATCAATAGTTGTGAAGTAATCTGTACTAATAATAATAACATAACAACCCTCTTTCAAATTTTTGAAATTTCATTATTGACTATATATAGGGTTTACGTGACATACTATGAACATTGTTTTCATTTTTGAAAAGGTTTAAACAGAAATTCATCTGTAAACCGTCATAACTTACGGGCACGGAGGGTGATCAGCCCCGTTGTACCCTGTATTGATCAATACTACATTGCTAGAACGATATTATCGTTCATCCTTTGTCTGTCGTAGCGCATAAAAATTTTCCCATTATCGGGATGTTCATACCTGTCGGGTTTTTCATAACAAAGGTCTTATATAATTCAACATATATGTATATCAAAGGTGTATCAACATGTGATTAAATACAATGATTATCCAAGTGGGGACACTTGTATAATCATTTCTAGAAATTAACGAACATAATTTATATCTGAATTATCATATACTAACATGTTGATAATCAATGGGCGTATATAATATAGGTTTAACAATCTGTACAGTAATAGTATAATTGTGAAACATTCTTACACTTGTCCATTGCATAAAGAAAATGCAAAGGTAGGATACTTGCACGATCGCGTTCACGACTATTCTCAACTTAGTTTTATCTTTTATGAAATCACCTATCATTAATCAGATCATTTTACTGATTAGTATATCATAACGTAACACATAACAGTGCTTATTGCAGTCAACACATTCCTAATCACATTGTCACATAACTTCAACAACCATTGAATCACAAATAAATACTTATCTAGCCAAATTATCTAAGTTCAGATCAATTTTTGAAACATGTCTGTCTACCGACAACTTTATCGGGTAATAATCGAGTGCAAGACTACGTCTCGAAGTTCAACACTCAAATAGACAACTTAAACAACAAATGACTATTTTTCATGGCCTTATAATAATTATTAAATAATTATTATCATTTATCATAATTTTGAAATATCGTAATCATTATTAAATGATTTAAATATCACATAATTCTATTATCATTAATATTTAATTAATATTAAACTATTAATGAAACCATTGCCAAAATATTAAAGTTATGTATAATAACTCAAAATATTCATAACGTATTAATATTACCCTTAAATGATTTTTAAAACATTTAAAATCATTATTAAATAATTACCATTAATATTTAAATATTAATGAACTATTATCTAAATATTAAAAGTCATTAATTATAACTTAAAATATTTTTAATTCATTTATATCCTTTTTTAAATGATTTTAAATTAATAAAACCATTTTTAAACTATTCATTTAATATAATTATTAAATAAATTTAATATCATTAATATTAACTTAATATCATTAATATCAAACTATAAATGAAATTATCCTTTAAATATTAAAACTTATATTTTATAACTTAAAATATCTTTAAACACTTTATTTTCATTTAAAATGATTTTTAAAATAATAAAATCATTTTTAAACTAAATTATTTAATATAATTATTAAATAACTTTAATATCATTAATAATCATTAATTAATGAATTTAACCATTAAATATTAAAAGTTATATTTTATAACTTAAAATGTTTTAAAATACATTAATCTTATTTAAAATGATTTTTAAATAATTAAAATCATTTTTCTATAATTTATTTAATATACTAATTAAATAAATTAAATATCATTAATATTCAAATAATTATAATTATTAATGAAAAATATTCTAAATAATCAGAAAGTATTTTTCATAATTTAAATAATTTTTAAAACTATTTTTGTAATTTTTATAATTTATTTTCTATTTTTAATCAATTTCCGGAAATTCAGAAATTAAATAAATAAAAAACCGTCATTGAAGGCTTTTAGCGACAGTAACCGTCGCTGTTGGTGTTCTTCAAGCCAAACTTGGCAAAGCTACTTAACTTTGACCAAACAATTAATCTCAATCCAAAACGTTTACGGACTCGGTTTTGGTTGAGATCGTATAGCACAAATACAAGAATATAAGATCCAACAATCAACATGAACAAATAACATAACACAAAACAGATATGATCGCCCAAACTTTTTTGAGGGAAATTTCTTCATTTACGGTTTTTCAGAATTGAAAAACGGCCGATCGATCACATTTGATCGCCAATAACTTGCAAACACATGAACTGCTTTTTTGTGATCTAAGAGCTTTAGTGTGTGTAGACAGACGCGTGCAAAGATTACAACTCTATTACTTAAACTCATCATAACAACAACATATAGAGATTATATGGGTCGGTCAAACCATGCCGGAGATCACACACTTAAGTTTTTTTAGAAATTTGCCTAGAAAATGTTTCATTAACGTCAATCGACTCTATTTGACCTTTAATAAGATGAAATCTAGACATCTAATATTTGTACTACCACTTCAGATTAAAGCCAACATTATAGAATTCAAGTACAAACTTTCAAAACATCAAATATCTAAACATACTGAGATCTAAAAGGCCGGACATTTGCTGAAAAATCACAGAAATGAACTTTTCCAGATTTTTGAAAAACGTGATTTTGAGCATTTAGATGTTATGGACTTGCAATATACCAACCCAGATCATTAAGTTAGACTACAAACAACATATTACAACATCAATTCACAAGATCTAACAACAACTTTTGGACAGAAATTCATGGTAGGGTTTTATACCTTTGATGAACGATTCTTGATTCGTTATTCTTGATTTGATTAGGGTGTTAAGTGGGGCTTGAAATGGGAGTGATTTATCTTGATATTTTCGGAGGTTTAGGGCTTGAGAGTGTTAGTATGAATGTTGTGCAATTTTTAGTAAACAACTCCACTTTCTCTCTCCTTCAATCTATATATAGACAAATATGATGCATGTATTGGTGATTAGAAATTTGATTCTTTGGCCATTTTGATCGAGGAGTTGTTGGTTTGGTGAGCAACTCAATATATGGATAGATTTGCAAGTAAGCTAATAAAAATAAGACAAAAGGGCATTTTAGTCATTTAATAAATCAATTTAATGGCAAACTTGTAATCTTGTCAAACCCTTAGGGTTTGACCTTTAGGGTTTAACCCTTAGGGTTCAACCCCAAGGTTTAACACATACCATAATTTATTTTTTAGCAACTAGGGTTTGGAAATAAAAATAAAAATAAATAAATTGATTTTAGTTTTCTAAAATTTTGAAAAATAAATTTGTTAATTAAATTAAGTTTGTAATTATCTTATACATGGACATTAGGGTTTATTACCCTTAATCATAATTAACTTTGCTAATAAAGCAATTAGGGTTAATAATACCAAAAATTAGGGTTTCCATAATACAATTAGGGTTTCTAGAAATTAAATTACGGCTCTGGGTTTTAGGGTTTTAATTTACTAATTAAATTTATTTTAATTAGCAATTAAAGTCTATCACACGTGTTATTAATTACAGTAACACAATTCTTGACAGATCACACCTCCGGTCTAAGTTTCCGGATTAGGGTTTAATAGAAATTCAAATATAATTAGGGTTTATAATTACAAATTAGGGTTACTAATTTAGAATTTAGGGTTTATAATATAGAAAAAAATAATAAGGATTTTGAATAAGTACGATTCTCCCTAATTAGGGTTAATACATATAACACCAATCATAAATCACATTAACATTACACACATAACTATATCTATAACACTGACAAATAATAATATAATATTATTATTCTTATTCCTTGATCAAAACCCAGAATTAGGGTTTGGATTCCATATCTGATCTATCTGCCATATATAACATTATTAATTAAGTTAAAATAATTAACTTAATATCCTGAACAAAATTCATATAATGAAATAATCATTATAATTATTCTTAGTAAATAAGATAAAATAATTAACTTAATAATCTAGACAAAATCATATAATAAAAGAATTATTATTATAATTATTCTAAAATCATTTCATATATTATTTAAATAATATAAGATTATATTTTCAAAGAAAATAATTAATAAAAGCATTTCCAATAAGGAATTAATTAGTATAAAAATTATAATTGATAATAATCAATAATTCTAAAAATTAATTTATTTGCAATACTTAATGTAATAAATAAATTTTATTTATAACATATAAAAATATATATTGCACATTACCTTGACTCATAATCCCCCATATTTATTTTAAAAAAAAAATTTATACGCAAAATTTATGATTTATTTATATAGAAAATATCGGGTTGTCACATTCACCCTCCCTTATAAAGATTTCGTCCCCGGAATCACCACTTAAAACCTATACATACCAGGGTACATAGCATACACAATCATTGCAAGTAGATTTCGATCATGATTGATCGAATCGATCTTTAACTAATCACATAAAGCTTGTCTTTCTGATTAAACGAAAATTTGATTTCTAAAAGAACTCAAATTCCTCCTTCAAAATTTCTTTATAAAATAATTTATTATAAATAGGAAAATTCTAATTACGCAAATAAAATTTATTCAAATATTTACGGAACTACATTGCCATTTTGCCACCGTGTCTTGAGCACAAATCATGTTGAAGACCCTTGATGTTGACTTTGTTGGTTTGTTCGATGATGTCGGTCCTGCGATTGCTAATATTCCACTACCCTTACCAGTATTCACACTACCAGCCTCTACCCTCTTGTTCGGACAATCCTTAACCCTATGCTCCAATGATCCACAAATAAAACAACCACTGTCCATTCTGGGATTTGGGCAGTTGGGAGAGATATGGCCCTCCTGCCCGCATTTGTAACACACAAATTTTCCATTTAAACATTCTCCGGAGTGGTTCTTTCCACAGTTTCCACACTGCACCGCTGGATTCTTAACACCTTCTTGTTTGAACTGGACATTGCCAAAATAGTTCCCCTTCCTTTTTCCATCAACACTCCTGCTTCCACTATTAATCCTCACCTTCTCAGCTCCCTCGACCTTGCCCTTGTTCTTCTTCTCCTTATTGTAGAGGCTCAGAGCCTCACTTCCTTCCTCCGCAATTATCGCCTTCTCCATGAGTGCTGCAAATATTGGGATCTGCAACACTGCCACCTTGTTATAGAGCCAAGGTTTTAATCCTAGCTCAAATCTCCTAGACTTCCTAGCCTCCGTATCGACTTGATACGGAGCAAACCTAGCTAATTCATTGAATTTCGCGGCATACTCCGCCACTAACATATCTCCTTGCTTCAACTCCAGAAATTTTACCTCCATTCTAGCCTGCATACTAGCTGAAAAATAATTCTCGAAGAATAAAGTCTTAAATCTATCCCATGTTACCACACCTGCTCCTGCCCTCAGCTGATTCGCTTCCCACCAGAAATTTGCCTCACCCTTCATCATGTAGGTGGCAAAAGAGGTCTTTTGCCCCTCAGCTACCCTAGCTATTATAAATGCCTTCTCAATTTCCTTAACCCAAGTTTGGGCTTCTACAAGGTCAGTCGTACCTTTAAATTCTGGCAATAGGACCGCCTTGAAGTCTTTAACGTTCGACGTTCGATTATCTGGTTGATCTTTCGCGGCTACTATTCCGTTCTGTACAACTTGAGCGTCCATAATCGTAAAATTCTTTGTCGGGTCTGGTTGTCCTCCAGCTTTGTTGACAGATTCTTCTATCCTTTGGTTTCGTTTTTGTCTTAACGGCATGTTCATAAATCATTCTTACATACTAAGCCTTATCGTAAACGCTTAGCATATAACGCAAAACTTTCTATTCAAATAATCATGTACTCAAAATATTAGATTTTGAAAACTCGGTCTACTGTAATAACCAGTGACCAAATAAATATCTACTATATTTACACCAACTTATCCCATTAATCCAACATAGACTCATATTCATAACACTTGACATGCCATAGCACATTCTATTTTAAACATTCGATATCCCTTTGTGACTTCAAAAGTCGGGATTTACAACTTTGTCCAACACAAAAGTTAAAAATATTTCATTACACACACATACTTATCACATATACCACACAGAAACATACATATTCAGCTAATACCAATACTACCTATTTCTTTTGCCTTCTTTCTTGGGATGACTTTTAGCTTTGATGATCTTCTTTTCCACAAACAAAACATGCTGCTCCCCGTTTATAATCAGGACAATACAGAGTGGTATGCCCTTCATAACCGCAAAGATAACATATTCTTTTCCATTTCTTCTTATCGGGTTTTCCTAAATCATGGTCTTCTATCTTCCTTTTTCCCTTATCTCTCGGAGCTGCACACAAAGTGTTGCTTGAGGCTCCCATCTGATTAATTTTGATTTTAAGCTTATCCTGCCCTTCCATTGATTCTATTAACGCTTGACGCAACTGACTATTAAGCAACTTTTTTATCTCCCACAACCCTTCTAGAGAAGAAACCTTGTTCTTCAAATCCTGCACCTCTATTGATGCTTGATGAAACTTGACTTTAGGGTCTGAATCACTATCTGTCAAATCCACTATTTCCGGATCTGGTACTATGTTTTCCACGATAATCACCTCTTCCGAGTTGGTTTCATTGTGAGCTTCTAATTCCGTTATTGGCTTTGATATTAGCTCCTTCTTTACGATCCGTGGGTATCCTAATCCTTTTTCACCTGACATCTACACACATCAATTATCTTGATTAGTATATAGTATATACACACAATCAAATAGTAGTTTTATATAAGTTATCTTTTATTTTGTTTGATGATGAATTTATTTGATTCATCTCTTTTTAAACTCTATACGAGTTATTTATATTTTCAACGTTTCCCTCTGTTCTAAGGTTGTAGCCTAAGGTCTAACCCACCTAAGGTTTCTAACCTTATAGCTCTGATACCATCATGTGGAGTCCCCGAATCTGGATACTTGAAACCCGAACTCGGTACTTCACGATACCATTTCTATGAGCGGAAATAATTACTAATAATAATAATAATAATAAAATAAATTTTAAACTTAACTTACATTTATCAGAGTCTAATCCCAAGTACGCAATCTTTACTATATTCTTTACATGATATATAATACATATCATAGTTCTAATACAGTCTAACTATTACAAAAGATACCAATAACATATTTTGTTTGCTTTCCTTTTCACTTGATCCTGGCTTGACTTTCCAGTTGGTCATGCTTAGCTGAAAACATTTAAATTAAGCAAGGATGAGCATTTGAGTGCCCAGCAAGTATTATATATATATATATATATATAAGCTGAAAGAATTTAAATGTTTTCTTTATAATATTCTTCTACAACCAGTCAATAGTTGTGAAGTAATCTGTACCAATAATAATAACATAACAACCCTCTTTCAAATTTTTGAAATTTCGTATTGACTATATATAGGGTTTCTGTGACATACTATGAACATTGTTTTCATTTTTGAAAAGGTTTAAGCATAAATTCATCATCAGAAAAACCGTCATAACTTACTAGTACAGGAGGAGGGTGATCAATTTCATTGTACCCTGTATTGATCAATACTACATTGCTAGAACGATATTATCGTTCATCCTTTGTCTGTCGTAGCGCATAAAAATTTTCCCATTATCGGGATGTTCATACCTGTCGGGTTTTCATAACAAAGGTCTTATATAATTCAACATATATGTATATCAAAGGTGTATCAACATGTGATTAAATACAATGATTATCCAAGTGGGGACACTTGTATAATCATTTCTAGAAATTAACGAACATAATTTATATCTGAATTATCATATACTAACATGTTGATAATCAATGGGCGTATATAATATAGGTTTAACAATCTGTACAATAATAGTATAATTGTGAAACATTCTTACACTTGTCCATTGCATAAAGAAAATGCAAAGGTAGGATACTTGCCTGATGCGATGCTTACTATTCTCAACTTAGTTTTATCTTTTATGAAATCACCTATCATTAATCAGATCATTTTACTGATTAGTATATCATAACGTAACACATAACACTGCTTATTGCAGTCAACACATTCCTAATCACATTGTCACATAACTTCAACAACCATTGAATCACAAATAAACACTTATCTAGCCAAATTATCTAAGTTCAGATCAATTTTGAAATACGCTTGGTCTCACAAACAACTTTATCGGGTAATAATCGAGTCTAAGACTCTGTCTCGAAGTTCAACACTCAAATAGACAACTTAAACAACAGTCGCACTATTTTTCATGGCCTTATAATAATTATTAAATAATTATTATCATTTATCATAATTTTTGAAATATCAGAATCATTATTAAATGATTTAAATATCACATAATTCTATTATCATTAATATTTAATTAATATTAAACTATTAATGAAACCATTGCCAAAATATTAAAGTTATGTATAATAACTCAAAATATTCATAACGTATTAATATTACCCTTAAATGATTTTTAAAACATTTAAAATCATTATTAAATAATTACCATTAATATTTAAATATTAATGAACTATTATCTAAATATTAAAAGTCATTAATTATAACTTAAAATATTTTTAATTCATTTATATCCTTTTAAATGATTTTAAATTAATAAAACCATTTTAAACTATTCATTTAATATAATTATTAAATAAATTTAATATCATTAATATTAACTTAATATCATTAATATCAAACTATAAATGAAATTATCCTTTAAATATTAAAACTTATATTTTATAACTTAAAATATCTTTAAACACTTTATTTTCATTTAAAATGATTTTTAAAATAATAAAATCATTTTTAAACTAAATTATTTAATATAATTATTAAATAACTTTAATATCATTAATAATCATTAATTAATGAATTTAACCATTAAATATTAAAAGTTATATTTTATAACTTAAAATGTTTTAAAATACATTAATCTTATTTAAAATGATTTTTAAATAATTAAAATCATTTTTCTATAATTTATTTAATATACTAATTAAATAAATTAAATATCATTAATATTCAAATAATTATAATTATTAATGAAAAATATTCTAAATAATCGTAAAGTATTTTTCATAATTTAAATAATTTTAAAACTATTTTTGTAATTTTTATAATTTATTTTCTATTTTTAATCAATTTCCTAAATTCGTAAATTAAATAAATAAAAACCGTCATTGAAGGCTTTTAGCGACAAGAATCTGTCATTGTTGTGTTCTTCAAGCCAAACCAAACCCAAGCAAGAATGAACTTTTGACCGACAATTAATCTCAATCCAAAACGTTTCTGGACTCGGTTTTGGTTAGATCATGTATAGCACAAATACAAGAATATAAGATCCAACAATCAACATGAACAAATAACATAACACAAAAATGTATATGATCGCCCAAACTTTGTTGTCAGGAAACATTTCTTCATTTCGGTTTTCCAGAATTGAAGAAATGTGCCGATCGATCACATTTGATCGCCAATAACTTGCAACACATGAACTGTTTTTGTGATCTAAGAGCTTTAGTGTGTAGACAACGTGCAGTACTACAACTCTATTACTTAAACTCATCATAACAACAACATATAGAGATTATATGGGTCAGTCAAACCATGCCAGAGATCACACACTTAAGTTTTTCTGGGCTGCCTAGAAAATGTTCGGTCAACGTCGGTCAACTCTATTTGACCTTTAATAAGATGAAATCTAGACATCTAATAGCTGTACTACCACTTCCAGATTAAAGCCAACATTATAGAATTCAAGTACAAACTTTCAAAACATCAAATATCTAAACATACTGAGATCTAAAAGGCCGGACATTTGCTGAAAAATCACAGAAATGAACTTTTCCAGATTTTTGAAAAACGTGATTTTGAGCATTTAGATGTTATGGACTTGCAATATACCAACCCAGATCATTAAGTTAGACTACAAACAACATATTACAACATCAATTCACAAGATCTAACAACAACTTTTGGACAGAAATTCATGGTAGGGTTTTATACCTTTGATGAACGATTCTTGATTCGTTGTTACTGATTTGATTAGGGTGTTCGTGGGGCTTGAAATGGGACTGATTTATCTTGATATTTTCGGAGGTTTAGGGCTTGAGAGTGTTAGTATGAATGTTGTGCAATTTTTAGTAAACAACTCCACTTTCTCTCTCCTTCAATCTATATATAGACAAATATGATGCATGTATTGGTGATTATTAATTTGATTCTTCGCCATTTTCAAATAAGGAGTTGTTGGTTTGGTGAGCAACTCAATATATGGATAGATTTGCAAGTAAGCTAATAAAAATAAGACAAAAGGGCATTTTAGTCATTTAATAAATCAATTTAATGGCAAACTTGTAATCTTGTCAAACCCTTAGGGTTTGACCATTAGGGTTTAACCCTTAGGGTTCAACCCCAAGGTTTAGCACATACCATAATTTATTTTTAGCAACTAGGGTTTGGAAATAAAATAAAAATAAATAAATTGATTTTAGTTTTCTAAAATTTTGAAAAATAAATTTGTTAATTAAATTAAGTTTGTAATTATCTTATACATGGACATTAGGGTTTATTACCCTTAATCATAATTAACTTTGCTAATAAAGCAATTAGGGTTAATAATACCAAAAATTAGGTTTCCATAATACAATTAGGGTTTCTAGAAATTAAATTACTATTCTGGTTTTAGGGTTTTAATTTACTAATTAAATTTATTTTAATTAGCAATTAAAGTCTATCACACGTGTTATTAATAATAACACAATTCTTGACGAGATCACACCTCCCGGCCTAAGTTTAGGATTAGGGTTTAATAGAAATTCAAATATAATTAGGGTTTATAATTACAAATTAGGGTTACTAATTTAGAATTTAGGGTTTATAATATAGAAAAAATAATAAGGATTTTGAATAAGTCGATTCTCCCTAATTAGGGTTAATACATATAACACCAATCATAAATCACATTAACATTACACACATAACTATATCTATAACATCGATAAATAATAATATAATATTATTATTCTTATTCCTCGATCAAAACCCGTAATTAGGGTTTGGATTCCATATCCGATCTATCCGCCATATATAACATTATTAATTAAGTTAAAATAATTAACTTAATATCCCGAACAAAATTCATATAATGAAATAATCATTATAATTATTCTTAGTAAATAAGATAAAATAATTAACTTAATAATCTAGACAAAATCATATAATAAAAGAATTATTATTTTATTATTCTAAAATCATTTCATATATTATTTAAATAATATAAGATTATATTTTCATAGAAAATAATTAATAAAAGCATTTCCAATAAGGAATTAATTAGTATAAAAATTATAATTGATAATAATCAATAATTCTAAAAATTAATTTATTTGTAATACTTAATGTAATAAATAAATTTTATTTATAACATATAAAAATATATATTGCACATTACCTTGACTCATAATCCCCCATATTTATTTTAAAAAAAAAATTTATACGCAAAATTTATGATTTATTTATATAGAAAATATCGGGTTGTCACATTCACCTCCCTTATAAAGATTTCATCCCCTAATCACCACTTAAAACCTATACATACCAGGGTACATAGCATACACAATCATTGCAAGTAGATTTCGATCATGATTGATCGAATCGATCTTTAACTAATCACATAAAGCTTGTCTTTCTGATTAAACGAAAATTTGATTTCTAAAAGAACTCAAATTCCTCCTTCAAAATTTCTTTATAAAATAATTTATTATAAATAGGAAAATTCTAATTACGCAAATAAAATTTATTCAAATATTACCTGGAACTACATTGCCAGCTGCCACCGTGTCTTGAACCGTCATGTTGAAGACCCTTGATGTTGACTTTGTTGGTTTGTTCGATGATGTCGGTCCTGCGATTGCTAATATTCCACTACCCTTACCAAGATTCACACTACCACCTCTACCCCCTCTTGTTTGGACAATCCTTAACCCTATGCTCCAATGATCCACAAATAAAACAACCACTTGTCCATTCGGGATTTGGGCGGTTGGGAGAGATATGGCCCTCCCCGCCCGCATTTATAACACACAAATTTTCCTTTTAAACATTCTCCTGAGTGGTTCTTTCCACAGCTTCACACCGCACTGGCGGCTTCTTAACACCTTCTTGTTTGAACTGGACATTGCCAAAATAGTTTCCCTTCCTTTTCCATCAACACTCCCGCTTCCACTATTAATCCTCACCTTCTCGGCTCCTCGACCTTGCCCTTGTTCTTCCTTTTCTCTATTGTCAGAGGCTCATAGCCTCACTTCCTTCCTCCGCAATTATCGCCTTTCTCCATGAGTGTCGCAAATATTGGGATCTGCAACACCGCCACCTTGTTATAGAGCCAAGGTTTTAATCCCAGCTCAAATCTCCTAGACTTCCTAGCCTCCGTATCGACTTGATACGGAGCAAACCTAGCTAATTCATTGAATTTCGCGGCATACTCCGCCACTAACATATCTCCTTGCTTCAACTCCAGAAATTTTACCTCCATTCTAGCCTGCATACTAGCTGAAAAATAATTCTCGAAGAATAAAGTCTTAAATCTATCCCATGTTACCACACCGCCTCCCCGCCTCTCCGATTCGCTTCCCACCAGAAATTTGCCTCACCCTTCATCATGTAGGTGGCAAAAGAGGTCTTTTGCCCCTCAGCTACCCTAGCTATTATAAATGCCTTCTCAATTTCCTTAACCCAAGTTTGGGCTTCTACAAGGTCAACGTACCTTTAAATTTCGCAATAGGACCGCCTTGAAGTCTTTAACGCTCGACGCTCGATTATCTGGTTGATCTTTCGCGGCTAGTATTCCGCTCGCACAACTTGAGCGCCCATAATCGTAAAATTCTTTGTTTCGTCCGGTTGTCCTCCACTTTTTGTTGATTCATTCTTCTATCCTTTGGTTTCGTTTTCGCGTCTTAATACAAGATGTTCATAAATCATTCTTACATACTAAGCCTTATCGTAAACGCTTAGCATATAACGCAAAAACTTTCTATTCAAATAATCATGTACTCAAAATATTAGATTTTGAAAACTTCTATTTCTTGTAATAACCCGGTGACCAAATAAATATCTACTATATTTACACCAACTTATCCCATTAATCCAACATAGACTCATATTCATAACACTTGACATGCCATAGCACATTCTATTTTAAACATTCGATATCCCTTTGTGACTTCAAAAGTCGGGATTTACAACTTTGTCCAACACAAAAGTTAAAAATATTTCATTACACACACATACTTATCACATATACCACACAGAAACATACATATTCAGCTAATACCAATACTACCTATTTCTTTTGCCTTCTTTCTTGGACAGCTTTTAGCCTGATGATCTTCTTTTCCACAAACAAAACATGCTCCCCGTTTATAATCAGGACAATACAGAGTGGTATGCCCTTCATAACCGCAAAGATAACATATTCTTTTCCATTTCTTCTTATCGGGTTTTCCTAAATCATGGTCTTCTTCATCTTTTTTTCCTTATCTCTGAGTCAAGCACACAAAGTGTTGCTTGAGGCTCCCATCTGATTAATTTTGATTTTAAGCTTATCCTGCCCTTCCATTGATTCTATTAACGCTTGACGCAACTGACTATTAAGCAACTTTTTTATCTCCCACAACCCTTCTAGAGAAGAAACCTTGTTCTTCAAATCCTGCACCTCTATTGATGCTTGATCAGCTTCAGCTTTAGGGTCTGAATCACTATCTGTCAAATCCACTATTTCCGGATCTGGTACTATGTTTTCCACGATAATCACCTCTTCCGAGTTGGTTTCATTGTGAGCTTCTAATTCCGTTATTGGCTTTGATATTAGCTCATTCTTTACGATCCGTGGGTATCCTAATCCTTTTTCACCTGACATCTACACACATAAATTATCTTGATTAGTATATAGTATATACACACAATCAAATAGTAGTTTTATATAAGTTATCTTTTATTTTGTTTGATGATGAATTTATTTGATTCATCTCTTTTAAACTCTATATGAGTTATTTATATTCTCAACGTTTCCTCTCGTTTCTAAGGTTGTAGCCAAGGTCTAACCCACCTAAGGTTTCTAACCTTATAGCTCGATACCATCATGTGGAGTCCTTTAATCTGGATACTTGAAACCCGAACTCGGTGACTTCACGATACCATTTCTATGAAATGAAATAATTACTAATAATAATAATAATAATAAAATAAATTTTAAACTTAACTTACATTTATCGAGTCTAATCCCAAGTATTTAATCTTTTATTATATTCTTTACATGATATATAATACATATCATAGTTCTAATACTGATCTAACTATTACAAAAGATACCAATAACATATTTTGTTTGCTTTCTTTTCACTTGATCCTCGGCTTGACTTTCCAAATTGGTCATGCTTTAATAAAACATTTAAATTAAGCAAGGATGAGCATTTGAGTGCTCCAAGTATATATATATATATATATATATATATAAGCTGAAAGAATTTAAATGTTTTCTTTATAATATTCTTCTACAACCAGTCAATAGTTGTGAAGTAATCTGTACCAATAATAATAACATAACAACCCTCTTTCAAATTTTTGAAATTTCGTATTGACTATATATAGGGTTTCTGTGACATACTATGAACATTGTTTTCATTTTTGAAAAGGTTTAAACAGAAATTCATCTGTAAACCGTCATAACTTACGGGCACGGAGGGTGATCAGCCCCGTTGTACCCTGTATTGATCAATACTACATTGCTAGAACGATATTATCGTTCATCCTTTGTCTGTCGTAGCGCATAAAAATTTTCCCATTATCGGGATGTTCATACCTGTCGGGTTTTCATAACAAAGGTCTTATATAATTCAACATATATGTATATCAAAGGTGTATCAACATGTGATTAAATACAATGATTATCCAAGTGGGGACACTTGTATAATCATTTCTAGAAATTAACGAACATAATTTATATATCCAATTATCATATACTAACATGTTGATAATCAATGGGCGATATAATATAGGTTTAACAACTGCATAAATAATAGTATAATTGTGAAACATTCTTACACTTGTCCATTGCATAAAGAAAATGCAAAGGTAGGATACTTGCCTGATGCGCTGCTGACTATTCTCAACTTAGTTTTATCTTTTATGAAATCACCTATCATTAATCAGATCATTTTACTGATTAGTATATCATAACGTAACACATAACACTGCTTATTGCAGTCAACACATTCCTAATCACATTGTCACATAACTTCAACAACCATTGAATCACAAATAAACACTTATCTAGCCAAATTATCTAAGTTCAGATCAATTTTTGAAACATGTCGGTCTACCGACAACTTTATCGGGTAATAATCGAGTCTAAGACTCTGTCTCGAAGTTCAACACTCAAATAGACAACTTAAACAACAGTCGCACTATTTTTCATGGCCTTATAATAATTATTAAATAATTATTATCATTTATCATAATTTTTGAAATATCGTAATCATAATTAAATGATTTAAATATCACATAATTCTATTATCATTAATATTTAATTAATATTAAACTATTAATGAAACCATTACAAAATATTAAAGTTATGTATAATAACTCAAAATATTCATAACATATTAATATTACCCTTAAATGATTTTTAAAACATTTAAAATCATTATTAAATAATTACCATTAATATTTAAATATTAATGAACTATTATCTAAATATTAAAAGTCATTAATTATAACTTAAAATATTTTTAATTCATTTATATCCTTTTAAATGATTTTTAAATTAATAAAACCATTTTAAACTATTCATTTAATATAATTATTAAATAAATTTAATATCATTAATATTAACTTAATATCATTAATATCAAACTATAAATGAAATTATCCTTTAAATATTAAAACTTATATTTTATAACTTAAAATATCTTTAAACACTTTATTTTCATTTAAAATGATTTTTAAAATAATAAAATCATTTTTAAACTAAATTATTTAATATAATTATTAAATAACTTTAATATCATTAATAATCATTAATTAATGAATTTAACCATTAAATATTAAAAGTTATATTTTATAACTTAAAATGTTTTAAAATACATTAATCTTATTTAAAATGATTTTTAAATAATTAAAATCATTTTTCTATAATTTATTTAATATACTAATTAAATAAATTAAATATCATTAATATTCAAATAATTATAATTATTAATGAAAAATATTCTAAATAATCGTAAAGTATTTTCATAATTTAAATAATTTTTAAAACTATTTTTGTAATTTTTATAATTTATTTTCTATTTTTAATCAATTTCCTAAATTCGTAAATTAAATAAATAAAAACCGTCATTGAAGGCTTTTTTATGACGATAAAGAAATCGTCATTGTTGGTGTTCTTCAAGCCAAACCCGGGCTAGCAACTTTGACCGACAATTAATCTCAATCCAAAACGTTTCTGGACTCGGTTTTTGGTTAGATCATGTAGCACAAATACAAGAATATAAGATCCAACAATCAACATGAACAAATAACATAACACAAAACAGATATGATCGCCCAAACTTTCTGTCAGAGGCTGTTCTTCATTTCTGGTTTTCCAGAATTGAAGAACAGACCGACTGATCACATTTGATCGCCAATAACTTGCAACACATGAACTGTTTTTGTGATCTAAGAGCTTTAGTGTGTAGACAACGTGTAGTACTACAACTCTATTACTTAAACTCATCATAACAACAACATATAGAGATTATATGGGTCACCAAACCATGCCGAGATCACACACTTAAGTTTTTTCAGGGCCGCTAGAAAATGTTTATTAACGCTTCAATAACTCTATTGACCTTTAATAAGATGAAATCTAGACATCTAATAGTCGCAGACTACCACTTCCGATTAAAGCCAACATTATAGAATTCAAGTACAAACTTTCAAAACATCAAATATCCAAACATACTGAGATCTAAAAGGCCGGACATTTGCTGAAAAATCACAGAAATGAACTTTTCCAGATTTTTGAAAAACGTGATTTTGAGCATTTAGATGTTATGGACTTGCAATATACCAACCCAGATCATTAAGTTAGACTACAAACAACATATTACAACATCAATTCACAAGATCTAACAACAACTTTTGGACAGAAATTCAAGGTAGGGTTTTATACCTTTGATGAACGATTCTTGATTCATTTATTCTCGATTTGATTAGGTGTTCGTGGGGCTTGAAATGGGACTGATTTATCTTGATATTTTCGGAGGTTTAGGGCTTGAGAGTGTTAGTATGAATGTTGTGCAATTTTTAGTAAACAACTCCACTTTCTCTCTCCTTCAATCTATATATAGACAAATATGATGCATGTATGGTCGATTAGAAATGATTTTTCGCCATTTTCATCAAGGAGTTGTTGGTTTGGTGAGCAACTCAATATATGGATAGATTTGCAAGTAAGCTAATAAAAATAATACAAAAGGGCATTTTAGTCATTTAATAAATCAATTTAATGGAAAACTTGTAATCTTGTCAAACCCTTAGGGTTTGACCATTAGGGTTTAACCCTTAGGGTTCAACCCCAAGGTTTAGCACATACCATAATTTATTTTTAGCAACTAGGGTTTGGAAATAAAATAAAAATAAATAAATTGATTTTAGTTTTCTAAAATTTTGAAAAATAAATTTGTTAATTAAATTAAGTTTGTAATTATCTTATACATGGGCATTAGGGTTTATTACCCTTAATCATAATTAACTTTGCTAATAAAGCAATTAGGGTTAATAATACCAAAAATTAGGGTTTCCATAATACAATTAGGGTTTCTAGAAATTAAATTACGGCTCTAGGTTTTAGGGTTTTAATTTACTAATTAAATTTATTTTAATTAGCAATTAAAGTCTATCACACGTGTTATTAATCACAAGAAACAACTCTCGACAGATCACACCTAGGTTTAAGTTTTAGGATTAGGGTTTAATAGAAATTCAAATATAATTAGGGTTTATAATTACAAATTAGGGTTACTAATTTAGAATTTAGGGTTTATAATATAGAAAAAAATAATAAGGATTTTGAATAAGTACGATTCTCCTAATTAGGGTTAATACATATAACACCAATCATAAATCACATTAACATTACACACATAACTATATCTATAACATCGACAAATAATAATATAATATTATTATTCTTATTCTTGATCAAACCCGTAATTAGGGTTTGGATTCCATATCCGATCTATATCATCATATATAACATTATTAATTAAGTTAAAATAATTAACTTAATATCCTCGAACAAAATTCATATAATGAAATAATCATTATAATTATTCTTAGTAAATAAGATAAAATAATTAACTTAATAATCTAGACAAAATCATATAATAAAAGAATTATTATTATAATTATTCTAAAATCATTTCATATATTATTTAAATAATATAAGATTATATTTTCATAGAAAATAATTAATAAAAGCATTTCAATAAGGAATTAATTAGTATATAAAATTATAATTGATAATAATCAATAATTCTAAAAATTAATTTATTTGTAATACTTAATGTAATAAATAAATTTTATTTATAACATATAAAAATATATATTGCACATTACCTTGACTCATAATCCCCTATATTTATTTTTTAAAATAAATTTATACGCAAAATTTATGATTTATTTATATAGAAAATATCGAGTTGTCACAGATTCGAGAAAATCCTTCCATGAATCTCTGATAATAACCAGCTAAGCCCAGAAAGCTACGTACTTCGGTCACCGACTTCGATTGCTTCCAACTTTGTATTACTTCAATCTTCGTCGAGTCAACAGATACTCCATATTTTGACACCACGTGCCCAAGGAATGCTACTTCCTCAAGCCAGAACTCGCATTTCTTCAGCTTGGCATATAGCTTGTTATCACGAAGCCTTTGAAGGACCAGCTTCAAATGGTGCTCTTGATCTTCACGGCTTTTGGAATAGATGAGGATGCCATCAATAAAGATGACAATGAACTGATCCAAATATTCTTTGAACACACTGTTCATCATATCCATGAAAGCAGCAGGAGCATTAGTCAATCCAAAAGACATGACTAAGAATTTATAATGCTCGTACCGAGTTTTGAAGGCAGTCTTTGGAATATCCTCAGTTTTAATCTTCAGCTGATGATATCCAGAACGAAGATCGATCTTTGAAAAGAATTGTGCTCCTTGCAACTGGTCGAACATGTCATCAATGTGAAGTAGCAAATACCTATTCTTAATGGTGATATGGTTCAATTCTCGGTAGTTAATACAAAGTCGCATACTCCCATCTTTCTTCTTTACGAATAAAACAGGAGCACCCCAAGGAGATGTACTAGGACGAATGAAACTGATGTCTAACAACTCCTGTAATTGGACATTTAACTCATGAAGTTCAATAGGAGCCATTCTATAAGGGGTTTTAGAAATGGGTTTTGTACCAGGTTCAAGGTCATTAAAGAATTCAACTTCACATTCTAGGGGTAGACCGGGAAGTTCATTAAGAAATACGTCAGGAAATTCACTAACAATAGAAATATTATTCAAATTTGATGTATTTTTGTTCAAGTTCATGACATACACTAAGAAAGCTAAACATCCATTTTTTAATAAATGAATGACATTATGGCTTGATATGACAGTGATTGACTTTAGTAGTTGGGTTGCTTGAATTCGCATAACAGGTTGGTTAGGAATATGAAAACTAACAACCTTACAAAAATAATCAATTTTAGCATGATGAGTGGTTAACCAATCAATCCCTAAAATCACATCAAATGTAAGTATTTTCAACAAAATAAAATCGACAGGTAATGTGATGGTACCAACTTGGATCAAGAAAGATTTATAAATAGTGGATGTAACGAAAGTTTCTCCAAACGGAGTCTCAATAGATAAGTCAAAGTCTAATTTCTCCGGAGTCAAGTTCAAATGTTGAGCATAAGCAGGAGAAATAAAAGAATGGGTAGAACCGGTATCTAATAAGGTATAAACTTCGCAAGAGTATATGATTAGCTTACCCATGATCACCTCGTTCGGGTTCCTCGCATTTTGGGCAATCACGACAAACGTCCTTCTAGGAACCACCGACTATGACTTGTCCAGGACAGCCTTTGGAGTCACCATCCCCGCTGGACTTGGTTTTGCTACAAGATAATCTCTAGCTATATGACCTTCCTTTCCATAGTTATAACACACCTTGGATTGTTGTGGGCGGTTTGGGTTGATGTGTCCCTCTTTCCCGCATTTATAACATACAACCGGTGATCATTCTCCTCCCCTAGAAACACTTGATACTGGTGCTAACGTCTTCACGTTATCATTGTCGTACCTTCTCTTTTGAAATCCCCCCCCCCCCGCCCGACTCGCTTCTTCTACTATCATGGCCACGATTACCACCAGAGTGGTTACCGCTTTTGTCCGGATATTTTCCTCCCCGCTGGTTGTCATTGCTCTGATGACTACTGCCACTGGTATAACCCTGGTTGTGGTCCCTCGATTGAAACATACTCATTATCTTGCTCTGATTAATTGAGACATGTTCACAATATCTGAATATAGAGAAAATTTATGAGAAATAAGATATTACCGAATTTCAGGTTTCAGACCTCTCAGAAACATCTGCGTCATACGTTCTTCATTCTCTACCAAATAAGGTGCAAACTTGGATAACTCTGCTAACTTAGCCTCACACCGGGACACAATCATGTTGTTTTGTTCCAGTCTAACAAACTCTACCTCCTTCATATGACGAATACTTTCAGGAAAGTACTTGTCATTGAACAGTTTCTGAAATGTTTCCCAAGACATGTTGAGTGTGGCTAGCTGGGTACGCTTCATAAATTCCCACCAGTAATCTGCATCACCACAGAATATAAAGGTTGCGAATGGAACCTTCTGTTCCTCCGTTCATCCCAAGACATCAAATATCTTGGTAATTTTCTTAACCCACGTTTTTGCCTTGATCGCATCCGGTTTTACCACAAATTATGGTGGTCCCAACTCTTTGAACTGCGTGGATGTGACAAGCCACGCATTGCTATCATTTCCACCCATATTTTGTACACGAGTCTCCCTCGTCTGATTTTGCATGAACTGCAAAAAATTTCTAAACATCCCATCATTCATCGTTTCTTCGGTAGTGTTGTTTACAGGAGCAATATTTCCTTCTTATTGCACGTTCCCCTGGTTGGTGATTAGAGGTGTCTCCACGGTCTCGTTCAGTCCATTGTTAACATTTTTAGCTGTCATTCTCAAATATTGCCATACAATAATGGTTAATTAAAGAAATTAACATACCACATAATACCTTTATATTCTGACCGACCAAAAAATAAGCTTAGGTAGAACATACTAGCAAAGGATTTTCTCGTCTCTCCCCTCCTAGTTCTATTCCCCGATCTCCGCCAGAGACCATATCCCTAAGCTCTGATACCAACTGTGACGCCCCCAAAATAGGTATATATCACACATTCCGAGTCGCCAAATATATGGTACTGAAACAACTACAACTTCATTATTACAATTGTCGTGCAAAATACGACAACACATATACTGTGAGTTTAAATACAAATATAGTTTTCTAGACAGTATTCAAACTCAAATAAGTCATCATTACAATTATGGAACACTATTTTACAAATTAGTGAGGACTGTTAAAACAACTGACTGGAAACATCACTCCGCACCCCGACTAGTTCCTGCTATATTCTCGCCTCCTGAGAAGAAAAATGGAACAAAAATGAAAAGGGTGAGCTCAACTAGCCCAGTAAAGAATATTATAACTAAGATAATATAGAACAAATTATCGTTAGCCTTCAATAAATCAGATAAAATATAATGGACAACTAGTTTTACATCAATATTCGCAACGAAAATAACAATTTATTAGAAGAGTTAAGTAGATAATGAAATCTACTAGCATCTATAAATTTAAAAGTCTATCATCAATATTTTATCCCTGTAACATCAATCAATATACATCTTGAACCAAATATTCATCATTGCACTACGGGCCAAAGATATTAATTTGTATCACCAGTTGGTCATGTTCATCTCAACAACTATTCATCATTGCACTACGGGCCAAAGATATTCATCAGGTAATCATTCATCTTTGCACTACAGGCCAAAGATATTCAGTTATATCATCATTAAGGACTGAGGATGATGAAAAATATTTTAAAGAAACGAATCTAGTGGGATAAAAGGACAAAGATTAGGGATTCCTACTTTAGATAATCCAAGTTCAAAAATACTCCATAATAAATCATAGTGGAGAAAAATTCAAGAATAAAGATCAAAACATGGATACAATCAAAGATAATAACCATAATAGACATCTTGGACAAAGAAGAGAAAATTTTATTTTTTTGTGAATAGTGCCTTATTCGTGAATAATGTCATATACGTGAATAGTGTCGTATACGTGAATAGTAACCCCAACACAAAAAGGTAGAAATTCCATAAGAAAAATCATACTTCGTGAATAGTACTCGTGAATAGTACCGTATTCATGAATAGTGTCGTATACGTGAATAGTAACCTCGACATAAAAAGGTAAAAATTTCATAATAAAATTCATACCAATATTTCGACATAATGATATTGAACGAAATAACATCATATATGAAGAAAATAACATCCCTTACCTCAAAAGAATAGTACTTTTGACTGGAATATCGGATATAGGGCTGAAGAAAACTTGTACTAAATAATCTCAAAGTATCTAAATACTCACAAAATACGCTCGATAATATAGAGAGAGAAAGCTTATGATTCTGGTGTGATTTAGAATTCTAACTAAGCACCCTATTTATAGGAAAATGCTTAGAACGCCAAAGTAGACTAACCTGCTACCTGATGGCTTTACATGCAACTATTCACGCCCACCACTTTTGAAATAAATTTTCAGCACATTTCTCACCAACCAAAAGTGGGGCCCACCATGTTTTAAATAAAAATATTTATTTCTGAAACTTCAATAATTCATAAAAAATAGCCCTTCTATCAGAAAAATTCAAATCTCATATCTGTTCCATATGAAATTTAATTCTCTACAACTTTGTAGAAGAAAGTTTTTCCAAATTCTAAATAGAAAATTCCCAAAATCTACATACGGACGATTTTTAATACCTCTATTCCGACAAAATACTGATAAAACACCTCAGCATTAATTCCTTCATTTATATCCACATAAAAATAAATATTTCCTTATCATATAAATCAATAATTAATTATTCACAAATAATATTACAGAATCACAATTATGACAATCAGGTTGTTCCCAAGAAAGAGGGGGCTTTCCGATAACGATTTCTCCTTACTGACGCGCAATTAGGTGACCAAACCCCTTTCCTCAATAAAACTTCCTTAGACATTGCCAATAATACTATCTAATAATATTATTCAAATAATATGAATTATTGATATGATAATGGGAAATACTGTGCAGTGACAATTATTGAATCAACAATAATATAAAATATCAACGTAGCAATTATTGAATCAATAAAATAAAATATTGAACAGTAATTACTGTAACAATTATTGAGCAATAATTCAAAATTAATGTGCAATACTGGTAGTGCTCTTTTGTGCAACCACGCGATATTCTTTGTATTTTAACCATCGGGTATTCCAACAGTTGTTAACGGTAATAACTCTACCAATTATTTATAAAAAACTCAAACTTGTCGTTTTTCTTCATCCTAATAGTTTTTCCATTATGGGGACCACAAATGGTTGCGCCATCGTACAAATATTTCCCGATAACAAGAATATTCCACGACCAAACGAATATTCCCTGACAATGAATATTTTATAACCACTTGCTTATTTTGTAAAATTTGCACATTTCACCCATAACCAAAGCTTTATATCAAATCCACACCTTATTATTCAAAATAATAATTAGTTGAAATTCAAATTTATTTATATAAAGTTGGGGTCTTACACCTCGGCTATTGGCACTGGTGCAATAGCTGCTAGCACCTCCGTACTCATTTCATCTTCTCCCGACATCCTATAATCAGTTTAAGTAACTTGATTAGTAATTCATTAGTACAAACTTAATACACATGATGTGTCCATACATCTTTCTATTGATGCGCTTCGTCAATCCCTTACTTAGAACTCTAAATGAGTTTTCTCTATCTCTCTTATGGTTATAATCCTAGGGTTTCCTCCCCACCCCACTTAAGGTTTATAACCTATAGCTTTGATACCAACTTGTGACGCCCCCAAATCTGGGTTACCTCACCCCCGAGTTTGGTGCTCACGATCCACAATATAATTAACCTCTAACTACCCATATATTGAAGAATACAAACATTAATATCATTAACTAATATATTAACAACATCATCCCAGGTTATCTAACCTTAATATTACAAATTTACCCTTAAATATATAAAAATGGTTTACAAATACAACATAATAAATATGTTCATTATAACTACTCCAGCACTATGCCTTTGCCTTTGTTCTTCTCTGCCCTCTGGCTACTTCATTCCTAGCTGAAATATTTAATTTAGAAAGGGTGAGCAACAAATTTGTCCCACAAGTTAAGACATACAATGAATGTATAAGAATCAAGAATAACAGACTATCTGTAACGACCCCAAAATTCATACAATATAATTCTCGACTTCGGTTGTTAATAATACATTCAACCTCTAATTTTACATCATTAAACGATAATACAACAATTGAAATTTGCGAAATAATTAAAATTTTCTATTACAAACTATCCTCATTCTCAAAACCTTCAACCTTTACATCCAAATATCTCAGAATCATTTTAATACTATAATAGTTTACATCGCAAAACGATATTACAATTCAACATTAATATATTATTCGGAACCTTAATCATGATTCAAATAATAATAACACCACCAAAGTGTGTAAATCATCTAGTATCACATCTGATTCATGTCTTTCAAGTAACACATAACTTTACCTTGAATCTTGAACCTGCAAAAATGGTTCTTTGCAAGGTTGAGCTCGACAGCCCAACAAAATCTAACAGTTTTCATGCATCACATATCACATAATAACATGCTTAACATATAACATACATGTTACAGTTCATATAATAGGTATAAAGATTGAGTCCTTACTCAATCAGCATGATTTAATCAATCAACATAGTCATAAATTGACTTTAAAATTTCATACTTTCAACATATATATAACACATCATGCTCTTTAAAATATAGATTTAAAATAATTAATCATCAAGTTCACATAGCAAATAGGAACTTAAAGACTTTCCTTGATCGTTGTTTACCAATAACAGTTTAACAGTTTACAGCTATCTGAACATCACGTGCCCTACACAATTATATAATCATTCACATTAACTATTAGTCACATAGCAACACATAGAAGTTGTAATGTAAACTTTACTCTACGACTCATAACCCTTCCTATCATAAATACACAATGTTCAATTTGATTGTTTTAACTTTCGAATTATATCTCACTATATTTCGTACTCGAAGTTCATTCAAGTGTTTAAGTCTTGCGAGAAATTGTTATTGGTTTTATATTAAACTCATTCATACCTTATAATGTTCATTTCATTTGACTTAAAACATTTTTTATGTTCATTATCACTTATCACGGTGTTTCGACGTTTGTTCATCACACGCCCAATGTGACGAACGAGATTTTTGTAATTTAATTTTAATATTTATTGAAGTAAATAAATATTTTCGATGATTTAATTATTAGATTAATTAATTAATTGATGAAGTTGTGGTAGATTAATTTAACTATATGTGTTACATCTATTAAATTAATGTGAAGAATTTTATTATCGAAGTATGTCATTATGTGAGCTTATTGTATTAAATGAAATATTTATTTAAGCATGATGTTATTTTAATTAATTTAATTATTAATTAGAGATTTAATAATTTGATATAATTAATTCGTGAGAAAATTAATTATGTGACTATATGAATTTATGAGAAATTATTATATTTATTTTATATTAAATTAAATAATATAATTGAAGTTATTGTGTATGGGTGTGACATGATTTAAACTATATTATAAAGCTTTTATTAAATTAAATGACCTTGAATCAATTAAAGCTTGCCAAACAAGGCCCTAGTAGTGGTTGATTGCAGTTACCCATGATTGGGTTAACTGACCTTAGTCTTCTTGTCGATTCTTTCCTTTATAATTATTCTCATCTTCATTATTACTAAGTCTAAGAAATATTCAGAAAGAAAGTTTGAGAATTGTCAGAGAGAATTAAGATATTGTGAAAGAGATTGAAAGAGGAGAATTTAAGAAAATATCTGAGTCTTCTAATCTATACCTTACACTCAGGGTAATCTCCTCCTTCCCAAAATTTTAAAGTCACGTTGTGTAAGTTTTATGAAAATGGCTTTCATGTTTTCTGTAAGGTCTCTGTATTTATAAAGGGTATGGATTATGTGTTGTTTATGTGTTAAATGTTACCATATTGTATTTAATTATATATATTTCATAAATCATATCATCTGTTTCATTAAAATACATCGTATATGTTGATCAAAACTTACAGAGTATGGGTTTTGCCATATGGCCCTTATACATAATTTTAATGTGTCAAACATAAATAATTTTAAAAAATTTATACTCGTATATTATTATGCATGTTAATATGAAGAGACCAAATCTTAAATGAACGGATTCGGTGTTATAACGAATCCGTAGTGTTAATTTTCATGTTTTGTTTTCAAAACCTTCAAGAACATCAAGAACAGTGAAAATTGAATGCTTTAATTATGTAATTAAGTGTTTAAATTAGTTAAAGTCACTCTATAAATGTTGGATAATGAGTATGTGTGAATTATATCATGTGGGTATGTCTAAATTCGTGTAGAAATTAAGAAATTGATCGAAATTGGCATGTTCTGAGATTTTTCGCAAACTGCTGTAATAACCCGAGATTTTCTATATAAAATAAATAAGAAATTTTGCGTATAATTTTTTTTTTTATTTAATGACGAGACTAAGTGTCAAGTAAAGTGAACGATAAATGCGAATACATTTATTATTTGAAAAAATTAGAAATAATTTTGAAATTATTAATTACCACAAATTATATGGTAATAAATTTCTGTAAGCCGAAATGTTTTTATTAATTATTTTCCATGAAAACATGATTGGAAATAATATATGAAGTGATAATAAGATTTATATAATAAATATTTTATTATATGAATTGGTCGTAATATTTAAGTTAATTATTTTAACTTGATTATTGATCTTTGTGTCACTGAAGAATAAGTCGGATATGAGATCCAAACCACGGATTGGGATTGTGATCAAGAGATGAGAATAATAATATTATATTATTTATATAATGATTTTACAGTACCATAATTATGTACTTGGTATGTGCGAACAGATAATATTGAGCAATGACGGTCAATTAGGTCATAGCATATTACCGTTCTGTGAAACCCTAATTATTAAACTCAGTTATGGGATATTTTTGAGTAGTGACTATGTATATGAAGTTACTGTGAATAAGACTATCGGTAATTAGAAGAAACACTAATTACTGTTGTACGTCGATAATTAGGACAAACCCTAATTATTATAACCCTAACCGGTTGAAATTAGAAACCATAACGACTGTGTTAGTAACATACACAGATAATTAAAGAATCACTAATGGTCAATTAGAAACCCTAATTGATGACGTTGAGAAACCCTAATTTTAATTACCGGGTTTAATTTCGATGTTATTGTATAAGTGTTTTAATTTACCAAATGATAGAAGTTAATTGGTAAATTATAAGAATTAAATCTAGTGATTAAATATTATATTTAATTGCCTTGTACAAGATTGCCCATACACTCTTAAACAACGCCCAACCATCACCCATAACAAATCAGAAGCAAGAATCAAGAATTTTTGGCAAAAAGGGTATAAGAACACTAAACCTAGAAGTCCTTTGATTCGATGTTATTTGATGCAATTCATTGTTTAAAGTTGTGTAATAGAATGTTAATTGATGATATGAGTTGATAAATCAAAGACCCATAACATCAAAGTGCACGAATTTGAAGATTTAAGCAAGTTGGAAAAAACTGAATTCTGTTATTTTTTCACCAAATGTCAGAGGCCATAACTCTTTGCTCGATCATGAGTTTTGTTCTTCAAAAGTTGTTATGTGTAGCCTGATATATGGTCTTTAATCTGCAAAAAGAATCAAGTCCATATCATGTATAGATTAGAAGTTATAGATGGTCAAACATGGTTGACCGATCATGATAAACTGTTTTTGGGCAGTCTGTAATGGGGGCATTATCGTCCACTTTTTGTGCTTTAAAAGGTCTAGGCTTTTGATATGTTGTAGTGCACTGAGTTAGGAAGCCATAGGCTTTGGAATAACCTCATTCCGACCTCGGATGAGGGAATTACGATGATTGGAAGGAAATGTGTCAAATTTCTCAAAACTAAAAGTCTGCAGCGGGATGTGCTATTCGGGACACTGTTTCGATCAGTTAATATTTCCAAAACCTTCTGGGCTTTTGATATCTAAAAGTACACCGAATAAGCTTTCCATAGACTCCGAAACGGACTAAATCCGATATCGGAGGAGAGAGTTATGACATTTCAAAGTAGTAATGTCAAAACTTTCCAACAAGTGCGGTGCAGTCCATTTGAACGGAATTTCTGGGCTGATGTGTTCGGAATTTGGAAATGGTCAAAGAATAAAAGTTGTAGCCCCAGAAGTTAGCTTCGCGTGGGCTCAAGAATCGCTCAAAAATGTTTTAAAATGAAAGAGTTATGACTGTTTTACCGAAAGAGGGTAAAGCTGAAACGAGATTGAAAACTGTTATGAACGCCCACTTTTGACGACTTGTTTGGGCTACCTAATGAACCCGAATTGGGTAATTCGTATTTTTAAAAATAGTCTTACATACCATGTATAACATATCCAAAAATCAGATTAATCGGAGTTATGAGCAATGCTTTAGAAAATCGCAAAGTGAGCTATTGAAAAATTAGTATAAACCAAGTCCCACATCGACTAAATTGAGAACTTCACCATTTTCTAAACCTATAAATAGAAGGGCTTGGCCTTTGTTTTATTCACCAATAATAAGGCCTCCAATTTTTGAGAAAGGCTTTGTTGTGGGAGAACTTTTTATAAAGATTTTCTTAGTTAAATTTTGGCGTGGAAGTGCGTATTCAGTCTGTGGAATTCGTATTTCCGGGTATGTTTCTTATTTAATTTTTGTAATGTTATTATTTTTAATTGTTAGTTAAAGTTTGAATTTTTGAAGTTTAGTTAGTGTTGTTAATAAACTAGTTAGTTTACTATGTTTATTTTGGCTTGGAATTGATTATGTAAATGAGTTATTTGTGATGACTTTTAATATTTTGTGATGAATTTCATTAATTAATAATTATTAATGATATTAAAGTTATTTAATGATTATATTAAATAATTTAGTTTAAAAATGATTTTAATATTATAAAATTATTTTAAATGAAAATAAGGTATTTAAAAATATTTTAAGTTATAAAATATAACTTTTAATATTTAAATGATAATTTCATTAATAATTAAATATTAATGATATTAAGATAATATTAATGATATTTAGTTTATTTAATGATTAATATTAAATAAATAGTTTAAAAATGGTTTTACTTATTTAAAAACCATTTAAAGAGGATATGAAGGATTTAAAAATATTTTAAGTTATAATTAATGACTTTTAATATTTGGATAAATAGTACATTAATATTTAAATATTAATGGTAATTATTTGGGTAATATAAATGTTTTAAAAATAGTTTGAGTTATTATAAATAACTTTTATATTTTGGCAATGGTTTCATTAATAGTTTAGTATTAATTAAATTATTAATGATAATGAAATTGTTTAATGTTTAAATCATTTAATTATGATTCGATATTTGAAAGTTATAGCCTACCAAACTAGTTGACTTGAGAGCCCGATTATGAAGTTCGAATTTGAAGAAGAACACCTATAGTAATGATTATATCACTATAGGCCCTTTAGTGACAATGATTTGAATTATTTTAAATTTTTCAATTTACGAAAATTGCAAAAATGATTAAAAATAAGATGTCTCGATATTCTGAGATGTTGAGGTATAGATTAAGAGTCTTTAAAGAGATATTTCCGATAAAAAGCGTTGATGACGCAAACAAATGTCGAGACCTTATAAAAGAAAGAAAGACTATCGTAAGAAGAGCATGGATGAGATATTTGAAAAATGTATAAAAATATTTCAAGTATAGAATAGGAACTAAAAGTATGATCTTTGTGATTATGTGATTAGACTATATCTTCAATTGTAATAGAGCGAAGATTATGTGTTAAGATATATTGTTCTAATCGAGCGAATGATCCGATTATTGATAGGTTGTGATAAAGAGATAAAACCTAAGTTGAGATTTTGTAATCGGTAATCGAGCAAGTATCTTACCTTTGCACTTCCTTTATGCAATGGACATGAGTAAGAAGTTTTTGAATTATTCTATCCCCGCATGCATTATGTACTCTTTGATTATCGACATGTTAGCTCGGATATATATTCATTCATTGATTTCTATAAATGGTTATACAAGTGTCCCCACTTGGATAATCATGGCATTTATTCACATGTTGATACACCTTTGTCAATTACCCGTATATATATGTTGAATTACATATTATTGTTGAGCAAGATTAAAACCTTGGGTTTGGAACCGTGCATGTATGAACATCCCTATATGGGAAGATTTTTTGCTAATGGCGGATAGAGTGAGCGTTGAATTTCGTTCAAGTTATGTATTATTGATTAATACAGGGTACAACGGTGCAGATCACCCTCCGTGCCCGTAAGTTATGACGGTTTGAGGATAGAATTCCGCTAAACCTTTTCAAAAATGAAAAGAATGTTCATTGTATGTTTCTTAAACCCTATTCAAGGGTAGAGCAGAGCCAAATTTAAAGAATTTGAAAGAGAGTTGTTATGTGAATTTTTTATCAAGACATGATTACTTCACAACTTTCAATTCGTTGTAGAAGTGTTATGTAAAGAGAATACTTATACTCTTTCAGCTTATATATAATTGCTATTACTTGCTGGGCACTTACATGCTCATCCTTGCTTAAATTAAATGTTTTCAGTTATGTATGAGCAACCTGAAGGCTCAGGCACGAACAAAAGAAAAGGAAAGCTGATCGAATAAGTGTGTATTATGAGTTAATGGTTATAATTGTATTGGTATCTATTCAAGTATTGTAAGGAATGTATTTGAAGGTCACGTACCTGGGGAAGTAAACTTTGATGTATGTAAATTAAGTTCGAATGTATTATTATTTAGTATTATTCAGCTTAAAGAAATGGTATCGTGGAGAACCGAGTTCGGGTTTCAAGTACCTGGATTTGGGGTCGTCACAACTGACATTTCTACAATCGGTACGCATTACTGCGGTAGCACGCCAGTGCTTGCCTTTTTTTCCTGTGTCAGCAGCGCCAGATCTCAAGTTATAACGCCAATGCACAAGCAGTACAAGCCTTAGTAATAAAAGTGAAATATAAATATTTGGGTCTCTAGAAAGTTCAGAAACGAAAATTTTAAAGTGTTTAAGTCCATGAATGTGATGTTAACTTAATGTAATGAACATAAAATTATGTTATAAGTATAATGAAATGTTAAAATAGATACTTAGCATGTAAATAACATAATTACATGTGGATTGAATTATTGAATACATAATTAGCTTGTTATGCATTATGTGAAAATTATGTGACAAAGTGGTAATTTGACTAAGTATAGTCAATATTCGAATTAGACAAAAGAATGAGTTTATGATGATTAGTTAAGTTATAATTAACTGGTATTGTGAATGTGAATGGTATGTAGGATTAAATTCAAAGAACGTGCCTAGTTAAAGTGTAATCTACGCACGAGGCAAGTTTCCTAATCCTACTTGTCATTTTTGTTCAAGTTGATTATTTACCTCGAGTAAATTATCATTATTATTATTCAAGTTCGAATTATTATATTAAAGATTGATTATCTTTTTAAAGTATGATTTGGTTATACAATAATCGTTCTATTGTATACTTCTTGAGATTATTATTCAATTTGAATATCATTATTGTTGAACCTTGTTAGACTAGCGAATCCTTATTGATTCAACTAGTCCATAGTTGATGAACGTTCTAAATTTCAGAACCCTTATTGAATTATCCAAACCAAACTTCCTTTGGTGCGGACTCGAATGTCAAACTGAGATGAACAACCCTGCAAAGATATTTACTTATGCGTTAACGTTAAGATATTGTGCACAGTATGCTACTAAGGGCTAATCCTCCTAAGTACGAGTAGAAAGGTCCATAGTCTTATGACTGTTAAAGGTTTCAAGTACAACCCTTGTTAACCTGAGACATAGTTCAAGGTCTTATGACCCTCAGAAATCTTTTGATTCTTGTTATTCATTCTTGATTCAAAAGTTGAGCTTTTATTCCAGAAGTTATTATTTCTCTCGCATGTTATTATTCATTGTTATATTGTTATACTTGTGGGCAATCGTGTTCACTCTTGCGTAATAATAACATTGCAGTTAAGAACGAAAAGGTAGACGAACCTTCCACTAGTAAAGTCAAGGGGAAGCTTAACAAGTAATGAAGACTGATTATTTATGTGATGTAATTAGAATTGATGTTACTTAAGACTTATTGTTTATATTTCCGCAAAGATGTTTAAGGTTAGTTAAACCTGGGATATGTTTATTATGTAGTTGATGTAAACCCATAAGGGGAGATTTATTATTATTTCTATCTATTGCATGGTTTGCATTTATTTATGGGTAGTTAGATGAATGATGTTTGTACAGTGAACACCAAATCATGTGGAAATGGAAGTACCGGATTTGGGGGTGTCACAAGTTGGTATCAAAGCTGTAGGTTATGAACCTTAGGTGGGGGAACAACCTTAGGTAGTAGCCTTATAGAAAGAACATAGTGATGGGAAACTCTTATCGAGTTCTAGGAAATGAATTTTTGTAATTCATTAAAGATAATAAAAGACTTTATGTGCTTATGTTTTAAATTATGTTCTCACTAGTATGACTTAGTAACTAAAACTCAAAATTTTGTTGTCAGGATGTCTGACGTTGGAGGAACTAGTCGAGCAGGGGAGGAGGAACCCCGAGTACCTATAGTACCTACAGAGGAGGAGCACAAAGACATTCATGTCGTTAAGGAACAGTTGGTACAGAGGGAGTCATCTCCATTGATCACCGTTGTTGGTCAGGAGTATGAACCTGAGACTGATCCTGAGGAGGATCCTGAGGAGGAATTTGACGAGGAAGAGGAGGAAGAGTAGTTTCCACAGCACTCCATTGATGCTGAGATGTACGACACATTATACGACCGTAATGTGGAGTTACGAGATGAGGTACAGGATCTAACTGAACAAGCTATTATTCAGTAGATTACTCTCGAGTAGAAGGAGAGGGAGATTTTGACTCTTCACTCACGACTGGGAAATGTAGGATGGGATTTGGTCCATGAGAAAGGTCAAACCGAAGATAAGACCGCAGAGATAGAAAAGTTGAAGAGGGATCTGAAAGAGAGTTCAGAGAGGCTTGCCATAGCAGAGGAGGGCTGGGTAAGAGAGTCACGTCGTGCCGATCTTGTGGAAGAGGATGGTCGTTCAAAGAAGGCAAAGCTTGGAGAGACATACTCTACACTTAATCATGCAATGAATGAGGCCCAGGATCGAGTTTGAGGTACCCCATCCATTGAAGGACTTCCATCAGACATACATCTTTGGATCGCAGGACGATGTCTCGTATCATGGAAGAGGAGCGTGGCAAGGCTATTCAAAGACTCGATGCATAAAGTGATATAACTCATTTAATAATGTGAAAGACTTAGTTAGTTTTATATGTAAATTCTGATATGTTTATGAACGAAGGAATATTTTAATATTTAAATCATGTGGATTCTTTATCTCAGGATGGTGGAAATATATAATCATTTCAGAATTTATATAAACCATAATTATAACCATATATGTTGATCAATTCACCTTTGCACTTAAGCTAAAGATATTCAATTATAAATTCAATGGTCATGATCATACCAAGCCAACAATTCAACTTTGCACTCATCGCCAAAGAGAACTATATAGTCACGATCATATCAATAATCTATCCATCTTTACACTCAAGTCAAAGAGAAATATCATCATTAGGGTTATAAGAATGTTATATAAAAACAATATAATCAACATATAAATTTAATCTCAAAAGTAAGATTCATAAATCAATGATTTCATAACAACTTAATCAAAATGTTATAAATCACTTAATAATCTCATAATCTAATATTATTAATACTACCACAATATTTTAATCATTTCTTAAACTTATAAACAATTTATTTTAATTGTTTACACTTTACTAATAAATGTATTTAATCATCTTAAAATGCCAACCTCATAAGATCTCATCACCAATAGCCAAAACCCTCATCAAAAATCTGCATATATCTCATATATAATTCTCAAGCCATAAAATCATATTTTCCAATTTTCTTAATTCACATAACATATTTAATTCATTTACTCATAACTAGAACATTTTCATGAAAAATACCAAATCAGTTTAAAAATATTTCTTTTCTGGGATTTAGAAGAATATAGTCCCATATTGAATATATATTTTTCTCAAAATTTTTAAAATTCATTTACTATTTTTCACATGGCCAAAACCACCGAATATTCAGACATTTATCATAAATTGTACTTTTATCCAAAAATTCTAAAATTTACACGGTATACTGATATTATATAGATGTACTCACAATAAAAATTTCATCAATTTTGGAGTTAATTACAAGGAGTTATAAGCAGTTACTTTTAAAATAGTCTTTTCTCATAGAATCCATAACTCCTAATCTATACATCCAAAAATCGTCATTTTTGGACACAATCAACAAAACTCATCAAATTATCATTTCAAATTTTTCCAAAATTTTTGAAAGTTCAGAAGAATTTCGAAAATAATAACCCTTAAAATCCCTTATTATCCCTTACCTCAAAAGAGCAAAGATCATTTGGAATAAATGAAACTAACTTGCATCGTATAGAAATACTCAAATTATACTCAAAATACTCACAAGAATACGCTCGATAATATAGAGAGAGAAAACTTCAGTTTCTGGTGTGAATTTCAATTATAACCTAAGCACTCTATTTATAGGAAAATGCTTAGAACACTAAAGGTAAAATTTAATATAATATTAATATATTATATAAATTTCTACACACACATTCTAAAATCTGAACTCAGCCATCTTGCACATGCTAAATGAGGGAACCAAATGAAAAAAACGTTTTTGTAAATAAAAATATTTTAAACTTCCAAAAATCAATTATTTCTGAGCTTCGAAACTTCAATAATTCATAATAAATAGCCCTTTTATCAGAAAATTGAATCTCATGAATTTTTATAGGAAATTCAATTCTCTACAACTTTTACAGAAGAAAGTTTTTCCAAATTCCAAATGTAAATTGACCCAAATCCATAAAGCAAGCGATTTTACAAAAGTTATAATCAAATTTCAGTCAAGAAATGGGGTCCACCGACACATAAAACATGCTTTAAATATTTTTGGTAACAAAATACTCCTCCTCCACATATACTCATATATCCCACATTCATCGTAAAAATATCATCATTAATATATTATTAAAATAATATATTTAATTGAATTATTTTATTAGAAAAAGATAAAATATTAATTTTCAACAATTGTCACATTAAAAATTTTCTCCATCTATATCCTCATAAAATCAATATTTTCCTCATCATATAAATCAATAATTAATTATTCACAAATAATATTACGTAAACACATTATTGACAATGTGCAGTTCCTGTGAAAGAGGGGTTTTCAATAAGAATTTCTCCATTCTTGCCGCAATTAGGTGACCAAACCTCTCCTTAGATGTAACTTTCTAGACATTGCCAATAATGTTATCTAATAATATTATTCAAATAATATAAATTATTGATCCGATAATAAAAAATCTTGTGTGTAGTGACAATTATAAAATATCAACGCAAAGAATCATTGAATCAAAATAAAATATTGAGCAAAGAATTATCGTAATAAAAATCATCATGCTTCATGAATAGTATTTGTGAATAGTAACTCGTGAATAGTAACTCGTGAATAGTAACTCATAAATAGTAACTCATAAATAGTAACTATAAGAAAATTTGAATACTTTTATTTCATAAAATTCGGTCTTACAATCTCCCTCCTTATGAAATTTCGTCCCAAGAAATTTACGTACTCGGTATTTCAAAGAGATGAGAATACCTTGATTTCATTTCGATTTCATCTTCCCCGTCATCATAATTTCTCCAATTCTCATCTCCCGTATTTTGAGAGATATCATTCTAGAATACTGACTTCAAAACAAGGGTTAATTGAACAAATTAACATATCACATAATATCCCGATATTATGGTCGACCAACAAATAAGCTTAGGTAGAACACACTACTAGCTAAGGATTTACTCATCTCTCCCTCCTAGTTCTAATCCCGATCTCCGCCAGAGATCATATCCCTAAGCTCGATACCAAATGTAACGACCCCAAAATAGGTCCATTCCATCCCACCCATTCTCGAAAGTCGCCAAATACATGGTACGTAAAACAACTACAACTTTGTTACAACAATTGTCGTGCAAAATACAACAACACATATGTCGTGAATTTGGATACAAATATATATCAATCTGTGACTCATGTCCCAACCGTGACAAAGACCTCATAATGACACCTTACATAAAGGTATAGTCGAAAACTGCTTTTAGAAATTAGAATCTTTGGGAAGTGCTCAAGAAACCTTCATTATATGGGAGGCCATGCTTCTAGGTTATGATAGATATCATATGGCCACGTAATTATCCTTGGTTGATCTAATAGACCCTAAAGAAAAACGAGAAGATTATTATCATATTCTTCCCAATGGTGAGTTTTCTCTTGACATATCATTATCTCTCATTGTCTCTAATTGGGTATTATACTCCAAACAAACACCAAGATTATATAGGTAGTGCTTTGGTAGATATACTCAAAGAAGTGGATGAGCACAACCTCGTTTTATGATGACACGAGGTTGTATGTCATTAAACATCTTGTATAATAGTGACAAAACACCCTTCCAAAGTTGAATTCACCTCACCCTCAACATCTATGACCAACGTTCTATTCCCCCGTTATTCCCTCTTGTCCCAGCTACACTTTTATTACTCCGAAAGGAATTGTGAAGCAAAAGGGTGAGTACAACTAGCTCAAGAAGAATATCATGACTAAAGATAAATAAATTATCATTAGCCTTCAACAATAATAAATCGTAGATTTATAACATATGGTAGATGATAAAACTTTTCAACCATAGTTGCAATGAACGAAAGCAATCCATTAGAAGAGTCAAATAGACTATAAAGTCTATTATCTTCTCCATGTTAAAAGTCCACCAACAATGTTTTATCCTCGTGACATCAATCAACAATTCACCCACAATCACATGTATAACTCGTAATCGTAATTGTAGTTCTAAATTCATTTTTCTCATCCAGACAAAGATAATTTTCATCACCTGAAACATCAAAGATTATGGTTATACCAAATCACAGTTTATGTTCATAATCCTACTAATAAATTCATCTTTGCACTACTGAGCCAAAGATATTCATCAACAGTTCATCTTTGCACTACTGTGCCAAAGATATTCAACAACAAGTCATCTTTGCACTACAGGCCAAAGATATTCATCAACGGTTCATCTTTGCACTACAGGCCAAAGATATTCAACAACAGTCATCTTTGCACTACGCACCCAAAGATATTCATCCACAATTCATCTTTGCACTACAGGCCAAAGATATTCCTCAACAGACCAAATATATTAATATCTCAAAGAAATATATAATCATTTCAGAATTTATATAAACCATAATTATAACCATATATGTTGATCAATTCACCTTTGCACTTAAGCTAAAGATATTCAATTATAAATTCAATGGTCATGATCATACCAGTCAACAATTCAACTTTACACTACTGGCCAAAGAGAACCTATAGTCACGATCATATCAATAATCTATCCATCTTTACACTCAAGTCAAAGAGAAATATCATCATTAGGGTTATAAGAATGTTATATAAAAATAATATAATCAACATATAAATTTAATCTCAAAAGTAAGATTCATAAATCAATGATTTCATAACAACTTAATCAAAATGTTATAAATCACTTAATAATCTCATAATCTAATATTATTAATACTACCACAATATTTTAATCATTTCTTAAACTTATAAACAATTTATTTTAATTGTTTACACTTTACTAATAAATGTATTTAATCATCTTAAAATGCCAACCTCATAAGATCTCATCACCAATAGCCAAAACCCTCATCAAAAATCTGCATATATCTCATATATAATTCTCAAGCCATAAAATCATATTTTCCAATTTTCTTAATTCACATAACATATTTAATTCATTTACTCATAACTAGAACATTTTCATGAAAAATACCAAATCAGTTTAAAAATATTTCTTTTCTGGGATTTAGAAGAATATAGTCCCATATTGAATATATATTTTTCTCAAAATTTTTAAAATTCATTTACTATTTTTCACATGGCCAAAACCACCGAATATTCAGACATTTATCATAAATTGTACTTTTATCCAAAAATTCTAAAATTTTACAGGTATATTGATATTATATAGATGTACTCACAATAAAAATTTCATCAATTTTAGAGTTAATTACAAGGAGTTATAAGCAGTTACTTTTAAAATAGTCTTTTCTCATAGAATCCATAACTCCTAATCTATACATCCAAAAATCGCCATTTTTGGACACAATCAACAAAACTCATCAAATTATCATTTCAAATTTTTCCAAAATTTTTGAAAGTTCAGAAGAATTTCGAAAATAATAACCCTTAAAATCCCTTATTATCCCTTACCTCAAAAGAGCAGTACCTCTGACTGGAATAACGCTGAACGAACTTGCATCGTATAGAAATACTCAAATTATACTCAAAATACTCACAAGAATACGCTCGATAATATAGAGAGAGAAAACTTCAGTTTCTGGTGTGAATTTCAATTATAACCTAAGCACTCTATTTATAGGAAAATGCTTAGAACACCAAAGCAGAAAATTTAATATAATATTAATATATTATATAAATTTCTACACACACATTCTAAAATCTGAACTCAGCCATCTTGCACATGCTAAATGAGGGAACCAAATGAAAAAAACGTTTTTGTAAATAAAATATTTTAAACTTCCAAAAATCAATTATTTTTGAGCTTGAAACTTCAATAATTCATAATAAATAGCCCTTTTATCAGAAAATTTGAATCTCATGAATTTTTATAGGAAATTCAATTTCTACAACTTTACGTAAGAAAGTTTTTCCAAATTCCAAAATGTAAATTGGACCGAAATCCATAAAGCAAGCGATTTTACAAAGTTATAATCAAATTTCAACCAAGAAATGGGATCCACCGACACACATAAAACATGCTTTAAATATTTTTGGTAACAAAATACTCCTCCTCCACATATACTCATATATCCCACATTCATCGTAAAAATATCATCATTAATATATTATTAAAATAATATATTTAATTGAATTATTTTATCAGAAAAAGATAAAATATTAATTTTCAACAATTGTCACATTAAAAATTTTCTCCATCTATATCCTCATAAAATCAATATTTTCCTCATCATATAAATCAATAATTAATTATTCACAAATAATATTATACGAAACACATTATTGACAACCGTGCAGGTTCCTCAGGAAAGAGGGGTTTTCAATAAGAATTTCTCTCTCATCTTGGCAAGCAATTAGGTGACCAAACCTCTCCTTAGACAGAACTTTCTAGACATTGCCAATAATGTTATCTAATAATATTATTCAAATAATATAAATTATTGATCTGATAATAAAAAATACTGTGTAGTGACAATTATAAAATATCAACGCAGCAATCATTGAATCAAAAATAAAATATTGAACAGTAATTACTGTAACAAAAATCATCATGCTTCATGAATAGTATTTGTGAATAGTAACTCGTGAATAGTAACTCGTGAATAGTAACTCATAAATAGTAACTCATAAATAGTAACTATAAGAAAATTTGAATACTTTTATTTCATAAAATTCGGGGTCTTACAATCTCCCCTCCTTATGAAATTTCGTCCCCGAAATTTACGTACCTGGTATTTCAAAGAGATGAGAATACCTTGATTTCATTTCAGATTTCATCTTCCCTGATGTCATCATAATTTCTCCAATTCTCATCTCCTGTATTTCAGATATCATTCTAGAATACAGCTTCAAAACAAGGGTTAATTGAACAAATTAACATATCACATAATATCCCGATATTATGACTGACCAACAAATAAGCTTAGGTAGAACACACTAGCTAAGGATTTACTCATCTCTCCCCTCCTAGTTCTAATCCCGATCTCCGCCAGAGATCATATCCCTAAGCTCTGATACCAAATGTAACGACCCCAAAATAGGTCCATTCCATCCGACCCATTCTGAGTCGCCAAATACATGGTACAGAAAACAACTACAACTTTGTTACAACAATTGTCGTGCAAAATACAACAACACATATGTTGTGAATTTGGATACAAATATATATCAACTGTGACTCATGTCCCAACCGTGGACAGCACCTCATAATGACACCTTACATAAAGGTATAGTCGAAAACTGTTTTAGAAATTAGAATCTTTGGGAAGTGCTCAAGGAAACCTTCGTACATGGGAGGCCATGCTTCTAGGTTATGATAGATATCATATGGCCACAGAATTATCCTTGGTTGACCCAATAGACCCCAAAGAAAAACGAGAAGATTACTATCATATTCTTCCCAATGGTGAGTTTTCTCTTGACATATCATTATCTCTACTGTCTCTAATTGGGTATTATACTCCAAACAAACACCAAGATTATATAGGTAGTGCTGGTAGATATACTCAGCAAGTGGATGAGCACAACCCTGTCTTATGATGACACGAGGTTGTATGTCATTAAACATCTTGTATAATAGTGACAAAACACCCTTCCAAAGTTGAATTCACCTCACCCTCAACATCTATAGACCACTGTTCTATTCCCCTGTTATTCCCCGCTTGTCCCAGCTACACTTTTATTACCTGAAAGGAATTGTGAAGCAAAAGGGTGAGCACAACTAGCTCAGTAAAGAATATCATGACTAAAGATAAATAAATTATCAATAGCCTTCAACAGTAATAAATCAGAGATTTATAACATATGGTAGATGATAAAACTTTTCAACCATAGTTGCAGCGGAACGAGCAATCCATTAGAAGAGTCAAATAGACTATAAAGTCTATTATCTTCTCCATGTTAAAAGTCCACCAACAATGTTTTATCCTGTGACATCAATCAACAATTCCTGTCCACAATCACATGTATAACTCGTAATCGTAATTGTAGTTCTAAATTCCTTTTCTCATCCAGGACAAAGATAATTTTCATCAAAACATCAAAGATTATGGTTATACCAAATCACAGTTTATGTTCATAATCCTACTAATAAATTCATCTTTGCACTACAGCCAAAGATATTCATCAACAGGTCATCTTTGCACTACAGGCCAAAGATATTCAACAACAAGTCATCTTTGCACTACAGGCCAAAGATATTCATCAACGGTTCATCTTTGCACCACAGGCCAAAGATATTCAACAACAGGTCATCTTTGCACTCACGACCCAAAGATATTCATCCACAATTCATCTTTGCACTACTGGTGCCAAAGATATTCCTCAATGCATCAAATATATTAATATCTCAAAGAAATATATAATCATTTCAGAATTTATATAAACCATAATTATAACCATATATGTTGATCAATTCACCTTTGCACTTAAGCTAAAGATATTCAATTATAAATTCAATGGTCATGATCATACCTACCAACAATTCAACTTACACTCATCGCCAAAGAGAACCTATAGTCACGATCATATCAATAATCTATCCATCTTTACACTCAAGTCAAAGAGAAATATCATCATTAGGGTTATAAGAATGTTATATAAAAATAATATAATCAACATATAAATTTAATCTCAAAAGTAAGATTCATAAATCAATGATTTCATAACAACTTAATCAAAATGTTATAAATCACTTAATAATCTCATAATCTAATATTATTAATACTACCACAATATTTTAATCATTTCTTAAACTTATAAACAATTTATTTTAATTGTTTACACTTTACTAATAAATGTATTTAATCATCTTAAAATGCCAACCTCATAAGATCTCATCACCAATAGCCAAAACCCTCATCAAAAAATCTGCATATATCTCATATATAATTCTCAAGCCATAAAATCATATTTTCCAATTTTCTTAATTCACATAACATATTTAATTCATTTACTCATAACTAGAACATTTTCATGAAAAATACCAAATCGGTTTAAAAATATTTCTTTTCTCGGGATTTAGAAGAATATAGTCCCATATTGAATATATATTTTTCTCAAAATTTTTAAAATTCATTTACTATTTTTCACATGGCCAAAACCATAGAATATTCAGACATTTATCATAAATTGTACTTTTATCCAAAAATTCTAAAATTTACACGGTATAATTGATATTATATAGATGTACTCACAATAAAAATTTCATCAATTTTGGAGTTAATTACAAGGAGTTATAAGCGATTACTTTTAAAATAGTCTTTTCTCATAGAATCCATAACTCCTAATCTATACATCCAAAAATCGTCATTTTGGACACAATCAACAAAACTCATCAAATTATCATTTCAAATTTTTCCAAATTTTTGAAAGTTCAGAAGAATTTCGAAAATAATAACCCTTAAAATCCCTTATTATCCCTTACCTCAAAAAAAGCAAAGTACCTCTGATGGAATAATTTCGAACTAACTTGCAACCGTATAGAAATACTCAAAGTATACTCAAAATACTCACAAGAATACGCTCGATAATATAGAGAGAAAACTTGATTTTCGGTGTGAATTTCAACTATAACCTAAGCACTCTATTTATAGGAAAATGCTTAGAACACAAAGGTAAAATTTAATATAATATTAATATATTATATAAATTTCTACACACACATTCTAAAATCTGAACTAAGCCATCTTGCACATGCTAAATGTGGGAATCAAATGAAAAAAACGTTTTTGTAAATAAAAATATTTTAAACTTCCAAAAATCAATTATTTCGGAGCTTCGAAAATTCAATAATTCATAATAAATAGCCCTTTTATCAAAAAATTCGAATCTCATGAGTTTTTATAGGAAATTCAATTCTCTACAACTTTACAGAAGAAAGTTTTTCCAAATTCCAAATGAAAATTGACCGAAATCCATAAACGGGCGATTTTATAAAGTTATAATCAAATTTCATCAAGAAATGGGATCCACCAAACACATAAAACATGCTTTAAATATTTTTGGTAACAAAATACTCCTCCTCCACATATACTCATATATCCCACATTCATCGTAAAAATATCATCATTAATATATTATTAAAATAATATATTTAATTGAATATTTTATCGAGAAAAAGATAAAATATTAATTTTCAACAATTGTCACATTAAAATTTTCTCCATCTATATCCTCATAAAATCAATATTTTCCTCATCATATAAATCAATAATTAATTATTCACAAATAATATTACGTAAACACATTATTGACAACCAGCAGGTCCAGGAAAGAGGGGTTTTCCAATAAGAATTTCTCTCCTTCTTGGCCGCAATTAGGTGACCAAACCTCTCCTTGATGTAACTTTCTAGACATTGCCAATAATGTTATCTAATAATATTATTCAAATAATATAAATTATTGATCCGATAATAAAAAATATTGTGTAGTGACAATTATAAAATATCAACGCAGCAATCATTGAATCAAAAATAAAATATTGAACAGTAATTACTGTAACAAAAATCATCATGCTTCATGAATAGTATTTGTGAATAGTAACTCGTGAATAGTAACTCGTGAATAGTAACTCATAAATAGTAACTATAAGAAAATTTGAATACTTTTATTTCATAAAATTCGGGGTCTTACATTTTAGGTGAGATTTGTTTGAAAAAACAAGTGAAAAAGGTCCGACATGTATAGTGTCGACGATGGGACTATTAAGAGTCGTCAGTTGGTTTTTTTTTAAATGGTTGTACCAACACAACCGAGAAAAGGATTGCACATTGACCTAGTGATGTGACACTTATATACGGGTCGGCGAAACCGAGATTCGTTTAGGGTCCGAGGACTTGGTTATGCGGGGGGGAAGGTGTTAGGCACCCCTCGACATCCGTGTTACTAAGGTGACCGCCTCTTTTCAAGAAACTATTATCTGAGTATGTGTGTGTGTGTGTGGGTCAATGTGCTGTTATATTAAAGTTGTGCGAGGCCTCGTTCGAACCTATATACACAGGATTTGAATTTATGTAAAAATTCAGTTTTTAGCAAGATATGGCAGTGATGTTTTATAAAAGAGGTTTTTTAAACCCTGATGCTCAATAGGAATTAAGACCTTTTACACTCCCATTTTTATTAAGTGATCGGCTGGATTGATTTTATTTTACGAATGCGAGGCATCAATATGAAAATAATATACAAAAATAATGCCGACCTCATCATGAGTATGGAAACCATCTGAGGAAATTCAGACATCGCAGAATAATTTACAAGCTGCTTACAACTTAAAAATGTCCATCACGGGAACCGAATCTAGATCCAATGGGATGAATCTGTGATCACATGATTCCTAGGCTCACAAAATACTGCAGTTTATATGAAAGCAGTAAGTAGGTATATATATAAAAGCGATAAATATATATATACAGACATGATCACCAACCACGAAGCACCTCCATGGGGGATCAGAAATGTAAATAAAGCTGTTAAAAGTTATCAACCGCCACGGAGGAAACTCAAAGTGGATAAAAACATAAATAAAAGTCAAAGTTTATCAATCGCCACAAAGAAAACTCCAAGAAGGACGAAATATATATATATATATATATATATATATATATATAAACAATAAATGCACTAGGATATAAAATCTGTGCTCATCGAATGTAGTTCGACCATGATTCATATATATAAGTATATATATATATATAAATGAGTAAACGCACTGCATCAAGTTCAGGCTCATCGAACAAAGTTCGACATACGATTGATATATATAAGTATATATATATAAAAGCAAATAAACGCACTGCATCAAGTCTAGGCTCATCGAACAAAGTCTCGACATTACGCTAATAATATATATATATATATATATATTAAAGCAAATAAATGCTCGCATCAAGTTCAGGCTCAATCGAGGCATAACTCGATAGTGTTAGTAAATATATATATATATATATATATATATATACAAACTTAATGAAACCACTTGATCAAGTCCTGGCAAAAGCAAGCAACACGACTCTCAACGTGTAGAAGGGTGTGTGCAAAGATGAAGAGAAAGACTCTAAAGTGTGTGAGAAGGCTTACAGTTGACTGATAAAAAAGGCTTATATATCTTTAGAGTGGGTAAACACTAGGCTTTTGTGGGTACAAAAGAGGCTATATATGAGCTCACAAGTGTTTGAAAGTGGGAAAATACACTGTATGACGAGTGCAGAGCAAATTGTGCAGGGTTTCCCCGTCTTTTTTCTCTTAAAAATCAGCACCCCAAGCCCTCTATTTATAGGAAATATGAGCTGCATGTGCACCAGAGGCGGGTAGGGTCGGCCCAGTTTTGTCGGGTCGGTCGTCTCGAAGTACGTGCACTCATGCACTGTAATGTCCACTCGGATTTTGAGAAGTGCAATCCGGGCATCCGTTTTGAGGTATTCAGGACCTATTTCGGACCACCATTGTCAAGAGTTGTACGATGGCATGGGATTAGAGTTTGTACGAAGTCTTTGAAGATGGGACGATGCCCTCCGGTCTTCAAGCTTCAACTTTCATCCGTTACCCTGCACAATAGTCACTCGGGATTGGTTAGCCTTGTGGGACATCGTTGCGTAGAGACGAGATGTGGCATCGTTTTGGACGAGGTGACGATGTTGCCCCTCACCAGTGTTATCACCGGATTGGGCTGATAAAGCAGACGTTGCTCAGACTTCGCTGAGATTGGATTGCTGCATTTGTTGAATGTCCTCATTGTCATCTTTGAGGTGTGCCTGTCTTCCCGATGTTATTGCCGGGTTGGTACAGTGTATCTCGTTGTGAGTGCCGAGATTGAAGCTAATGGCATTTGAAACAAGCATTTCCGGGGTTATATCCGAAACTGCATTCCTTGGGGTTATCACCAAGGTTGGTGGCTATTCCCATAGTTGGGACTGAGGCTGGATTCCTCGGGGATATTTTCGACCTTAATCGGTCTTCTCCGGTGTGTGTTCTGGTATTGTATCTTCAGGTCTCGGTGTTAGATCCGAGGTTGAAATCTTTACTCCCAGATTGCGATCCGAGGTTGATGCTGTACTTCCGGTAGTATCCGGTATGGATTTGGATTGTCTTTCAGGGTTCTCTCTTAAAATACGAATCTGTCCTCCTGCAATGTTAGTAACAGTAGTACAGAAAATTTCGAGTGTCTACAGATGCCCCTCTTTATCATACTCATGCATGGCGATGCATGGGTAGGATAAAGAATCCTAGACACTTGAAACGCAACAAGATAAACATGGTACTATGGATAGCAACATGATGCAAATGTATGATGCATGTGTGCGGGGTTGTGGCGCAACATGCTGGGGATGATTGCTGGCTCCCTGTTGCTTCAACTGGGGATTGGCAATACTGACCAGATCTGATGTGCAAGCCGAATCTGTTAGGATGTTGATGTTGGAGTTATCACAAAATTCCTGTGTTCTTGATAACGACTTGATCCTTAAGGGGTACCTCTTATGTGTAAGAGATCTGTGGGGATAAAGATTGATCTGTTTTAGGATGTGTATAACATATTCCATCATCTATCCTCTTTGATAATGTTGACCTTTCCTGGTTGGTATCGCCAAAATATGTCAAGATTCTATTGGATTTACTGCCAACAACAAATGCTGTCAGGGATGCCTGACCTTCGTTGACGTGTGAATCAATGGCTGAAGCATCCTGTGGGATATACTGTCAAGGTTGCTTGACCTTCGCTGATGTGTAGATCAACAGAGCATTGTGTTGTGACCCCCGCTGGGGATCCGCTGGGGAATATGAGCAGCTGGGTATGAGAACCTCAAACAGCTCTATAGCTCTGACAGGTTTAAACGCTATCGGCTGAAATGACGTCAAAGTTGCTTGACCTTCATTGATATGTGAGTCAACGGCTGAGCATGCGTTGCTACTCCTGCCGGAGATATACGTTGTAACCCCCGTCGGGAAGCTACTGGGGACGCATGAGTACGTACGCAACTATCGAACAGTTCTCAATGCTTCGATGGGTTTACTTGCCATCGGCTGAAATAACGTCAAGGCTACTTGACCTTCGTTGATGGACATGTCAACGGATGAATGTGTTGTAACCCCCTCGGGGATCTATGTTGTAACCCCCGTCAGGGACTCACATTGTAACCCCCGTCGTGGACTCACGTAGGTTAACGACCTGGAGTCGGCGGCATCGGACCTGTATAAGGTATTGCCGAAAGTGATTTGCGACAACTGAGTTCATTGGCAGAGTATACCTTGTATTTAGGCGACTACCAATGAGTGATGTGCAGATTCAAAGTCTCATCTGAGAAGACCAGGATTGTATGCTATTTTGCTCAATCGTGTGGCATTTTTATTCCCGATTTGACCTTTCTAGCCTATAAGAACTCCATTCCAACTCAAACTGGACCGAGTTGGAGGGGTGGGACCCATATGGAGGAGCCACAAGTGCACCTGCGGCCAGGTGTGGATGATAAATTCCAGTAGGCTTCACTTCACAAGTAACTTTCAACTTGTTTTACTTTAGAAAAATCGCGAGCCATCTTCAGATCTGCTGAATTTGGGCTGCTTTCTGCAAATTCTGTCACCGTACAAGTGTTCTACACTATCCTGGTAACGTATACATGTATTTTTTTCCAGTTTCTGTCCATTAGATTGTGAGATATTGCACGAAATGCATCTAAACAAATAGTAGTGATTATGTATGCACAAATGACTTGATAAAAAATATTCAACATAGTAAATGTTAGTATTAAACCGTGCTGAACATAATGATGTGAAAAAATTTGACTTCTCGAGACAATAAATTGGCACCTTTTTCTCGCTAGTTTTGTCCTATTTGAGGTCCAATGAGCAAAAGGTAGAAAGGCAAAGTACTCCTAGCATTGAGGTTGGCCTTATGCATGATGATTTTGATTTTCAATGCATATATTATGTATATGACTTTGGGACAGGTGTGCTACTCAATGGCCACCTAGACATGCCTGTGTGCATGGGGATAGTCCTATTTTCAAAGGGGACTATGGCAAAAAAATTTCCAAATGTAGGCATTGGGTAGTCATGCATTCTAACTCTATCATATGTTAAAGTAAATGCATGCATGTATATAGTCATATAATGCATTTTAGAAAACTCCAAGTAAGTAATACCACACCCTTTCTGAGGTGATTTGGAGACTTGTTATCCAGATATTATGGATCCGGATCAGTTGAGCAGTTGCTATAGGACCGCTTCGGCATTTACGTAGGGCTTCAAGTGCTTCGTCCCTGCTTTCGTCGAGAAAACCTCGTCGGTTGGTGGAGGCTGTGATTCATCCTATCCAGGTAGATGTTCCAGACGTCGAGGACAAGGAGGTGGATATTGAGGATCCCGTTCCCGCTGCATCTATCTCTCGCAGGGAACTTTCGAGCATCCAGGTGGTGAACCCAGAGTTGCTGGGTGATTTGGGTAGACACCCATCGATGTACTTACATGCTAACGAGGTATGACGTTAGAATTTATCTTCCTTCTTTCCTATTGATGAGTATTTAAAGGATTCTGATGTTGATCTGCTTTTCATGCAGGTTCCAGGTTTTACACAGCCTCGGGGGAACTGGTTTAGCATCCACTCCATGTACCAGGCGCTTCATCCTAATTATAGAGCATTAGTGCATGAGTGGGGATTTGGGGCATTTTTCTCCATCTTTCCCCGTCGTTGTCCCTGGGGTTACCTCAGGGCATTGTCTGAGCGATGGTTTCATCAGACTCAGTCACTCCACCTGCTGGATTGTGAGGTGATGATGACGCCTATGGATCGGCGATTTATCACAGGTATGGAGTTTGGAGGGGAGCCAGTGCCTTGCATGGCGAATATCACCCCTACTGCCGTCCGATCCTTATTAGGAGTTCCAGCTGGGGCGCTCAAAGGAAGGACTGTCCGTTCAGGTCCTTTGAGCATAGATGTTATGATCGGGCTATTGAGTGAGCCCATGCCTGATGATGTCAGGATCAGGGATCGCGTTCTGCGGTGATTGTTCCTGATGATCATTCGAGATCGCTTATAGCAGTATAACTCTTCCACGGTATCTTTTTTTGGTGGTCGCCACACGCGATGTGGACCGTATAGAGAGTATAAGCGGGGCTCTTACACCTTTGCCTATTTCCTCCAGTGGCACGCGCGTCAAGGCCATGGTGGTTTCGACCGAGGCTTGGCTTAGGATTTTACCCGCTTCTGCCGGTGAGTATTTCTCTTGTCTTTTTCCATTCACAGGTTACGAGTGTTTACTGATAGCAGATGTTTTGCCATTGTGATGGCAGTTTTGGGCCTGTGAGAGGCTTCCATGTTTGTGTTCTATGAGTGTGTTAGGCTTAGATACCTATCTACGAGGACGACGATGGCACCATTCTATTTTGCCAGAGGTCCTCAGATCTCGAGGGCTTCGCCATTGCCAGTATGCAAATCTTGTGAGCTACTCGACGACTGATGCCATCACATGACTTCCATACTCAGGGGATCATTTGATCATCGGTTTTGAGGATGGACACCCTACTGGAGTAGAGTATTTGATTTCCACCCGGAGATTTCCTCTTTTTACCGATGGAGGCTGGGAGCTCTATTTAGGATAGCGTGCTATTAGGAGCACCACAGGGGAGATTTGTATACCGATCTTGCCTCCTATCAAAGGCCGTGGCTCAGATCACATATCACGGTCGCCACTGATATTCCATTGTTGGGAGTTGATGGTTTTGATTTATCCAAGGTTCCATGTACTCAGGAGATATTCCAGCGTTGGTGGCTCCCTCGCACTATTAGGGCCCAGTCCCGTGCCACAAAGTTTATGGGGGACATGCTTCCACGATCTTTGATGATGACGGAATGGGTGGCTTGTGTCCGAGCTCCGACTCATCTGACCCAGATTGATAGCTTGACCGGGCAGTTGGATCAGGCACACATATTTATTCGGCATTTGGGCAGAGATCCAGCAGAGGCGGAGTCATTTGTTCCTTCCAGCTTTGGTACTAGCCCCTCAGACGACCCATTTGGTTTTGTCGGTGCAGATCCTCCTCTTTATAGGCCTGATATCCCTATTGATAGAGATCCAGTGACTCAGGAGGAGTTACCTCAGGTGGACAGGATTGAGGACGTGGACATCGAGACCCTGGTCTTCTTCTGATGTATATTCTCATTTTATCTTTTGATAGGCATGTGTTAGATATTGGGTGGCTGTTCCCCATTCTCGCTATATCTTTTGATAGGCCTCTATTAGTATTAGGGCGTCTGTGCCCCATTTTTATGTACTTGTAGCTGTATAGAGCTTATGTATTAGATGATGATATATTTAGGAATGTATGCACCATTTTTCATTCCCTATATCATATTTCCATCCATTATCTGTTATGAATGTTTCATGTTATGCATATGTATGTATGTCCAGAGATATTCGGCATTGACCCCTGGATGGTCTTATGACACGGCCCGCACAAATGTCTTCTTCGACAATTAGCCGTATAGATCATACCCCACCGTCAGTGGTGGCATTGGGTATGCGATTGTGGTACGATAGCATGTCACCACCAGATAGGATGACTGTAGATCTGTTGCTGCAGCATACCATGACCCTTTTGGCATTTCAGGTTCCTGCAGGATTTGTGGACGGGATGATAGAGCATTGGCTACCTGATAGGCAGGTATTCCGTTTTGGCACCCATGAGTTGACTCCTACTCTAGAGGAGTATGCCCGTTTGACGATGCTGCCCCTAGACAAACCTTGCGTGCACATGGCTTTGGGAGACATGAGTAGACGATTCATGACTCACACAGGATTGAGGCGCAGAGTAGTGCATGATGAGCTGACATCTGGCCACGTGATCTCTCAGCATTTTTTGTATGACAGATTTGGTACGGAGGATAGCTACTCATGACATTTCGGGGATTTCACCGTGTCGGAGGATCATTGGCGTTAGGCCAGAGTTGATGTACTGATGCTATGTGTACTGTCATACGTGTATATGTCGCGGTATATGGATGAGATAGATATAGGTGTTATCATGGTCGTGAGAGCTCTTAGGGAGGGTCGTACCATTGTACCTATGATCGTAAGGTAGACCCCGTGATCAAGATCCCATCGCAAGAGATTTACCCATCAAGCGTGTTTACTGGGAGTTAGGTCATGCTGTGTGTGTGGTTTATGTCACACTTACGACCGGGTGGTACCCTTAGACGGCACGGGTATTGCTTCTCCCATGAGGTGGCTATGTCATATTCCTTTCAGCCATTGGAGTGTACAGATGCCCAGTCCTGGTCCGCATTTTTGGCAGATATCAGAGATCCATTTAGCATATTGCTGTGCTCGGGGCTTTGCTCACGATACAGCTTCATTACTCATGCTCCGGGCATGGATTTCCTCCCTTTGGCTGGCTTGAGGGGTGTGACTACTTATCACCCATTGGCCATGATGTCGCAGTTCGACCAGTTCCTGGATTTTCATCCTTTCAAGGGGGTGGCAGGTCAGCGTTCAGCTTCTCGATACCTCTCAGCCGAGGACCAATCTCGTGTATACGCTTGCTGGGATCAGCGTGAGCTAGCTGCTTTTCCTGCTAGTCGTCCCTGTTATTCCGCAGAGTATTCATCATGGATGGAGATGGAGGTTTTATCGGCTACAACAGTATTTTCAGTACTGGAGATTAAGTTAGACGATGTAGAGCCTACAGAGGACATTGATACCTACATCGAGGAGGTACCACCGCTGTTGCCAAAGATTTCTTCCGGATTCTCCTAGTACCAAAGATTACTTTTGTGATTCAAAGACTTAAGACAAAAGATTTAGAGCAGAGTCTTCATCTGATGACCTTTGAGAGAGATCATATTCGATCTATGATGTTGACTGCTCTTGATGTGAGGGACGCCGCCCTATTAGAGAGAGACGAGGCATTGGCTCATAAAGATGCCGCCGTCGCTGAGCGTGATGAGGCTAGATCAGACAGAGATGTAGTGATAGTTGAGTGGGATAGTGCTATATCTACCCGAGATGTGGCTGTCATAGATAGTACTGCAGCGAGGTCCCTTACCACTGGTATAATCACAGAGATGAGCGCTTATATCGATGAACATATGGTCATCATGTAGATGGCTACAGATTTGTTGGGTCATGTGGATATTCTTATCCAGGAGACTACAACTTTACCTCCTTCATCTGAGAGGGATGCCATGTTGGTCTTGCTAGCTCGCATGTACCCTGATTCGTAGATGAGCTACTATTTACCTGCATAGACTAGCTTAGTCATTTTGTCATGTACAGTTCACATTGTATATATATCAAACAACATTATATATGACAGGGAAATATATTTTTGGATCACTTCCCTTTTAGATATGCCTTGCTATTTGCTTGATATTTTGCCTGCTGCTTTAGGGCTTGTGATCTTGATGTATTCTGAATTATTCCTTGGTGGATGGACATTGAGCTGTCTCTGGATAGTTCAGAATGGATCATCGATCTATGTATCCCTACCTTCTTTGGTGTCTTGGGACTTGTTTCTGAATGGAGATGTGGAGAGGAATGTGGCTTTCCTCTCTGAGATTGACCGCAGCACAGATGGTCGCCAATACTTCTATTTAGGAGAAGCCTAGTTAATTCCACCTCTTATGGTTTAGTGTTGCTCTTCGAGGTATGACCACAGCTTAGATGGTCATCGAATCTCCTATTTGGGAGGAGTTGAGGTAATTCCATCCCTTTGGTCTGAAGCCGAATGAAATATAATGGATTGTAAGAGAATCCCAATACCCGTTGACAATGGTTTGTGTTTTGGTAGGGGGTGAGACCGCACCATGAATAGTCGCCACGCACTTCTATTGAAGAGGAGATCGGGGTTTATGTAGTTCAAACCTAGTGTAAGAGGTTCAACGTCAGATATGGTCGATATGGTGTAGGAATATTTTGGTTGTTTTGTTTTTGTAAGGAGAAGAGGGTAGAAATGTTTTGTGGTTTTCATTTTTATTGCGTGGGGCCATATGAAATGGTTGCCTACGCATCTCTATTGAAGAGGAGATCAGTCAACGTAGTTCGCCCTCAAAGGCGAGAAGAAACAACAGTAATCCCATGCGCAAGCAGTCGAGTACGGGGAGAGAAAGTTTAATCCTAGGTTGAGGATAAACTGCAGGTATGAGAAGTTTGATCCCATGTACGGGTAGCCAAACTGCAAACGCAAGAGGTTCAATCCGTGGTGGGATGACCTAGGTTGTATGAGTGCAAAGGTTAAAGCCAGGCTGCTGGCTTGAAGAGTACGTTTCCCTGAGGGGCAAAGTGTAGAAAGGTTGTATGTAGTAAAGGGTTAAATACCGGAATGACTGGTGACCTAATGATGATGCACCAGGGTGTTTACTGGTTACTTCAGACATAATACTGTTTCACTGTGTCCGAGTTGATGAGTTATTGAAATTCATCACCGTCCATTTCTTGCAATCTGAGAGCGCCTCCTATTAATACTTCTTTGACAATAAACGGGCCTTCCCAGTTAGGAGCGAATTTTCCTTTAGCCTGATCTTGGTTGTCAAGAATCTTCTTCAGAACCAAGTCATGTTGTTTAAACCGTCGTAGCCGAACTTTTTTGTTGTAGGATCTGGCGACCCTTTGTTGATATAGTTGACCATGGAAGATAGCCGCAATTCGCCTTTCGTCTATCAGAGACAATTGGTGATACCTGTCTTGTACCCATTAGTCTTCATCCAGCTGAGCGTCGATCAACACTCTGAGAGATTCCATCTTAACTTCTATGGGGAGAACTGCCTCCATCCCATAAGTTAAAGCGTAGGGGGTTTCCCAAGTTGAAGTACGCATTGTGGTTTTGTAGGCTAACAGAGTCAGAGGCAATAGGTCAGGCCAATCTTTGTGGTTGGCGGACATCTTTTGCATAATCTTCTTGATATTTTTATTAGCCACTTCAACAGCACCGTTCATCTTCGGATGATAGATGACAGAGTTAAGATGTTTGATGTGGAATTTACTGCATAATTCCTCCATCATTTTATTGATGAGGTTTTTGGCATTGTCTGACACAATAACCTCTGGTTGTCCGTATCGACAAACGACATTGTTTCTGATGAAAGCAATGATGACTTCTTTAGTGACCCTGGGGAAGGAGGCTGCTTATACCCACTTGGTGAAGTAGTCGATCATGGTGAAGATAAATCGGTGACCATTACTGACTTTAGGCTCAATGGGCCCGATAACGTCCATTCCCCACATTGAAAAGGGCCAAAGAGAACTCATATTGTGGAGCTCCCATGGAGGGGCGTGTATAGCATTCCAATGAATCTGACACTGATAGCATCTTTTGACGTGGTCACTGCAATCAGCTTTGAGAGATAGCCAATAATGTCCTGTCCTGAGGACTTTCTTGACAAGGAGAGAGCCATGCATGTGGGGGCCACAGACTCCACCATGGATTTCATCCATAAGCCTTTGGGCTTGATCTTTGTCTAGACACCTGAGGAGACCTAGTCCTGCATCTCTTTTGTAGAGCGCATCTCCACTCAGGTAGAACTTCATAGCAAATCGATGGATCCGCCTTTCCTCAGTCAGGCTTGCCTCAGCGGGTGTAGATCCATCTCACAGATATTCCTTGATATGCTGATACCAAGGAGGTTGGATGGGAGGTAACTCATCCGATACTTCTCCAATATAGTTCCCATAGGCGGGGGCCTTGTTCAGGGAAATTATGATGCTTGACAAGTGTTCCTTATCTGATATGCGAATCAAGGAGGCCAAAGTTGCTAATGCGTCCGCGAAATCATTCATATTACGAGGAACATATATAAAGGAGATTTCTTCGAACTCCAAAGCCATCTTCAAAACCTGCTGATGGTAAGGCAGCAAATGTAGTTCCTTGGTTTGATAGATTCCGGTGGATTGTCTGATTATCAACTCCGAATCTCCAAGGATGCTTAACCACTCGATGCCAATTGAACGGGCAACCTTTAGCCCCATGAGATGTACCTTCATACTCGGTAGTATTGTTGGTGCCGATAAACCTGTAATTTGATGGCGACGAGATATCGCTCCCGTGATCGACGATATTAGAACCGCTCCAGCTCCGTAACCTTCCATATTAATAAACTCCATCAAAATACATCTTCCATGATTGACGCCAGATACGACCGATGGTGTTCTTCAGATCATCATTACTCCTTCATCGTGGAAATATATTTCCAAGGGTTTGAAATTCTCAAGGTGCGATTTATTTAGTTGATCCGCGATTCCTTGACCTTTGATGGACTTTTGAGTCACATATACGATGTCAAATTGTTGTAGGATCAATTGCCATCTGGACAGTCGGCAATTTAACATGGGTTTGTTGAACACGTACTTGAGAGGATCCACGCGGAATATGAGATGGGTTGTGTGACCATAGAGGTCATGTTGTAACCTCGTGGAAGCCCATGCTAAAGCACACCACGTCTTTTCGATCAGAGTGTATTTGTGTTTACTGCTGCTGAACCTTTTGCTGAGGTAATAGATAGTTTGCTCTTGGCCTCTATCGTCTTTCTGTCCCAGCATGCATCCCATGGCATTGTCACTTACGGACAGGTACATGAACAAGGAACATCATCCCTAGGTGGCACCAACACGGGAGCTTTGACTAGCTGTTTCTTGATTGTAAGGAAGGAATTCTGGCACTCATCATTCCATTTCATGGAGGAGTTCTTCCTTAATAGCTTGAAGATTAGCTCACAGGTTGCTGTGAGTTGGGAGATAAATCTGCTAATGAAGTTGATTCTTCCCAAAAATCCCCATATTTCCTTCTCTGTCTGAGGAATGGGCATTTCGGTGATGGCTTGGATCTTGGCAGGATCCAGCTCTATCCCTTTGTGGCTGACTAGAAATCCTAGCAACTTGCCTGATTTGACGCCAAAGGCGCACTTAGCTGGATTCAACTTCAAGTTGTACTTACGCAACCTGTTGAATAACTTTCTAAGATGGTCTATATGGTCATCCTCCTTCCGGGATTTGACAATGATGTCTCAATCTCTTTGTACATTAGGTCATGGAAATGAGCCATCATAGCTCGTTAATAGGTGGCTCCGGCATTGACGAGGCCGAATGACAACCGTCTATAGCAGAAAGTTCCCCAAGGAGTGATGAAAGCAGTTTTCTCACGATCTTCCTCGGCAACCATGATCTGATGGTACCCCGCAAAGCAATCAACGGAGGAGTACATGTCGTACTATGCAGTATTATCAATGAGAATGTGGATAAATGGAACGGGAAAGCTATCTTTTAAGCAAGCTCTATTCAAGTCCCGGTAATCCGCGCAAACTCGCACCTTCCCTCCAGGTTTAGGTACATGCACGATGTTGGATATCCACTCAGGATATGTAGACACCATGATGATGCCAGCTTGAAATTGTTTCACAATTTCTTCTTTCACCTTTAAACTCCACTTAGGTTTCAATCGCCTGAGTTTCTGCTTGACTGGCTTAAATCCCTCTTTAATGGGAAGGCGATGAAGGACAATGTTAGTGGACAAACCCACCATGTCTTCATGAGACCATACAAACACATCCTGGAATTGGGTTAATAGCGTAACCATATCATTTCGTTGGTTTGGGGTAAGGTTTGAACCAATCTGGATTAACTTAGGGCTTTCTAAGGTTCCGAGATTGGAAGAAGTGGTTTGATCAAGGTTGGGTTTGGGTTTGTCTTTGACCCATTCTTGAATTTCTGGAAGCACCTCAATGTCATCCTAGATATCCATCAAGGCTGAATTCATCTCTACATCAAAGGTACAATCCTTGTATAGGAGAGGCATCGTATCCGCAAGTACAGGCACATCTAAATTTAGAGTCCCAAAACAAAATATTCTTTCACTTAGTATATATGAAATGTGTTTATCATACACAGTGTTAGCATATACTAGCAAAATAAATTTCTAATACTGTACAGAAAAGTAAGCAGTTATTATATCTACAGGGCAGAAAGAGTTTCTGCCCGCTTTACCCTCGTCGACCAAAGCAAGGAATGCTGTCCCAATTGGCAAGGGTAAAATCCGGGTGGACCGCAGTGATGGAGGGATTGTCATCATCCTCCTTGTCACGAATGATGGCCATTACATCAGGGCAATCATCGTCTGGGGTGTATCTGTTAGTATGTTCATCATGGACGATGATGCGTATACCAGACATCATCCGTATGACATCTTGCTTGATTCTTCGTTCCTCTTCTTCAACTGAGAGATTTGGAACAACGATTTCTTTCTCCTTTACTGGTACCGGCTTGGGAAATAACATAGCCATTACATTGGCTTGCACCTTTACTGGAGGTTGTGCGGACTCAGAGTTTGAAGGCGAAGCCAAACGCCACATAGTTGAAGCTGAAGGAATCTGCTGATGCTTGTGAGGATTCATGTGATTAGAGCTGGCAGAATAGCCTAGTCCAGCTGTTCCAGCTTGCTTCGTTAATCAAATGGGGTACTTGATACCCTGGCAATCTTTAACCAACCCTTGTCCCGGTTTATGACCTAACGACATCATTTCTTGAGTGGCTGACATCACCTCGGCAGAGATCTTAGGTACAATGGTGCTCCAATAGCATGGTATTGGGTGTTGCTTATTTCCAAAGCATGAAAACTGACTGGTTCCACATCCTCATTGGCATTGATGAATCCAGTATGTCCCATCGCCGAGGAATCTCCGATTCAAAGATCGATCGTGACTGTGCTATTGTTGATGATGTATTTCAACTGTTGGTGAAGAGTGGAGGGGACTGCCCCAGCCATATGAATCCATGGTCGTCCCAAGAGCAGGTTGTATCTCGAATATATCTTGAGCACATGGAAAGATACGCAGAATGTGTGAGGACCAATTTCGATTGGCAGCTCGATTATTCCGACCGAGTTACGGCGGGCTCCATCAAAAGCATTGATGATAGTATGGCTACTCCGAATTCTGTTGAGATTGATATTCATCTTCACCAAGGTAGCATATGGGCAGATATTTAGGGAGGAACCTCCATCTATTAAGACTTCTGCTACCATGTATCCAGAGGATAAGACTGCAATGTGTAACAGTTTGCAATGATCGCTCCCTTCGGATGGTATGTCATCATCAGTGAAGGATATCACATTGTTGTTGAAAATGTGATCAACCATATGTTGAAACTTTTCCGTATCCACTGATGTCGGGAGATAGGCTTCTTCTAGAACCTTTAGCAAGACCTTCCGGTGATTCTCAGAGGTTAGGACCAAGTCCAAAATTGATATTTGTTGTGGGGCTTCTTTCAAGCTTAAAACCACCGTAGCTTCATTATGATCCACATCGGGGAGGAATTTCTCAACCTTCTCCATGGGTATTTTTCCCTTTGATTTGGTGGTGGGGTTCATCACCCGATGGGGAAGATACAGTGGATTTTCCTTTGGCACTGTAGGTGGATCCTTCACCTTCTCCATAATTCCACGGAACCTTGCGCAAGCTAACAATAGGATATTGTGCTCTAAATGGCAAGTTGATTGGCTCGGGAGCGACCACTTTCAAAGGATTGTTTCCTCCTTTGAGTGAATTATCGGTGTTGTGAGTAAAGTATTAATCCCTTGACTTCAAAGTGGATATAACTCGCTACCACACTTTTCCACTTAGTAGGGCTCGCATTCTCACTTTGCACGTAACATGTTGTCGTTATCTACCAAGCGCAAAGACACCACCGCCGTCGATTAGATTTTGAATAAGGTATGAGTGCCCAAAGATTCTTCGTGTTGTGACCGCGAGACTGGGAGTGGTATGGACATACTCCATCAGAGTTGTACCATCCCGAACGGGGGTTGATTGGAAGTATAAGGGAACTAATCCTTCCTTTATTGATTAACATGTGAAGGATTTCCTCCATGGGTTGGCCCAAATAGGTGAATTCCCGTTTGTTGGCGAAATCCCAACGGGCTTTGGCATTTGCTCTCTTCGTCACTTTGTCTTCCAGCATTTCATTTTCTGAAAATGACGAGGGAATATTCATGACAATAGGTAGGAGACTGGCATACTCCTGGCTGATTAACTGGCGAGTTACTTGATGCTGATAAGTTACTAGTTCCGCCAACTGTTCAATTTGTTTGCAGAGAGCTTTCATTTTTCGTTCCATTGTGAACTAGAACTTAGCATAATCCCATTTGTTATCACCGTCTTTGATGGTTTGGGATGAATCACAGCTGAAGTTGGAACTTTGTCCACTGCTCCAATTAATCATGTTGACCTCTTCTTCTTTGTGTTGAGGAAGAGGGTTATCTTGTACATGAGGATGATCGGGTTTGGTCACTACGATCTCCCCGTTGTCTATTAGGTCTTGGATCTTGTGTTTCAAGGCCCAACAATCCTGAGTAACATGTCCAGGTCCCCCGACATGATAAGCACATTTCCTAGCAGCATTGAAACCCCGTCCATTAGGGCTGACTGGTGGAAGAAGATGTGTAATTTTTCTCTGTGTTGTCAGAAGATTAAGAATGTTCTCGAGGGTATCCCCTAAGGGTGTAAACACTAGATGGCATTTGACTTCTCCACCTTTTGGTACTGGAGGGTTTGCAGATTATGCTGGAAAGGGCGTGTAGTTTCTCCTTTGAATGGGCATATTTTGATTGCCTTTTTGCCCCTGTAGTATCAGGGAAACATCTTCCTCTTTCTTTTTATGGACCCTCCGGGGGTTGTTCCCACAATTTCAGATGGATGTGATCAAAGAATGACTTTGAGTGCGGCTAGGTCTTGAATCTTTCCCGATTTCAACCCCATTTCAAACCATCTCTCCCATGTTTAACCATTTCGTAAAATGGTTTGTCGATCTTGGCTAAAACTCTCTCATAGAAGGGAGCATCTTGTATGTCTATGAATGTCATGACCATTTCTTATTCTGTCATGGCAGGACTAACTTGGGCAGCCAAGCGTCTCCACCTCTGGACATACTCTCATTTGATTATGCATGTTGATACGAAGAGACCAAACCTTAAATGAACGGATTCGGTGTTATAACGAATCCATAGTATTAAATTTCATGATTTATTTTCAAAACCTTCAAGAACATCAAAGTCAGTGAAATTCACATATTTTAATTCTGTAATTATGTGTTTAATGGGTTAAATTCATTCTGTAATTGATGGGTAACGATTATGTATGAATTATATCATGTGGGTATGTCTAAATTCGTGCAGAAATTTAGAAATTGATAGAAATTGGCATGTTCTGCGATTTTTCACGAACTGCCATTTTTGCAACTAGTATATGTCACGTCACAGTACCGGGTCGTCATTTATTTTCAGATCGCAGACGCCACCACATCAGTAGTGCCACCGTATGTGCAAGCAATACCATGTATCCGCAGCAACGCCAAGACCTATTATAAAAGTGGGGCCGCAGCGCCACTCTCCAGAATGTACAGAAATGAAATTTTTAAAATAATTAAGTCTAGAAATGTGTTAGTAACTTAATTAATGAACATGTAAAAATGTTAAAAGTATAATGAGATGATAAAATAGATGTTTAACATGTAAATAACATAATTGCATGTGGATTGAATTATAGAATACATAATTAACTTGTTATTTGTGAAGTGTAATTTATGTGACAATGAATGTGATAATTTAACTAAGTATAGTCATAATTCGAGTTAGACAAAAAGAATGAACGTTTGATGATTAGTTAAGTTATTATTAACTAGTATTATGAATGTAAATGGTATGTAGGATTTAATTCAAGGAACGTGTTTTATTAAAGTGTAATCTACGCACGAGGCAAGTTTCCCACCCTTACTTTCTATCATTGTTCAAGTTTATTATTTACCTTGAGTAAATTCTCATTACTATTATTCAAGTTCGAATTGTTATATTAAATATTTATTATCCTTTCAAAGTATGAAATTGTTATACAATATTTGTTCTATTGTATACTTCTTGAGATTATTATTCAATTTGAATATCATTATTGTTGAACCTTGTTAGACTAGGGAACCTTATTGATTCGACTAGTCCATAGTTGATGAACGTTCTAAATTTCAGAACCCTTCTTGAATTATCCAAACCAAACTTCCTTTGGTGCGAACTCGAATGTCAAACTGAGATGAACAACCCTATAAAGGGATTTACTTATGCGTTAGCGTTAAGATATTGTGCACAGTATGGTACTAAGGGCTGATCCCCTTAAGTACGAGTAAAAAGGTCCATAATCTTATGACTGTTAAAGGTTTCAAGTATAACCCTTGATAACCTAGGACATAGTTCAAGGTCTTATGACCCTCAGAAATCTTTTGATTCTTGTTATTCATTATTGATTCAAAAGTTGAGCTTTTATTTCAGAAGTCTTTGATTCCCTCGCATGTTATTATACATTGTTATTAAATTATTTTATTTGTGGGCAATCATGCTCACTCTTGCGTAATAATAACATTGCAGTTAAGAACGAAAGAGCAGACGAACCTTCCACTAGTAAAGGCAAGGGCAAGCTTAGCAAGTAATGAAGATTGATTACTTATGTGGTTATGTAATGATAATTAGAATTGATGTTACTTAAGACTTATTTGTTTATGTTTCCGCACAGATGATTTAATGTTAGAGTAACCTGGGATTGTATTTATTATGTAGTTGATGTAACCCCATAAGGGGAGATTTATTATCATTTATATCTATTGCATGGTTTCATTTATTATGGGTAGATAGATAGATGATATTTGTACAGTGAACACCAAATCCCGTGGAATTTTCTTTACCCGAATTTGGGGGTGTCACAAGCTCCTCCTGAGTTGTTATCAGCATCAACTTTTCTCGACCTTTCCTGCTTAAAGCATCTGCAACCACATTCGCTTTTCCTGGATGATAAAAGATCTCACAATCGTAATCTTTTATCAATTCCATCCACCTTCTCTGACACATGTTCAGATCCTTCTGAGTGAAAATATACTTCAGACTTTTGTGGTCTATGTAGATCTCATATTTCTCTCCATAAAGATAGTGTCTCCATATCTTCAGAGCAAATACAACTGCAGCCAATTCCAAATCATAAGTTGGATACCCTTTCTCATAATCCTTCAGTTGTCTTGATGCATACGCAATAACTTTGTTGTTCTGCATAAGAACACAACCCAACCCTTTGTGTAAGGCATCACTATACACCACAAAATTTCATGTATTATTCGGTAATGTCAACACAGGTGCCACACTTAGCTTTTTCTTCAAATCTTGGAAACTCTCTTCACATTTCTCCGTCCAAACGAATTTTATAGCTTTCCTTGTCAAATTTGTTAGCGGAGTGGCTATCTTAGAAAAATCTTGAATAAATCTTCTATAATAATAAGCCGGTCCCAAGAAAAACTCTCACTCACGATTTGTTCTTGGTTGTTCCCAATTGATTACAGCTTCCACTTTTGATGGATCCAATGAAAGCCCATCTTTGTCAATCACATGACCCTAAAATTGTACACGATCGAGCTAGAATTCGCATTTAGAGAATTTCACGTATAGTTTTTCCTTTCTTAGTGTCTCCAATGTCAAACGTAAATGTTCCCCATGTGTTCTTCTTGAGTTTTGGAATACACCAGAATGTCATCAATAAATACCACTACAAACTTGTCTAAAAATGGTTTAAACACCATGTTCATTAAATCCATGAATGCAGCAGGGGCATTAGTTAAACCAAAAGACATCACCAAAAACTCGTAATGTCCATACCGAGTTCTAGGTATATCCTCCTTTCTTACCTTCAATTGGTGATACCCACTTCTCAAATTAATTTTCAAGAAATATTTAGCACCCTTCAATTGGTCAAACAAGTCATCTATTCTAGGTAACGGATACCTATTCTTAATAGTGACCTTGTTTAATTCCCTATAATCAATGCAAAGACGCATTGATCCGTCCTTCTTCTTCACGAATAAAACTGGCGCTCCCCACGGCGATACGCTTGGTTGAATATATTTCTTGTCCAGCAGCTCTTGCAACTGTACCATCAGTTCCTTCATTTCTACCGGAGCCATTCTGTACGGGGCCTTCGATATTGGTGCTGTTCCCGGCGCCAAGTCGATCACGAACTCTATTTCTCTGTCAAGCAAAAGTCCTGGCAAATCCTCTAGAAACACGTCTTCAAATTCCCCCACGACTGGTATTTCTTCTAGTTCCACACCCTTCTTCTGAGTATCGACTATGTAAGCTAAATAGCCCACACAGCCTTGACTCAACAATTTCTTTGCCTGCATAGTCCTCAGACCTTTCATTTGTCTAGGCGACTTGCTACCATAAAATACTACCTTTGATGGAGTCATAAGGTTGACACACTTCTTGTGACAATCAATTACTGCTCTATATTTGAACAGCCAATCCATTCCCAAAATTACATCCAATTCCCCGAGTCTAATCGGAATCAAATCTACTAACAAGATATTCTCCTTAATGTTCACCCTACAGTTCTTGTATACAAATCTAACAGGGATTACTTCCTTATTCGCAATTTCTATGTTCAAAGGAAAATTCAGTTCCTCTCTAGGCAATTCTAACCTCTTAGCAAATTCATCAGATATAAACGAACAAGTAGCATTTTAATCGAATAATAATACATAAGCATTTATATCATTGATTGGGATAATACCTGACACTACATCTTTTGATTGCACAGCATCCTGCACAGTCATGTTGAGGGTTCTGGATATGGGTTTGTTTAATGGTTTAGGTCCTGCAATGGCCCGTGTACCTCCATTGTTACCTCCATTGCTTCTGGTTGTCACTCCCTCCATCTTCTTAGGGCACTCACGAGCAAAGTGATCCTTAGATCCGCACGTGAAGCATACATTCTTCTTTGGTTGAGTGCAATTTGGGGAGATGCGACCCTCCTGGCTACAATTGAAGCATACTCTTTTCCCCATCAAGCACGCACCCTTATGAAATTTCCCACATGTCGCACATGCTTCAAACTTTTTTTTTCTGCTGGTTATCCTATTGGTTTCCAACACCCATGTTCCCATTCCACTTCCTCTTCAAACTGTTGTTGTTGTTGTTGTTGTTTCCACCGCTACCACCTCCATTCTTAATCTCATTCTCATTCTTCTTCTTCTTTTGTTCCTGATTGAACTTTGCCACTGCCTCGCCTCCACCTTCAACAAGTACTACTTTCTCCATCACCGCTACAAATGTCTTCAATTGGAATAGGGAAACCTCCCTGTTCAAACCTTTTAGCCTTGCGTTCATCTGTGCTGGCCTGATATGGCGTAAACCTCACCAATTCGTTGAATTTTGCGGCATACTCAGATACCGTCATCGTTCCTTGTTTTAGTTCTAAAAACTTCACTTCTAGCTGACTCTTTGAACTCTCCGGGAAATTAGTCTCGAAGAACAACTCCTTGAACCTATCCCAGGTCATCACTCCTGGCCCTTCACGAGTTTTATTGGCCTGCCACCAATAACTAGCTTCTGCTTTCAACATGAATGTTACGAAAACAGTCTTCTGATCATCCCCTACCCTAGCGACATAGAATACTTTTTCTATCTCCATAATCCAGGTTTGTGCTTAGACTGGATTCATGGACCCACGGAATTCAGGTGGTCCAACCGCCTTGAAATCCTTAAATGTTGTACCATGTTTTTGTGATTGATTCTGCAACGCTCCTGTTAGTAGCGTCACTAGTTGTTGAACGGGGTTACCATCCATATTATCGTTATTGGTTCCTTCAGTGGTTCTCTGTTGTGGTGGTTGACGTCTGGGAGGCATTTTCTGTTAAAATACATTCATTAGATTATTATTCAACTCTTTTAAGAAATTTCTACTTAACTTGCCTCCAAAAGAAATAACCACTTAACACATAACACTTTGAATAAAGTAACAACTTTTATTTATTCATAACCTTTTCGAAAACATAAAACAATAGCATCACTGCTATCTACATTACTTTCCTGAACTACAAAAGTTTCAGGACAACATCATAGTCATATCCCATAGATTGCATAACACTTGGGATTTACAATTTATTTAACCTTTCATTCATCGTACAACAACTATGATGTTCTATTAAGATACTTCTTAGCCCTATCACGTCCTTCCTCCATGACCCGAAACATTGTTCTGCGATCTAATACGTATGATGGCAGTGTCTCAAACTGGGATAGGATATCCTATGACCCGATCTTGAGCTTGATTAATTGCGGTGTCAAATACTTTATCCATCTTCATCCTCTTCTCCTGTGAATTCCTTACTGCTCTTCCAGTTCGTTGATAAGCTTCCTCGTATGCATCTTTAGCTCTTGTCCTCTTAGTAGCTTCTTCTCTTAGATTGTTCTTCAGTTCAGCGACCACCTCGATCAATTGTTATTTATCCTCAGCGTTTGTCAATTGTTCCTCACGATCCTGGATCTCACCGTCTTTTTGTGTCATTGCAGTTTGTTGTTCAGCTACTATCTCCTGCAACTCCTCAACTGTATCCTGAAGTTCCACGTTACGATCATAGACTTCATCGTACATACGAGCAGCCATCGAGGTTAGTGGAGTCTCCTCCTCCTCATCCTCGTCATCCTCATCCTCTTGTGGTAACTCAATGGGATTCTCTTCATCTGTTTCCATGTCATCATCCTCATCTTCAACTACTGTGACCAATGGGGTGACTCAGTAGCGAGAGTTGTTCCTAAACCACCTGAATGTCGCGAGGCTCCTCCTCTATAGGCATTTGAGGTCCCTCCTCCCTAGCCTGACTGGAATCTCCAACATTAGTCATCCTGACAACAAAGTTTTAAAGTTTTAATTATTAATCATTCTTACTCAACACTCACGAGTACATAAACTATTAAACCTTACTTTCCCAATATGTGAATATATGTTTCTCTTCACACCAGATCACATATTTCAAAATATATAGCATGTATATATACATACTCAAACTCAAAACATCTCATAATAAGAATTTTAATTATTACATTCCTATTTTAATAACTTATAAAAATTCGGGTTGTCACACTATCTATTTTGATATAATGACACCAAAGTTCAGGAAACTTTGAAATAGCTGAACAATTCGTTAATCACTAACAATTCTTCTCGCATCCTATGCAACACAATGATTTGATAATGAAAGAGTACAACACATTCAAATTTCTACGATATTTAATTGAATAACAAAATAGAAAATATTCATCAGAGTTTGTGACACCCCCAAATCTTGGTACTTCATTTCCTCAAGATTTGGTGTTCACTTAATCAAAACATTCATTTCTAACTACCCAATTATAATAAAATTGAATGATAAAAACCTACCCATACATGATTAAACTTAAATAAAAATCTACCAGGTTATCTAACCTTTAATTACAAACATTCAAATGCGGAAAATTAAATAAACTTCATTACAATCTTTAAATCAAAGTCTAATAATAAAACTATCAAATCTATTACAAGTCTTCATCACTTGTACATTTTTCCCTTCCCTTTGCTAGTAGTAGGTTCATTGACCTTCTCAACCTTAGCTGCAATAAGTATTTAATATGCAAGAGTGAGCAAACAAGGCTCACTTGAAATAAGAATGAATAACTTTACAACATTCCAACATTTGCCAGAAATAGGCTCAATAGAACTGAATGATAGATTCTATTAACATTTTTAAACATACTACTGAGGGTCTAATGACCACTAATCATGTCCACAGTTATAAGTAATCTTTCAACTTTAACTTTAACACTTATAAGACTATAAGGACTCCACGTACTTAGGGGGATCAACCCTTCGTACAATGTATTGTGTACAACCATTTTAATGCTAAGCGTAAACCTCTAATAAAAGAGTTGTTCATCTCAGTATTTAGAATACAAGTCTGCACCAAAGTAAGTTTGGTTTGGATACATTTCAGGGTAATTTAGAATTCAACGGTAATCAACTAAGGATTAGTTGATTACAAAAGAAATAACTGTATGCTATGGAATAATCATAACTGAATTGATATTTATAAATTAATACCATGCTTTAGGAATAATCTAATAGTATAAACTTTGAATAATCATAACATAAATTGGCTTGAACAATATTAAATCAAGATTATTGAAAATTTAATACTAAGCATGCATAGTGAATAGTAATTTGAACTATAAAGTTGTTCAACACTAGAATATTAAAATAAAGCGACTCGCATGCTAAATAATAAGTTACATATTAGAGAAACTTGCTCAATATTAAACTATAAGATTTGGGATATTTGTATCGTTATGAGCAACTAGATACAATAACTTATTCAATAATAGGCAATCTAGCTCTACGAAAGTGTAGAGGTAGCAACTTACAACAATTGTAATTGAATTTGAAAACAATAACGTACTAATGAAATTAAACTCACACAATGAAGTTTTGAGTTAGAGAACTTGCCTTTAGCACAAGCTAACCCTTACCACTTGAATCAATACCCTATATATATGTCATCATGACATAATTAGTCATTACCAACATTCTATATATATAAACAAGTATATACATCATGTAGGTTTAATTATAAATTTCACATAATCGAATTACGTTAATACTAATACTAGTTAACCCTTGAACACATGCTCATTCTTAGTTTAGTACTACTGAAATCATAATTAATCAGTCCACATAATATTTATTTTCAAACTTTGTATACTTAAACAAAAGCGTCGAACATTCTCGCTAACTTCATACATGGCAGCCACGATTTACATTGTGGTTGGGCCACGGTCTTTGAGTCAAGGCCAGAGAGTCAGTCACAAAGCCATCGATCAAGGGCCATGCACATGGCGCCAATATACTATGCAAAAACTTATCTTCTTTGGTTGCACCACAAGTGTGCCGAGTCCGAACTCGGCGACTCAAGCTTCTCAAGAACAAAGATGAACAAAAGCCAAATTAGCCTACAAGCTCCAATCTAATAGACTAATTAACATGTAATTCATACAGAGACTTCATGTAAACATATTGTGAAGACTTCTAACATGATTCTACCCATAAAATAACATAAACATCAAATTTACAACACCCAATTTCAATGTTTTTGGTAAAAACTCCATTTTTGACATTTTTAATGGAAATCAACACTGTGATTTTGTTTTTCAATTAAAATAGTAAATTTAAAACACCATAGTTATGATTATACATACTTTATCAAATTTAATAATCAATTTATCAATTTACAACTAATTAAACCTTAATTTCTATTTTAAACTAAGCCATATTCACATATATTTTCATATAACACTGTAATATGGTTTTCTTCACAAATTGCATACATACATGACTTAATTTCTCTATAATCACATATAAACTCATGAAACAACCTTATAACCAATAATCATACAAAACTATATACATATCAACAATTTATCTTTTACAAATATTTTACAAAGACTTTTTGAGAAGAATATAACTAAACTTTTGAAGATAAAGATTGAGCTCCTACTTTTGATTAAGAAGATGATATCCAAGAGTTAGATTATCCTTTTGATTATCAAGCTTCTTCTCCCCCAATTCCTTTCTCAATTTCTCTAGCCTTCCTTCCTCTCTTCTTTTCTCTCTGTAAACTTCAACTGAGTCTTATTCTCTAACATACGTACTAACAATATACGTATATAATAATAATATATATTAATGATATAATAAAAGTATAGATATAATTATATCAGTTATGTTTTATTTGAAAATCAAAAGCCATAAGGCTTGTTTGGTTAAGCTAATAAAATAACTCATTAACCCTTACACCTTGTTTGGTAAACTTAATTAAAACAAATGGATTAATTCTTATACCTTGTTTGATAAAACACTATTAGATTAAAGACTTAATATGCATTAAGACTTGCATTAAGACTTGTTACTTTAACACATAATTTAATATCACATAACTATAATTTCTTTATAATTATAATTTTATTTAATCAACTAACACTTTATTTTAATTACAAAAATCTAATTAAAATATTATAATTCATTTAATCATTATTAGCTCTCTAACTTAATTATTAAATTAAATTAGTATATAATCTCATAACAATTAATTTTCTTAGCTCCTTGATTATTTATTCAACAAATAAATAACTAATCCACATCAACTCAAATTGAACAATTATTTATTCAGCAATAAACATATCCATTAAATACTTATATAAATCAATAAATGTTTAATATTATAATTTAAAATTCTGGAATGTTACATCATTCCCTCCTTATAAGAATTCTGTCCTTATAATCACAACTCAAACAAATCATTCGTTACATTCTTCCCTACTTATAAAGATTACATCCCCGTAATCGAAAGACATGCAATTAAACAAACAACTCGGGATACTCTTCCAACATTTTTCTTCGAGTTCCTAACGTAGCTTCTTCAAAGATTGTGGTTCCTCCATATCACCTTCATGTAAGGTATTACTTTATTCCTGAACACTTGTTCTTTCCTGTCGATTATCTGGATAGGAACCTCTTCATAAGACAAATCTTTCTCGAACTACAACGGTTCGTACTCGATCACGTGTTTGTAGTCGGGTTTATACGGTCGTAACACCGAAATGTGAAAAACATTGTGAATGTTTTCCAACTCTGGAGGTAGAGCTACCTCGTAAGCCACTTCTCCCACTCTTCGCAACACTTCAAAGGGTCCAATAAACCTCGGGCTTAGCTTTCCCTTTTTACCGAAATGAATATTCCCCTTCCAAGGAGAAACTTTTAGGAATACAAAAGTTCCTACGTGGAATGCACGATCTTGTCAGTGTTGATCAGCATACTTTTTCTGTCTGTCTTGAGCTGCTTCCAATCTTGTCCTGATGAGTTTGACAACGTTAGCAGTTTGTTGTAACAGTTCTGGTCCTAACAGTTGGCGTTCACCGACTTCATACCAGCACAGTGGAGTTCTGCACTTTCTACCGTACAATGCCTCGTAAGGTGGCATGCCGATGCTCGCGTGGTAACTGTTGTTGTAAGTAAATTCCACTAACGGTAAATGTTCTTCCCAGCTTCCTTTGAAGTCCATGACACATGCTCTTAGCATATCTTCCAATGTCTGAATTGTTCGTTCGCTTTGTGGATGATAAGCCGTACTCATTCGCAACTGTGTCCTCATGCATTCTTATAGTCTCTTCTAGAAATTTAACGTGAATTGCGGATCTCTATCGGACACAATTGACACTGGCACTCCATGCCTCAAAACGATCTCTTTAACGTACAATCTTGCCAACTGATCAAGATTGAATCTAATCTTTATTGGTAGAAAGTGCGCTGATTTCGTCAGTCTGTCCACTATCACCCAAATGGCATCATATCCTCTCTGAGTAGTTGGAAGACCCACCACAAAATCCATCGTGATGTGTTCCCACTTCCATTCTGGTATTTCCAACGGTTGGAGTAATCTGTTGGGTCTTTGATGTTTGGCTTTTACTCTTTGACATGTCAAGCATTTCGCTACGCATTCTACAACATCCCTTTTCATATTCGGCCACAAAAAATATTGGCGCAAATCTTTATACATTTTCGTACTTCCTGGATGAATTGAATATCTTGAGCTATGAGCTTCGGTCAAAATTTCTTCTTTCAGCTCTGGTATTGCTAGAACCCAGATTCTTCCCTCAAACCGTAGTAGTCCTTCGGTATCGATCTTGTATTTTACATCGCTACTCTCAATCAGATTCTCATTGATTTTCCCACACTCTTCATCTTGTAGTTGAGCATCCTTCACTTTGTCCACTAAAGTTGGCCCAGCTTCTATCTGGAATAGTTGTTCGTCAGATTCTTTAGGAAATTTGATTTCCAACTCCAGTTTTGTCATTGCTGAAATGAGCTCTGTGATGAACGAGATTTTTGTAATTTAATTTTAATATTTATTGAAGTAAATAAATATTTTTGATTATTTAATTATTAGATTAAATAATTAATTAATGCAATTGTGGTAGATTAATTTAATTATATGTGTTACATTTATTAAATTAATGTAGAGAATTTTTATTATTGAGGTATGTGATTATGTGAGCTTATTGTATTAAAAGAAATATTTAATAAGCCTATTGGTATTTTAATTAATTTAATTATTAATTAGAGAGTTAATAATTTGACATTATTTATTAATGAGAAATTTAATTATGTGACTATGTGAATTTATGAGAAATTATTATATTTTATTTAAAGTAAATTAAATAAGATATTGATTTATTTTATAAAGGAGTATGACATTAATTAAACTATATGATAAAGCTTTATTAAGTTAAATGGTTTTGAAATCTATTAAGCCTAGCCAAACATGGCCTTAGTGGAAGTTATGGGTAGTTAACCCATGATGGGTAACTGACCGTAATGCGCGTCAGTTTATTTGATATATTCGATGTCTTCTCTATTTTCTTCATTTTTTCTAAGTTAACAAGTAAATCACAGAGAGAGAATTGAGAAGTTTGAGAAGAATTGTGAGTATTTAATCAACAAGTTTTTGGCGAAAGGATCATCTGTGATCATCTCTTCTAAACTAGATTCTAGGTAAACTCTCCAAACCCAAATTCTTTTACGTCATTTAGTTTTTATGAAAAATGGCTTTCATTCATCATGTAAAGTATCTGTAATTGAGAAATTGTGTTGTTATATGGATATATGTAATAATACGAGTAGCATAACATGTTTTATATATACATTGCATGATTCCAAATCATAAGTTTCGTAATATGATGACTTGTTATTTCAAAATTTACAGAGTTTGAGTTTTGGCCATATGGCCCTTATACGTAAATTTAATGTGTCGAACATAAATGGTTTTGTAAAATTTATACTCTCATTTGATTATGCATGTTGATACGAAGAGACCAAACCTTAAATGAACGGATTCGATGTTATAACAAATCCGTAGTATTAAATTTCATGATTTATTTTCAAAACCTTCAAGAACATCAAAGTCAGTGAAATTCACATATTTTAATTTTGTAATTATGTGTTTAATGGGTTAAATTCATTCTGTAATTGATGGGTAATGATTATGTATGAATTATATCATGCGGGTATGTCTAAATTCGTGCAAAAATTTAGAAATTGATAGAAATTGGCATGTTCTGCGATTTTCGCATAACGCTATATTTCAAGAATCGGTATGCCAAGGCCGCAAGACTTCTTATTCGCTTTATTTCTCACGTCGCAAAGACCATCAAGATCATAGTATGCCACCGCCAAGCATCATACGCATGTATCTGGCAAAGAGTGCCACCGCGTTGCAGCGCGATGTATCCCATTGGCATGAATATTCTGCTACTTGCATGCAAAGGCTTAAGACTAGTATAAAAGTAGTATACAAATACTCACTCTCCGGAATGTACAGAAATGAAAATTTTAAAATAATTAAGTCTAGCAATGTGTTAGTAACTTAATTAATGAACATGTAAAAATGTTAAAAGTATTATGAGATGATAAAGTAGATGTTTAACATGTAAATAACATAATTGCATGTGGATTGAATTATTGAATACATAATTAACTTGTTATTTGTGAAGTGTAATTTATGTGACAATGAATGTGATAATTTGACTAAGTATAGTCATAATTTGAGTTAGACAAAAAGAATGAACGTTTGATGATTAGTTAAGTTATAATTAACTGGTATTGTGAATGTAAATGGTATGTAGGATTTAATTCAAGGAACATGTTTTATTAAAGTGTAATCTACGTACGAGGCAAGTACGTAGATCAGATCTGGGTAAGATAATGACTTGGAAGTGTAGATCGCATGTCAGACTACAACCTTAAAGCAACAACATGATCAAATAACATAACAGAAGCAATATTAAAGGCTTCAAAAGTCGTTGTCAGATTCTGGAAATTCTGGGTTTGCCCAGAAACAGTCTCTCATGGTCGGTCAACCATGTTTGACCATCTATAACGTTTGATCTAGAAATTCTATAGGCCTGATTCAAGTTCCAGAGTGAAGACCACATAGCATACTACAGATTCATTACATAAAATAACACTAACACATAACATACAATGATTTTTGGCCTCTGACATATGGTTGTCAGGCCATTTTTCAAAAATTTTCCAGAAATTTTAAAACTTCATTTTCGTGTACTTTGATGTTATGGATCCATGTTATTACAACCCAGATCACTCAATAGCATCATAATACACAACTTTAAACAATGAATTACAACAAATAACATAAGATCAAAGGATTTCTAAGAATTAGGGTTTGTACCACTTTTAGGCTTTGATTTTGATTCTGACTTCTTGAATCTGTTCTTGAGTTTCTAGATATGATATTATCTGAGCTTCACATTTCTTTTCACCCTCATACCCGAATTTTAGAGAGAGAGGATGGCTAGGGAGAAATTGAGAGTAAAGTGACTCTTTCTCTCTCTTTAATTATTGATAATAATTGATGCAAATTGGAAATGGCTGGCATTTAGGGGCTGATGTGCTGATGTTATAGCCAATATCTAAGTTGCAATTATTGACTTGCAAGATATGGTAGGATTCTCTAGCAATAATTCACCAAATGGGACAAAAAGGGCATTTTGGTAATTTCACTTTTAATTTCAAGGGCATTCTAGACATTGGCTACAACCCTTAGGGTTTGACTATTAGGGTTTGACCATTAGGGTTTAACCCTTAGGGTTAAAACCTAAGGTTCCCAAAAATCAATTTTCTGATATTTTCAAATTTAGGTTTTCTAAATAGAAAATTAATATCTGTAAATTATAATTATGATTTTCAAATTATATTCTAATTTTCCAATTATAAATAATCAATTAAAATATTAATCTATTTAATTACTTTAACACATAATTTAATATCACATAACTATAATTTCTTTGTAATTATAATTTTATTTAATCAACTAACACATTATTTTAATTACAAAAATCTAATTAAAATATTATAATTCATTTAATCATTATTAGCTCTCTAACTTAATTATTAAATTAAATTAGTATATAATCTCATAACAATTAATTTTCTTAGCTCCTTAATTATTTATTCAACAAATAAATAACTAATCCACATCAACTCAAATTGAACAATTATTTATTCAAGAATAAACATATCCATTAAATACTTATATAAATCAATAAATATTTAATATTATAATTTAAAATTCTGGAATGTTACAAAGTTTATGTTGAGTGATCCCTAAGGATCTTGAACTTCTCCTCTCGAGTAACTATCAAAGATTTTACTTTGGTATACCTAGGTGTATCAAATAACCATAAAGATTAAGCCATACCCCTCAGCAAGTACTTAGAGCGGCCAACTCTTTGTACCCTATATTATGCATAATACTTACACGTGCGCAACGGCTGAATATACGACCAAAATGTTCCCTTTGTATAAAAGTATGTTCTTCTCAGTCATATAACCAGAATTCGAATCACAACAATGAATTACAATGACTTCAATATCTAATCATTTTCTCGATCTAGCCGAAATAATTAGCATCTATCCATCAATAATAATTGAATTCTCTTCTCGAACCTTTCAAGTTCTAACAAATGTTCGTCTAGCCAGAATAATTAGCTAAGACATTTCTCAACACAATAGACAGTAATTATCTGTACTAGTAATAAAGCTTCTACGGATGTAAATATCCAACAACAGTTATTCTCCAAAAATATTCTCAGAATCACTAATTCAATTTGAATTAATAAACATGCACTAACTGCGAATAATCAACAATAATTCTCAGACGTGGTCTAATTAACAATAATTAACCACCATAATATTTGAAAAGATATAACTCAAGGTTGAGTTAAGGAAACTTTCCATCCGCGTTGATTACCGCTACACAAAATACTTATATGCGCTTGAAAGACCTATAATCACATTATCGGTCTCACAATTACCACAATAATTCATAACACATAACACTGTAATTTACAGTTAATATTTCTCCTAGACACATCCTCATGTAGTCACATCAATATTTATAACCTATATAAACACTTCTCAAGTCCAACTAGTTCCGTCTGGTTAGACTTCAGTCTGTTCTCGGTGTCCTAGTCACCCTATCCGATAATTAACACATTTATTGTCAATTAAACTCGGTCTCAAAGCTTCAATATTATTTTAGATAAGTCAAATATCGTTCCTAATATTTTTCGGAAGCTTTTAATAATTTTCAAACAATTATTATAATTTATAATATTTTTTTAAACACTAGAATTATTTTTAAATGATTTAAATACTAAATAATCCCATCATCGTTAATATTTAATAATATTAAAATACTAATGGCATACTTGTCAAAATATTTAAGTTATTTATAATAACTTAAAATATTTTTAAATCACTAATATTCTACTTAAATGATTTTTGAAATATTTAAAATCATTTTTAAACTATTGCCATTATTATTTAAATATTAATGAATTTATCATCAAAATATTAAAAGTCATTAATTATAACTTCAAATATTTTAAAATCATTTTTCTCATTTTTAAATGATTTTTAAATCAATAAAACCATTTTTAATCGATTTATTTAATATAATAATTAAATAAATTTAATATCATTAATATTAATTTATTAATAAAATTTTCCCAAAAATATTAAAAGTTACATTTTATAACTCAAAATATTTTCTAACACTTTATTCTTATTTAAAATAATTTTTATAATATTAAAATCATTTTTCTTTAATATATTTAATATACTAATTAAATAAATTAAATATCATTAATATTCAAATAAATATAAATATTAATAAAAAATATCCCAAATTATCAAAAGTTATTTTACATAACTTCAAATAATTTTAAAACCATTTTTGTTATTTTTAGAAATTATTTTCTATTTTTAAGCATTTTTTGAAATGTAATATAATTAAAATCCTTAAAACCGTCGTTATAGGCTATAGCGACACTCTCTGTCGTTGTTGGTGTTCTTGAGCTCAAGAACACTGACAGTCAGTTAGCAAGGGTCTAGGTTTGACCAGCCTTTATTCTCATTTCATGAATGTTCTGGACTTTTTTAAAACTTTGATCGTATAGTAGATATGTAGTACGACAAGTATCAATCATCATCTGGGTCATATAACCACACATCACGAAGATCTGGGTTCTCAAAGTTGTTGTCACGCAGTTCCTGGGTTTTCTGGGTAACTTACAAACCCAGGCAGTTTCATGGTACAACTTTTCAGCCAATTAAATTTATGTTCTGGTCATTATTTTGTTGTTTTTATGGTTCAAGTCTGTAGTTCTCATGTCATAGAACATATATATAACAACAGATCAGTCCAACTATACCACAATCACATGTTATGATTCGGTCAAACCCTGTCAGAAACATAGTTCATACGTTTTCTGGAAATTCCAGAAAACAGATATCCTGGTCCAGTAGGCTACTTTGACTAGCCACTCCATTCGATGTGTTGATTGTTTGAAGGATCTAAAGGTATGGATATAAAGTACATGTAACAAGCTAAAATTTTGTTACAACAACATCAACATATTTCATAACACCTAACAGATCTATGCCTTAGAAAATCTTGTCAGACTCGGTTTAAGGATTTCTGGGTTACCCAGAAATCACTTGGTCATGGTCGGTCAACCAACTTTGACTATTAATAACTTCTATTCTAGATATGGAATAGTCATGATTCCACTTACAGATCGCAATACTCATGACATACTACAAATCAAAAACATAAAATAACAAAAATCATAAACAAAGAAGGATCTAGGGCCACTGACATTAGCTTGTCAGTTAACAAATTAGGGTTCTAGGTAGTTTTGAAAAACTTCACTTTTAAAGCATTTTGAGGAAATAGATCTATGATATATCATCATAGATCATCATAAAATATCTTCTAGCAAGCATCTAAACACATAAACATGAATTCTTTCTTAGCATACAAGATCAAAGGTGAGTTTAGGGTTTTACCTTTCTAGTTTAATCTTTGATCCTAGCTCTTCTTAACTAGGCTTGGTGATCGGAGGTTTGGAGAGAGAGAGAGAGTTGGTTAAGTGTTTGAGAGAAAAATGACCAAGTTAATGACCTTTCTCTCTCTTTATCTCTTTAGATTTGATACAATGTATCTATATAATGCAAGGTGGCCTACAAAATTAGATATTGTATTGATTTTCCAGCACATGTATTACCTAATATGATGAGTCATGCAATTCTAGAAAAAAATTTAGCTTACAAGTTATATAAAGGGCAATTTGGTCTTTTTACTTGCCATTTTAATGGCATCCTTGTCATTTTATCCCAACCCTTAGGGTTTAACCCTAAGGTTAAAAAAACTAGAATTTCTAATTCGGATTTAAAATAGAAATTAAGCTTTCTATTATTGGGAATTAGGGTTTCCTAATCATATTAGGTTTTCTAATTAATCATTAGGGTTTACTATAATTATACCCTATCCGATCCATCATTGATCATAAATTCTATACAGTATAAACACATATTTATCAATACAATTATTATAACATTATTTTCTACCGCATCCCTATCCGTATCTAGGGTTAGGGTTTCTATTCTCTGTTAAGAAAAATTCTGCTCTTATTTCTCAGTCAATAGACAAATTGACCACTTCTCTAGACTCGTATCACAGGTACTCAGCATAATATTGATAGTCAATATCAATATTAAATATATAAAAAAAACTTATTCATAAAATTTGAATTATTCAAAATCCCGGGTTATCACAGAGATGGTATAGTGTATTCAAGCATGATTTAAAAGGAAAATGCAAGTAAAAGACTATACTAGCTATATGTACATGAACTATGCATATACTAAGTTTTAAACTTCAAAACATGCTCATGTGATCTATTGTGTGATTATGAAAGCATGTAATAGAATATGTTGACTTATCTTGCATACTTGAATAAGTTTTACTAAGGGACATTTAAAGTTTCAAATACAAACTTGATAAACTATATAGGAACTTGTGAGCATGCTTGTAAGGTCTAATATGTATATATGAGAGCATGATGTATAGTAAATGAAGTGACTTTGCATGCTGGGTGACTTAACATGAGAGTTTCAAAAGAAACTTGGAAAACTAGTTTTGTCATTAACTACGTTACAAGTATTCTAGTATGTGACATCATGATTAGGTGTGTCATGCGTGTAAATGATAAGTGGATTTTATATCCTCGAATCGATGTTCATTTCAAGCTTAATCATTGTTAATTCCTTGCTTTCATTTTCATTTATACGTTTTATTGTTATTTTTATGTGTAGGATGGTTGGTTGGCAAGCTACAAAAGAAGGGAGTCATTTGGAGCAATTATGGAAGCAAGCATGAAGTTCAAGCGTGTCAGGAAAAAAATTACACCCCAACAAGCGTGCTTATTTTGTTCTTACACTTCATTTGGGGGTCTTCAATAGTGTTTAGCAAGAGTCATGCCCGTCGGGGTGGGCTATTTTCACGTATACACCCCCGCCGGGGCAGGGGGTGCCGGATCCTGACTCTCCTATCTTGCTTCGAACTCTGCTGGAAGGAGGACTTGAGGACTTGGGATATCATATGGACTCTGAATAGCATGGGATTTCGACCAGACTTCATGTTAGATATATATTGCTCAACAAACAACGAAATCATCATCATGAAAAGCAATTGACAACGATTAATTACAGAATTTCATATTGAACAACGGAGTGAAGATTTTGAATAATTTCATATCGATTGCGGATAAAGGCTAAAGTGAAGGGTGTTCTACGTTATTCTTCTACTTTAGTTTTATATTTATAATTGAGAAGATGATATCTTTAATTTATTCAGTTATTATTTTATTTATTATGAACTAATTACTTTTAGGCTTAAGACGGATCTTTAAGTGGAACGATGACTATGTAATCTTTGATTTCAGTTTAATAAGCTATTATCCGGTTTATCTATATTAATTTGAGCGTGAATTTAGGAATTTCCTGATCAACGATTCTTTGTCGACTTGTATGAACTTCAGAGATGAAATACGAGTCTAGACTTAGTTAATATAGCATGTGTTCTTAATTTATGTGATTGAACAGAATCTTGATGAATGTTAAGGTAGAGATATGCTTGTCATCGCATGTAATCAGATAAAGAATTTGAACTTAATTGTGAGTTAGTTAGTTGATTAAGGTGTTTAACGTAATTCTATCTTAATTGTGGATTTGGGTTGATACGGTATTAGTACATCGAGAGGTGGCTAGTGCTACATATGTGTTCTTGATTATTAAACTGGGATAGTGAGTTAAACTGGAATAAAGGTGTAATAATCAAAGTGATGCTTTGAGTGAAGTCAAAAGCCTAATTCTCCATTATTTGTTTGAAAATTCAGTTTTTAGCGTTTATTGATTGTTTGGTGATTTAACTATTTTTAATACTTTTAGCCATAAACTGGAAATTGATTAGTTTAATTAAATTAGGATTAATAGGAAATTGGTAATTGTGAGGTTTAATTTCTATTTACAGTCTCTGAGGAAATGATACTCTACTTACTATTACATTACTTGTTGACCACGTATACTTGCGTGTTGTGCGTAATTAGATTTTACCCAACAGCAGACATGATTGACAAGCATGCTAGCTAACCGTATGCATTATAAAGTAGTTGGGAATGGTTAGATCAAGTCTAAAATGAAGTAGAGTTATACAAACTTGAAATACATGACTAATCTAATGAAAACACGTTTAATTAAGACTTATTGATCTCATTGTATGAATATAACGACTAAACATGAAGGACTTTGTTAAATCAAAATGTGAAGTTTTGATTTTGTGAGATTTGACAAATCATGTAAGGAACAAGTTATAAAAGAGACCAAACCTATTGATAGATATCATAACATGTATGATTCTGCAAGTGTTATCCTAAACATGTTTGGGTGTGCAAGTCTGGCCTGACTTCAGTTTAGCAGTCTTGGCTTGCACTAGGAGCAGCACGACCACACCACTCCTTAGTACAAACCAAACGCGGTCGTGCCACCCTGCAGTGGAATCTATTTTCTGTTGATAATTTGAGAGTTTATGCATGCTTATATTGTTACCTTAATCTGTAATACATGTCCAGTATAGTATTCATGTGTTAATAAGCATGTTGATGAAAAGATCCTATCTTGGATAAGTGTTTACAACTTTAAAGTTAAAATGTGATTTCAAACTATGTTCTTTAAATGACATAGTGTATTAGAAACTAATTTCATTTTATGTGATGACATACGTATGAGATTATGCGACTAGAGAAGACTATCATTATATGTTTAGTATTGGTGAATTACACTTGTGTATCATAGTAAATTAAAATAGTAGGTGTACATGTTGAACTTGTATAACTAATGTGATTATACATGAATAGGATATTATAGTTCATTGGAGTGGTATTAAGCTTTACTTTGGTAAACTACGTGTAAGGCAAGTACTCGAACCCTACTCTTTATTGAGCATTACTTGAGCTTGTACTATTTTTGGTTGTACAAGTAAATAATTGACAGCATGATTCTTATCCTATGACATAATGCTTCATAGATATAATAGAGTTGTTTATTCTTGAACTTGGACTCGAGTATTGAACTTATAATTATTCGTATATACATTTAAAGAACGGTCAATGCCAATTGATTTGGACAGACCTAACTCATAATATGAAAGTGATCCAAACCAATTGATTGCTGCAAAATCTTGTATTGACTGAGATGAACAACCTTCTTTGAAGGGAAAACTATAATTGTCGGGAGACCAAGCGCACATGAGTATGATTAAATGTTATGCATGACATAGGGTACTTTAGGTTGATCACATGTTGTACTCGTTTTGTAGAATTATTAGTTTATTACTGTTAATTCTAGGAGAAGTTCATAGTCCTTAATGACTGATCAGTATTCATAACTTTGAAATCTCGAACTGATTATGTATTGAATCTTATTGATATTTTTCTTCATTAGCGACTATTGTTGACAACCATTGATACTTCTTGCTATCTATGAATTATCATTACTATTGTACCCTTGAGAAATTTAAAACTATATTGAACACCCTTATTGTTATATTACTTGTTGAGCAAACTTGTTACTCATTCTTGCTTTCCCTAAAAACATTTCAGTTAGGGCATTGCAAGGCGGTCCCTCAGGCATTGATAAGGGCAAGGGCAAAGCTACATAGTAGTTTATATTTAGTGGAGATTATTATGTTCATGTAATGACATAAGTTGTGGTATGTATTAGTTATATCTAAACTATGTTTAATTATGTTTAAGGTATGTAAGAGATGTTTAAGTTACGAACCCTTGGGATGGGAATAATTATATTATAACAATGTAATTTATTATATTATCTTTCCGTTGTTGATGATTTTAGTATGATATTATAGTTAGCACGTGACGAATCAAATTCGAGATATGAGTGTCTGAATTTGGGGGCATCATAATTTTTATGCTCTAGTTGGTGCTAACCATGCAGATAAAAAGGCTATGTTAAATCACAGAGATGACTAGAGAAACCATGATCGTACACAACATAGTAGAGAAGCCCACTGTGATGACAACATTCCTATAAAATCTAAGCATTTCTTCTGATAAGCGCCTCAGGGACAAACCTGACCCTTAGTTTTTGTCTAAGAGGTTGGCCCTTCCTGAGCTACCTTAACCCATAAGGAATGCTAATTCAGAATGCAACACAAGAACCCGAAGAGATAATGATCGTAGAGCAGGATCAGCAGTGAACTCAACAATCGTAGAGTAACCTCAATAATCGTAGTCGTCCTAAAGGATAAACTAGCTTAAGGGGAGCTAAGGGCAGATTAGTACTTTTCACACTACTTAAAATCGTGAAGCCCCATAGAAATCGACACGTGTCCCACTCTGCAGATCATGAGGAGGAAAGTTACAAATACAGTTTGAAAATATGTTTTGAAAATTCACCTCAAAATTTTAAAAGCTCATTCCTCTCTTAGAAGAAACCCTAGCTCTCAGAACGTTCAACCAATCTCTGTTCAAAGAAAATCACATCAATCAATGGATGCTTCCAACGTTGTATCTGGTTACCAACTATGCTTCGACGAATTCAAGACAACTGACCCACAGTTTCCTAAGATTTTATCTCTTTTGAAGAAGGTTGGCCTTGAAGAAGCTCTGAGCACCAGCACAAGGATTTACCCTAAGCTGGTAAAGGAATTCTACAGCAATGGAGTCTTCGAAAATGACATCATCACTACAAAGATCTAGGGGGAGAAGATTTGACTCAAAGCTGAAGATATAAACCTAGCCCAAGGTTTCACAATAAAGGGACTCTTATCTATGAGTGTCGTCGAATTTCATGAAGGTCTAAAGAAGATGCACCACAAGAAGTCTCAAAGTGTCAAGGGCTACAAAAAGAAAGAATTTCCCAGAAGTATGAATTTATGGCTGATATTATTGGAAAATTCATATGCTACAAAATCTCTGGCCATGACTCTTTGAATGAGGTCCAACTAAAACTCATGATAGCAATCTTCTTTAGAATTTAACTTAACTATGGGGCTTCGCTCATAGATTGGATCGAAAAGTGGATGGTGAGCTCAAAGAAGACAAATAGCTCTGGAAAATTGGTATATGGAGGATACATAAGCATAATTCTGTAATCTACTCTGGGTGACAAAATTGGAGACACGGAAGGAGCACCCATCAACCCCAACGGAAGAATGACCCAGCAGCTATTTCAAAATCTGAAGAGAAACCCTGCAAAAAACGTGAGGATGATGTCTGAATCAAGTGGAAGAACTGGTGAAGTAAAGAAATCTAGTCTACCTAGAAATAAGTCAGTTGTGAAAGAAGTAGAGGAAGAAGAAGTTAATCAAGAGGAACCCATAGCTTTGATAAGAAAAAGTAAGGGTAAGAGGAAATTGAATGATCAAATAACACAAGAGCCTCAAGGCTCAACCGCTGATGCGCCCCAATAAAGTTTAGGAAATTAGATTCTAAAGGAAATAAAGAAGAGGAAGTAGCAGACTGAAGAGAAAGAAGATAGATACGCTATATCTCAGCTACTTAAGAAGGGAAAATGCAACCATAAATTAAAGAAGTCTTCACTCACCTCGATCATAGAGTCACTACTGATCTTAGAGACCAGACTTGCCAACCCATCAGAGGTGGATGCTGCAACAGTTTCTTAGCCTGAACAAATGGTCAGAGTTTAAGTTGAAGAGAGTGCTGAGGCTGTGGCTCAGCCCAGGAGGACAAAGAGAAAGCTTGTAAAGAAATACATTCTAGTCAATGAAGGAGTCTTGAAGGAAGAAGACAGAAGAATAGCTTCCGAAAAGGAGCTACCCAAAGCCATTAAGGAGAATACAGCTCGGGTTGAGGGGAGCTTCTTGAAGCCCATGAACAAATAAGTGCTCCAACTGAGGGGGAGCTTCCTAAAGAACTGTAACAGATAAAGGACCACATTTAGGGGGAGCCTCGTGAAGTTCCTGTGTCACAGAAGGCTACAGCTGAGGAGGAGCTACAAAGAAATGACCATGAACCTCTCTCGGATCCCCAAGAGATCATAGCCTCTTAACCTGTGGAAATGGAGAGGGTTGAAGCTATGGAGGTGGAGAGGGTAGAAGAACAAAGAAGAAATGAGGAGATGATTGATGTGGTGGAAGTTACAAATGAAGAAAATGAAGACCGGGAAGAAGAAGAGGATGACGAAGTTGAGATTATTGCAGTAGGCTGGGATGGATATAAGAGAGCCAACTACAATCGGTTATTCTCCTACTTGCCAATAATGTCCTATCACAGAGCCCTAATTCTCATCTCCTGGGATCACATGTTCTGGACCTTCAAAGCTTATCCAACAATCTTAGTGCGAGCTCATGGATTCCCAAGCAACCTCACTTTTGCCCAGAAGTTGATCACTAACCATCCTTCTTCAGAAGCTGATCATGAGGTACACATTATTCCCATCTCTTTTAGAGTAAATCACTGTCCTCCATCAAACTTCAACCAATTCTATGAATTGCCAATATGATTGGAAGTGGTTCTTCACCCACAAAATCAATTTCCAGTTAAAGAATCCCAACATTATGTAAATAATGAACCAAATATGCCTAACTTCATATTATCCCAATCCTCAACCATCAATCCCACTCAAAACGTAGAGTCACCTACTCTACCAGCCTCAACAGCCTCTACTCCCACACCTCAAACCTCCATACATGCACCTCCTTCGGACATTCCTTCCTCCTCAACTAACAGTTATTTCAATCTTTCTCTTACTCTCTCAAATCTGCAAGAACAAAATACAAGAACTTTTCCTCTGGACATTCAGAAAATTCTTGATCATGTCTCATTTCTTCCCACCAAATCTGAGCTGACTCGTGCATCACATAAAGTGACCATAGAAATTTAAGACGATCTAGAAACTCACTCTCTGCTTGTTCATACATGGTTAAACCACTTGATCGATGTTGTTAACACTCTTCCAAGCAACCTGAGTTCTGAACTCACAAATAAGCTCTAGGAACCCATCAAGGAAATGATCCATAACATAAATGAAAGGGATCAAATTCACTCTTAATCAAACCGAAAGTAAAAGGAAGCAGTTATCCTTCTTCAAAAGACTCAAGAGGCTCAAAACAAACTCCTTATGGACAATATCTCAAGCCTACGATCTTCTATGACTGGATTCCAAGCATACTCTATGAATCAAATGCAACAAACAAACACTGTCTTAGCCATTCTGTAAAAGCATAAATCCCAAACTGATGCTCTGGTTCAAGAAAATCATGAAGACATTGCTAAATCAAGGAATCAGCTCCACGAACTTGTTCAAGGCGTGAATCATCTATCAGAAGACATTCAAACCTTTGATTCAGACATAAAGGGGGAGAATAAAACGGAGGGAGAGAAAGGCAAAGGCAGAGCCAAGGAAAAAAAATTCTCAAACTTCAAAGAGTCCTCTCTCAAGATAGCCTCGCCATCAGACTCCACGAACTGAACAACAATAGTGCCAACCAATTCTCATAGTACAACTGCTAAGGAGTCAAGGGCCATCTCCTAGCTCACAAGGGATAACCACTACTGGCTGAAATATATCGATTGGAGATATTGCCTTTATGAATAGACGTGATCATGGAGAAAGGTTAAGTCAAAGTGAGCTGGAAGATATTGCATGGAGAGATGAAGCCAGCAGGAGAAGGAGAGCTGCAGAATATGCCAACCCTCCAAGAAGCAAAATGCAAAGGAGATAGAGATAAGTTGACATTATTCCTTATTGATTTAACTATGCTATATTGTAATATCTATTTTTCAACATCAATAAATTCATGCTTATTGTCGACGTCGGGATTTTTATTTATCCCTTGCTGTTCTTGTCTTTTGGTGTTCTCATGTTATGTGAGATTTGTTTGAAAAGGTTCGACATGTATATGTCAACGATTTGACTGTAAGAGTCGCCAGTTGGTATTAAGACCCCAAATTTTATTAATAAAGATTAATTTTATCGAAATATTTCTATGAGTATTAAGGTGTGGATTTGATATAATGTTATAGGTGTGGGTATTATTTATAAATTTTGCAAAGTAAGAAAGTTGTTATAAAATATTCAATTGGTCGGGGAATATTCGTTTTAACAGGGAATATTCGTACGATGTCACAATCATTGGTGGACCGCACAACAAAATTATTGTCGGAGTAAGAAAACGACAAAAATATATTTTTATAAAAATAACGGCAAAAGTTTTATTGTTAACTATTAAAATACCCGGTGATAAAAGTACAGTAATACGCGTGGTTGCATAGTAGCACACGATATTGATTATTGATGCTTACGTTAGAAGTCACTCAGTTATACTCAATTATTATTACAGTAATTGCTACATAGTATCTCACGTTATTGATTCAATTATTTTTATGATATTTTATATTATTAATGTAAGACCCCAACTTTTATGAATAAAGATGAATTTTCTATAAATATCATTTTTGAATATTATGGAATGAATTTGATATAATGTTATAGTTGTGGGTAATATTTATAAGTTTTGCAAAGTACGCAAGTTGTTATATAATATTCGATTGGTCGGGGGATATTCGTTTTAACAGGGAATATTCGTACAATGACACAATCATTGGTGGACCCCACAACGGAATTATTGTCGGATTGAGAAAATGATAAAAATACTTTATGAAAATAACGGCGGAAGTTTTACCGTTAACTGTTGAAACACCCGGTGTTAAAAGTAAAGTAATACGCGTAGTTGCACAGTAGCACACGATATTGATTATTGATGCTTACATGAGAAGTCACTCAGTTTTGTTCAATTATTATTACATTAATTGCTGCATAGTATCTCACATTATTTGATTCAATATTTTATAATCAATAATTGAGCTGACAAAGTAATTAATATTATTATTTGCAATATTGACGATGTCTATAAGTTCTGTCAAGGAGAGATTTGGTCACCTAATTGCGCGCCAATGGGGATAAGTCCTTATTGGAAATCCCCCTCTTTCCTGGGAACGACCTGGTCGATTAATATTGTGAATTATAATAGTGGTGATGAGTTTTGTTTTATTAGGATTATTAATGTAATAAAATAGAAAGCTTTTTATATAAAACATAATACTTTTATAAAGTTATTCGTTTGATTAGACTAATAGTAAAATCTTTTTATATAAAACAGAATATTTTTATAAAGTTATCTGTTTTATTAGATAATAATTAGAATATATTATATTTTATTATGCATAGTATTTGTATAGTGCCTGCATAGTGTTTGCATAGTAAAATCTTTTATAAAGTTATTCGTTTTATTAGATTATAAATAGAATATATTATATTTTATTGTAAACCAATATAGACCGTCCGTTTAAAGTAAATCAATCTGGACCATTCATGAATTAGTTACTATGCAGTACATTCTTCTATAAATAGAAGCTCATTCATTCATTATTTCTTACGAATTCATTGAAACTGTGACGCCCCCAAAATTAGGTATACATCACCCATTTTGAGTCGCCAGATACATGGTACAAAATTCAAATACAACTTCATTTATACAACTGTTTGAACGTCAGATAGAATACAACCACAATTAATCGTGAGTTTTAATACAAATGTATATAACTCTCATGGTGCCTCAACCACAACCTTACAATGGTACTTTACATAAAAGTATAGTCAAAACCTGTTTTAGAAATTAAAATCTTTGGGAAGTGCTTAAGGAAACCTTCGTACATGGGAGGCCATGCGTCTAGGCTATAATAGATATCATATGTTCACAAAATTATCCTTGGTTGACCCAATAGACCCCAAAAAAAATGAGAAGATTACTATCATCTTCTTTCCAATGGTGAGTCTTCTCTTGACATATAACTATCTCCACTGTCTCCAAGTGAATATTATATTTTAAATAAACTCCAAGATCATATAGGTAGTGCCCAGTAGATATATACTCAAAGAAGTGGATGCGCATAACCTTGTCTTATGATAACACGAGGTTGTATGTTATTAGACATCTTGTATGATAGTGGCAAAACACCCTTCCAAAGTTGGGTTCGCCTCACCATATTTGATTCACCAAATATAACTACTAAATGATGTATAAAATACAACACACTTTTCTATATAGGAAATACAGAGACACCACTTTTCTATACTATTTACCAAGAAGAACTCTTATTACCAAAGGAATTGCTAGAGAGGGTGAGCACAACTAGCCCAAAGAAAGAATATCATGACTAAAGATAATTAAATTATCAATAGCTTTCATTAATAATAAATCAGAGATTAAGAACATATGGTAGATGATAAAACTTTTCAACCATAGTTGCAGTGGAACGAGCAATCCATTAGAAGAGTCAAATAGACCATAAGGTCTATTATCTTCTCTATGTTAAAAGTCCACCAATAATGTTTTATCCCTATAAAATAAATCAACAGTTCCTGTCCACAATCTTATAAATAACTCATAATCATAATTGTGGTTCTAAATTCCTCTTCGCAACTGTGATTTAAGATAATTTTCATCACATATCTTCACCGAAACATCAAAAATCATGTTTATACCAAATCGTAATTCCTCGCTCATAATCATACTAATAAATTCATCTTTGCACTACAGCCAAAGATATTCATTAATAATTCATCTTTGCACTACATGCCAAAGACATACAACTGTATTTTAGAAGAATCAAGTAGAGCATGATATCTACTATCTTCTAGAAATTAAAAGTATATAACCAATATTTTATCGCTGAGACTCAACTTAATAAATAATCCACATCATCGAATTATCCATGCACTACGGCCAAGGATATTTGTTAGTATCACATCCATGAATTATCCATGCATTACGGCCAAAGATATTCATTATTATCACATCCATGAATTAATATTTCATCACTGAGACTCAGCTCAATAATTAATCCACATCATCGAATCATCCCCGCACACTATGTGCCAAGGATATTCTTTAGTATCACGACCATAAATTATCCATGCACTACTACCAAAGATAATCGTGTTTTCATCAACGGTCCTGATCATGCCATATAACAATTCATCTTTGCACTACGGCCAAAGAGAATCCATAGCCATAATCATACCAAAAACTGTCCATCAATGCACTACGGGCCAATGAAGACTTTTTCCACATCATTTATTACATTACGGTTATGATTATACCGAATAGTCCCTGATCATAATCATACCAAGTCCATCTATGCACCATGTGCCACGTAGATGACCTTCAACATAATATAAGCATGAGGATGATGACAATATTATAAGCATTAGTCAACTAAATCAAGGATAAATATTAAAGACTTTAAATTTATCCAAACATTATCAATCACTTAATAAAATCATAATCTAATATTATTAATATTATAACAATATTTTAATCACTTCTTAAACTTATAAACAATTTAATTTAATTGTTTACACTTTTTCAAATAATGCATTTAATCATTCAAAATGCCATACTCATAAGATTTCATCACCAATAATCAAATTACTCATCAAAAATCAGATATACCTTATATAGGATTTTCAAGCCATAAAATCATATTTACCAATTTTTCAACTTCACATAACATATTTAATTCATATGTTCAGAATTAAATCATTTTCATGAAAAATACCAAATCAATCCCAAAAATTATTCTTTTCTCGGGATTAAGGTAATATAGTCCCATATTGAACATATATTTTTCTCGGAATTTTTAAAATTCATTTACTAATTTTTAAAAATCAATTTCTAATTAATTCCTTAAGAAATTAGCTACCTCAAGGTTAACTCCAGAAATTCACAAATCTTGGCAGGATCTTACACATGTTAACGTGATCTTCCAGTTTAAATTTTATGGTCATCGGAGTTATAGAACTCCGGTTATAACGTTTTCCATTGGAAAAACCTAAATATTGAAATAGCCATAACTTGTTCATTTTAAGTCGGAATGAGCTCATTTTTGGACAGGAGGTACTTTATACCATATATTTTCATGTCCCAAAAGGCCGAAAAATTTCTCACAATTTAAGTGGCAGAAAATGCCCTTTTAAATTTTCTGCCAGTAGCTTTTTGGCACTTTTCAGTTTTTGACTCCTTTACTAAAATCAGTCCACATGAAAATCTACAACACCTTTTCTAGTGATTCCACTTGGATAAGTTAGAAAACTCATAGATCTAACTCTACAAATTGACCACACTCAAAAATTTGAAATATAATAAGAGATATGGTCAATTGAATTTTATACTCCATTTTTACCAAAATTTGATTTTCAACCCTTTGTGATTTCTAAGAAACTTTCATGTTTTCATATAATAACCAACCTAACTCATCATGACAATGACATAATAATTCAATAAAACAAGTTCAAGAATAAGTTTTAAAGATTTATAAGTTAATTTATCATGAATTCAATAATGTCCAAATTGTTAACATGATACTACTTTGTGGAGTAAAATTCAAGAATACTCAGAAGAATATTTCCATGAAAAGATACTGGATGAAGCGCAAATATCAAGGATATTCCATTAATTTCATGGAGTATAGAAGTCAAAGTTTTAACCAATTGAGTATAATAAAGAATGGAATAACAAAAGAAATCACCAGGCATGCGATAGATCGCAGAGCAAAAGTTATTCCAATGTAATAATAAATAACGGAACCAGTCCTGCAGTAAAACGCATGTATATACACATGATATTCCAACATAATAATAAAGAATGGAACCAGTCCCACAGAAACGCATGCATGTGATAAAATGTAAAATAAAGATGGAACCAGTCCACAGAAACGCATGCATATGTGATATTCCAATGTAATAATAAAGAATGAAATAATGTAAGAATTTCACCAAGTATAGGGTAGCTCTGCAGATACAAAAGTTATTCCAATGTAATAATAAATAATGGAATAATGTAAGTTCTCTTCAAGAATACAAAAGAAATAATACCCTTACCGTAAAAGAAACTGAATATAAGAGTAGAGAAGTAGCGTAATACTTTTCTATAGTTTCTATAATTTCTCTAGAGATTTTCAAAGAATTCGTAAGAAATAATGAAGGAATGAGCTTCTATTTATAGAAGAATGGATCGTATAGTAACTAATTCATGAACATCCAGATTGATTTACTTTTAAACGGACGCATCCATATTGGTTTACTATTAAAACTTAAAGTAATTATCCATACCGATTTACTATTAAAACTTTAAACCAATGATCCATATTGATTTACTATTATTATAACTATCCACCAAATGGTCCATATATTGATTTACTATTATATCTTCAACCAACTATTCGAAAAATTAGCACATCTCCTCATGGACTAATATTGTACCCAAAAATAATTTGAATGAAAAAGAAATATATTTTACGGGTGAATAATGAATAGTAACTCATGAATAGTAACTCGTGAATAGTAACTCGTGAATAGTACTTCTCGACACCTAAAAGTGTCCCGAATACCCGATTGAACAATACTGAGTGACTTCTCACATAAGCATCAATAATCAATACCGTGTACTACTATGCAACCACGCGTATTACTGTATTTTTAACACCGGGTGTTTCAACAGTTAACGGTAAAACTTCCGCCGTTATTTTCATAAAGTATTTTTGTCATTTTCTCAATCCGACAATAATTCTGTTGTGGGGTCCACCAATGATTGTATATTGCCATTTAATATTCCCCACAAAAAGAATATTCCCGACTAATCGAATATTCCCTAACAAAACGTAATATTTTATATCAACTTGCTTACTTTGCAAAAAAAAAAAATTCACATATTACCCTTAACTTTAAACTTTTATCAATTTAACTATTTACCAAAATAGAAAAATTGAATACTTTTATTTCATAAAATTTGGGGTCTCACAATCACCCTCCTTATGAAAATTTTCGCCTAAATTTACGACGCACTCGATATTCAAGAGATGAGAATACCTTTCTTTTTTTCAGATTGTACCTCCCTGTAATTTCCTCGCTATCATGATTTTTCCATTTCTCATCTCCCGTATATTTCAGATATCATTCTAGAATATAGCTTCAAAACAAAGGTTAATTGACATATCATAATTTGTCAACTTATCAAGTGAACAATTTCAACTTAGGTAAGTCACACACTAACAAAGTATATAACTCTGTTTCTCCTCCTAGTTCTAGACTTTTATCCGCCAAATAATTATATCCCTAAGCTCGATATTAACTGTGACGCCCCCAAAATTAGGTATACATCACCCATTTTGAGTCGCCAGACACATGGTACAAAATTCAAATACAACTTCATTTATATAATCGTTGAACTGTCAGATAGAATATTTACCACACGCTTAATCGTGAGTTTTAATACAAATGTATATAACTCTCATGGTGCCTCTCACCACAACCTTACAATGGTACTTTACATAAAAGTATAGTCAAAAACTATTTTAGAAATTAAAATCTTTGGGAAGTGCTCAAGGAAACCTTCGCATATGGGAGGCCATGTCTCAGGTTATAATAGATATCATATGTCCATAAAATTATCCTTGGTTGACCCAATAGACCCTAAAGAAAAACAAGAAGATTACTATCATCTTCTTTCCAATGGTGAGTCTTCTTAACATATAACTATCTCCACTGTCTCCAAGTGAATATTATATTTTAAATAAACTCCAAGATCATATAGGTAGTTCCTATAGATATACTCAGCAAGTGGATGCGCACAACCTTGTCTTATGATAACACGAGGTTGTATGTCATTAGACATCTTGTATGATAGTGGCAAAACACCCTTCCAAAGTTGGGTTCGCCTCACCCTATTTGATTCACCAAATATAACTACTAAATGATGTATAGAATACAACACACTTTTCTATACCGTTAGGGAGAATCTCCATGCCTAGAGACCACCGCTCTATTCCCCTCGTTATCCCCGCCGATTTTAAGAACACTCTTACGGCAACACTCTTATTTACCCGAAAGGAATTGTGAAGTAGAAAGGGTGAGCACAACTAGCCCAAAGAAAGAATATCATGACTAAAGATAATTAAATTATCAATAGCTTTCATCAATAATAAATCGTAGATTTAGAACATATGGTAGATGATAAAACTTTTCAACCATAGTTGCAAATGAACGAGCAATCCATTAGAAGAGTCAAATAGACCATAAGGTCTATTATCTTCTCTATGTTAAAAGTCCACCAATAATGTTTTATCCTTGTAAAATAAATCATCAGCCTCATCCACAATCATATGAATAACTCATAATCATAATTGTGGTTCTAAATTCTTCTTCGCAACTGTGATTTAAGATAATTTTCATCACCTATCTTCACCGAAACATCAAAAATCATGGTTATACCAAATCGTAATTCCTCGCTCATAATCATACTAATAAATTCATCTTTTCACTACGGCCAAAGATATTCATTAATAATTCATCTTTGCACTACATGCCAAAGACATACAACTGTATTTTAGAAGAATCAAGTAGAGCATGATATCTACTATCTTCTACAAATTAAAAGTGTATAACCAATATTTTATCGCTGAGACTCAACTTAATAAATAATCCACATCATCGAATTATCCATGCACTACGGCCAAGGATATTCGTTAGTATCACATCCATGAATTATCCATGCACTACGGCCAAAGATATTCATTATTATCACATCCATGAATTAATATTTCATCACTGAGACTCAGCTCAATAATTAATCCACATCATCGAATCATCCCTGCACTACAGGCCAAGGATATTCTTTAGTATCACGACCACAAATTATCCATGCACTACGGCCAAAGATAATCGTGTTTTCATCAACGGTCCTGATCATGCCATAAAAAAATTCATCTTTGCACTACTGCCAAAGAGAATCCATAGCCATAATCATACCAAAAACTATCCATCAATGCACTACGGGCTAATGAGGACTTTTTCCACATCATTTGTAACATTACGGTTATGATTATACCAAATAATCCCTGATCATAATCATACCAAGTCCATCTATGCACTACAGGCCACAAATGACTTTCAACATAATATAAGCATGAGGATGATGATAATATTATAAGCATTAGTCAAACTAAATCAAGGATAAATATTAAAGACTTTAAATTTATCCAAACATTATCAATCACTTAATAAAATCATAATCTAATATTGTTAATATTATAACAATATTTTAATCACTTCTTAAACTTATAAACAATTTAATTTAATTATTTACACTTTTTCAAATAATGCATTTAATCATTCAAAATACCATACTCATAAGATTTCATCACCAATAATCAAATTACTCATCAAAAATCTGCATATACCTTATATAGGATTTTCAAGCCATAAAATCCTATTTACCAATTTTTCAACTTCACATAACATATTTAATTCATATGTTTCAGAATTAAATCATTTTCATGAAAAATACCAAATCAGTCCCAAAAAATTATTCTTTCTCGGGATTAATGTAATATAATCCCATATTGAACATATATTTTTCTCGAAATTTTTAAAATTCATTTACTATTTTTCAAAAATCAATTTCTAATTAATTCCTTAAGAAATTAGCTACCTCAAGGTTAACTCCAGAAATTCCCAAATCTTGGCAGGATCTTACACATGTTAACGTGAGCTTCCAGTTTAAATTTCATGGTCATCAGAGTTATAGAACTCCGGTTATAGCATTTTCCGTCGAAAAAATCTAAATATTGAAATGGTCATAACTTGCTCATTTTAAGTCGGAATAAGCTCATTTTTGGACAGGAGGTACTTTATACCATATATTTTCATGTCCCAAAAGGCCGAAAGTTTTCCCACAATTTAAGTGGACGAAAATGACCTTATAAATTTTATGGCAGTATCTTTTTGGCACTTTTTAGTTTTTGACTCCTTTACTAAAATCAGTCCACACGAAAATCCACAACACCTTTTCTAATGATTCCACTTGAATAAGTTAGAAAACTCATAGATCTAACTCTAGAACTTGACCACACTCAAAAATTCAAAATATAATAGAGAGGTCAATTGAATCCATTTTTACCAAAATCGATTCAACCCTTTTGATTTCTAAGAAACTTTCATTTTTACCATAATAACCAATATTCAACTCATCATGACAATGACATAATAATTCAATAAAACAAGTTCAAGAATAAGTTTTAAAGATTTATAAGTTAATTTATCCCATAACTCAATAAAGTCCAAATTGACAACACGATAATAATTGTGGAGTAAAATTCAAGAATACTCGTAAGAATATTTCCATGAAAAGATATTGGATGAAGCGCAAATATCAAGGATATTCCATTAATTTCATGGAGTATAGAAGTCAAAGTTTTAACCAATTGAGTATAATAAATAATGGAATAACAAAAGAAATCCCTGTGCATGCGATAGAGATCGCACATGCAAAAGTTATTCCAATGTAATAATAAATAAATAAGTCCCAGAAAACGCATGCAGTGATATTCCAATGTAATAATAAAGAAACGCCGCAGAAAAACGCATGGATATTCCAATGTAATAATAAAGAATGGAACTGTGTCCGACGAAAACGCATAGACAGGATATTCCAACAAAATAATAAAGAATGAAATAACAGAAGAATTTCACCAAGTATAGGGTAGCCCGCGTATATAGGTTATTCCAACAAAATAATAAATAATGGAATAATAGAAGTTCTATTCATGAATACAAAAGAAATAATACCCCTTACCGTAAAAGAAACTGAATATAAGAGTAAGGAAGTAGCGTAATACTTTTCTATTTTCTATAATTTTCTCTCTAGAGTTTCAAAGTGAATTCGTAAGAAATAATGAAGGAATGAGCTTCTATTTATAGAAGAATGGATTGCATAGTAACTAATTCATGAACGGTCCAGATTGATTTACTTTAAATGGACGGTCCATATTGGTTTACTATTAAAACTTAAAGTAACGGTTCATACCGATTTACTATTAAAACTTTAAACCAAATGATCCATATTGATTTACTATTATAACTATCCACCACTATGATCCAGTCCATATTGATTTACTATTATATCTTCAACCAACGGTCTGAAAAATTAGCACATCTCCTCATAGACTAATATTGTACCCAAAAATAATTTGGACCGAAAAGAAATATATTTTACGGGTGAATAGTACTTCGTGAATAGTAACTCATGAATAGTAACTCGTGAATAGTAACTTGTGAATAGTAACTCATGAATAGTAACTCGTGAATAGTACTCCGACGAAAAGTGTCCCGAATACCCGATTGAACAATACTGAGTGACTTCTCACATAAGCATCAATAATCAATACCGTGTACTACTATGCAACCACGCGTATTATTGTACTTTTAACACCGGGTGTTTCAACAGTTAATGGTAAAACTTTCGCCGTTATTTTCATAAAGTATTTTTGTCGTTTTCTCAATCCGACAATAATTATGTTATGGGGTCCACCAATGATTGTACCGTCGTACGAATATTCCCCGACTAATCGAATATTCCCCGACAAAACGAATATTTTATATCAACTTGCTTACTTTGCAAAAAAAAAATTCATATATTACCCTTAACTTTAAACTTTTATCAATTTAACTATTTACCAAAATAGAAAAATTGAATACTTTTTATTTCATAAAATTCGGGGTCTCACTAAGAAAGCTTTGAGCATAGTGAAAGTTTTCTTTGAGTATATCATCGCCCTACCAGTCAAAATACTCTTCTTTTACTGTAAGGGATATTATTTGTTATACTCGTTAGGGGTATTCCTTCTTTTTTATTAGTGAAATTCTTTTGTTATTCCATTCTTTATTATTCTGTTGGAATAACTTGTATACGTGGGCTACCCTATACTTGGTGAAATTCTTCTGTTATTCTATTTTTATTATTTTGTTGGAACATCCTGTCTGTGCTTTACGCATGACCTGGTTCCATTATTTATCATTCTGTTGGAACATCCTGTCTTTGCCTTTTACTTGGGACTGGTTAAAGTCTTTACTATTCTGTTGGAATATCACATGCACTGTGTGTTTCTACGGGGACTGGTTCTATTGTTTATTATTCTGTTGAAATATCCTGTCGGTGCGTTTACGCATGACCTGGTTCCATTATTTATTATTCTATTGGAATAACCTGTCTGTGCGGTCTATCGAATGCCTGGTGATTTCTTTTGTTATTCCATTCTTTATTATACTTAGTTGGTTAAATTTTTGACATCTATACTCCATGAAATTAGTGGAATATCCTTGATATTTGCGCTTCATCCAGTATCTTTTCATGGAAATATTCTTCTGAGCATTCTTGAGTGTTACTCTACAAAGAAGTAACATGTTGACAATTTGGACATTATAAGTACTTGGATAAATTAATTCTTGAACTTGTTTTATTGAATTCTTATATCATTGTCATCATCCTCATGTTTATATTATGTTGAAAGTCATATGTGGCCTGTAGTGCATAGATGGACTTGGTATGATTATGACCAGGGATTATTCAGTGTAATCATGATCGTAATGTTACAAATGATGTGGAAAAAGTCCTCATTGACTCGTAGTGCATTGATGGACAGTTTTTGGCATGATCATGTCCATTGATGAATACATGAATATCCTTTTAAATCATAGAAGATACCAGATTTTATTCTCTACTTGACTCTTCTAATGGATTGCTTGTTCCGCTGCTCTTAAACTTGATGTTTGTTATACTTTATCAATTTAACACTGTTGAAGGCTAATGATAATTTATTACGCATTATCTTAGTCATAATATTTCTTCTTTGGGCTAGTTGAGCTCACCTTTTACTTTCATTGTTCTCTTGAGGAAATGAGAGCGTAGCATGGACTAGTCAGGGGAGCAGTGATGGTCCAAATAATAGCACTAGTAGTCCTCACTATTCTATGAAATAGTGTGATAATAAATGTAATGAGGACCCCATTGAGTTTGTATATTGTCTAGATGATAATATTTGTATTAAAACTTCTGACATATGTTTAGTAAGTATTTTACACATTTGTTTATAATTAAGTTGTATTTGAATTTTTGTACCATGTATTTGGCGACTCAGAATAGGTGATGTATATCGATTTTGGGGGCCTCACAGTTGGTATCAAAGCTTAGGGATATGATCCCTGGCTAAGATGTGAGAATAGAACTAGGAGGGGAGAGATGGGGAATTCCTTCGCTAGTATGACCTACCTAAGTTTATTTCGTATTTAATTGGTTGGTCAGAATATAGGGATAATATGTTACATGTCAATTAACCTTTGTTTTGTGGCAAGATCTAAAAATGACATCCGAGAATGTTAAGAATAGCAATGGAGCACAAGAGACCGTTGATTCACCACATATCAATAATTAGGATAATGTGCATTAGGAAGGCGACAATCCTCATGCAAACAACAACACTGAACAAATGATGAATGATGGAATGTTCAGAGGCTTTATGCAATTCATGCAACAACAGGCAAGAGCGGCTCCTGTCCAAAATGTAGGTGGAAACACTGGAAACTCTCAAACGGTCACCGCTAAACAGTTTAAGGAGCTGGGACCACCGGAGTTTATTGGAAAGCCAAAACCACTTAAGGCGGAAGCATGGATAAAGTAGATCACCAAGATATTTAATTTCTTGGGATGCTCTGAGAAGCAAAAGGTTCCCTTTGCCGCCTTTATGTTGCTAGGAGAGGCAGATTACTTGTGGGAATCGGTAAAGCATACTCAACCTACCGTACTGAAAATGTCTTGGGAGAAGTTCCAAGAACTATTCAACGACAAGTACTTTCCCGAAAGTATTCGTCACATGAAGGAGGTGGAGTTCATCAAGTTGGAAAGAGAATAATATGACCAGTGTCGCGATGCTGAAGCAAAGTTTGCCGAGTTATCGGTTTTGCGTCCCACTTAGTGGATAATGAAAGAGAATGATGCGGATGTTTTAATAGGTTTGAAGTCGGAGATATCGTCAACATCTTATTTCTCATAAAGCTGTGATTGTATTGAGATGTTGTAAATAGGGCTCGATTAGTGGAGTAGCGATAACGAGTCAACGCATAACCAAAAAAGAAGCGACCCGATAAAATGATAATACCGGTGAAAGCGATCATCGAAGTGGTGACAACAAGCGTGGAGGGAATCAACGGGCGAAATGGTAACCACTTCGGTGGTAATCAGGGCCAAAACAATAAGAATGGGCATTTCAAGAAGAGGAGATTCAACAATGATGGAAAGACGTCAGCACCAGCACCCGTTGTTAAGGAAAGAGAACGACCCCCTATCATATGCTTCAAATGCAGAGGGGAGGGACACATCACTCCAAACTGCGCGATGTCGTCCAAAGCATGTTATAATTGTGGAAGAGAAGGTCACTTATCCCTATTTTGTCGTTCACCGAAGACCAGTTCAGCTAGGATGGAGGCACCAAAGGCCATCCCAGAAAAGTTAAAGCCGGTAGTGCAAGGGAGAGCATTTGTTGTGACCTCCCAGAAAGAAAGGAACCCGAATGAGGTCATCACGGGTAAGCTTATCATAAACTCTAACGAAGTCTATACTTTATTTGATACCGGTTCTACCCATTCTTTTATTTCTCCTACTTGCGCTCAAAGATTAAATTTGACTCCGGAGAAATTAGACTTTGACTTATTTGTGGAAACTCCATTGGGAGAAACCTTCATTACATCCACTATTTATAAGTCTTGTTTGGTTCAAATCGGTACCCTCATATTACCTATCGATCTTATTTCATTGAAAATACTTGCATTTGATGTGATTTTAGGGATTGATTGTGACGCCCCCAAAAATTAGGTATACATCACCCAACTTTAGTCGCCAGATACATGGTACAGAATTCAAATACAACTTAATAATACAACTGTCGTGTATAATACGACAAAACATAAACTGTGAGTTTGAATACAAATATTGTCTACTAGAGAGTATACAAACTCAAAAGGAGTCCTCATTACAATTATTATCACACTATTTCACAGAATAGTGAGGACTACTAATGCACCATCTAGGACCATAACTCCGTTCCCCGACTCGTCCCAGCTATATTCTCATTTCCTGAAGAGAACAGTAAAAGAAAGGGTGAGCTCAACTACCCTAGTAAGAAATATTATGACTAAGATAATGCAGAATAAATTATCATTAGCCTTAAACAGTGTTAAACTGATACAATATAAAAAACATCAAGTTTAACTGCAGCGGAACAAGCAATCCATTAAAAGAGTCAAGTAGAGAATAAAATCTACTATCTTTTATGATTTAAAAGGTTTTTCATGACTTTTATCATTTGGGACTCAAATTTTAATAAATAATCCACATCATCGAATCACCGCACTTCACGCCAAGGATATTCTTTAGTGTCACGACCGCAATTATCCATGCACTACGGGCCAAGAATATTTGTGTATTCATTAATGGTCATGATAATGCCAACAACTATCCATCAATGCACTACGGGCCAATGAGGACTTTTTCCACATCATTTGTAACATTACGGTCATGATTACATCGAATAATCCCTTATCATAATCATACCAAGTCCATCTATACACTACGGTGCCACGAGATGACTTTTAACATAATATAAACACGAGGATGATGACAATGATATAAGAATTCAATAAAACAAGTTCAAGAATTAATTTATCTGAGGAACTAATAATGTCCAAATTGTCAACATGATACTACTTTGTAGAGTAAAATTCAAGAATGCTCAGAAGAATATTTCAATGAAAAGATACTGGATGAAGCATAAATATCAAGGATATTCTAATAATTTCATGGAGTATAGAAGTCAAAACTTTAACCAACTGAGTATAATAACGAATGGAATAACAAAAGAAATCACCACGCATGCGGTACTTCGCATAGACAGGTTATTCCAACAGAATAATAAGTAACGAAACCAAAGTCAAAGCGTAAATTTGCAAGAAAGGATGTTCCAACAGAATAATAAAAAGACGGAACCGGTCCCGCAGAAGCGCCACAAACAGGATATTCTAACAAAATAAAGGCGGAACCGAATTAAAGAACGCATGCACGAGGATATTCCAAAAGAATAATAATAAAGCGGAACGGGTTGGCGTAAACGCGTAAACGAGGATATTCAAGCAGAATAATAATAAAGATGAATATTAGAAGAATGTCACCAAGTATAGGGTAGTCGCCAGATATCTTTGGTTATTCCAGTGAGAATAATAAAAATGGAATAATGTAAGTTCTCTTCATGAATACAAAAGAAATAATACCCCTTACCGTAAAATAAACTGAATATAAGAGTAGGGAAGGAGAAGGATACTTTTCTATAGCTTCTCTATAATTTCTCTCTCTAAAGCTTCAGTGAATTCGTAAGAAATTATAAAGGAATTTGCTTCTATTTATAGAAGAATGGATTGAATATTAACTAATTCGTGAACGGTCCAGATTGCTTTACTTTTAAATGGATGGTCAAGATTAAAACAAAATCTTTTAAATATAATAAATATTAAATATTATAAATATATAAACTCACGGGTCATTACCCCGTGATCACTAAACCCATAAACCCATTCTTGACTTTCTTTGATTCTTCCACCAAAAGCAACATCATATATATATATATATATATATATATATATATATAACATACATCCACTCACTCATATTATATATATAAACCAATAATAATACTCCTTCATGTGACAAACCAATTCCTTTTCCCCACCCAAAACTGACTACACGTCTATACATATAAATATGTAATACTTATATATATATATATATATATATATATATATATATATATATATATATAACATAAAATTGAGATAAATTTCCACCGATAATTTTGAAAATAGGTAAGTGGTGGTCTAAATAATACGCCAATATTTACAACAAATATTATAGCAATAATTGAACAAAACCGGTGACTTCTTACGTAAGCATCAATAATCAATACAAGTGTGCTACTATGCAACCACAGCAGACATCGTACTTTTAACACCGGATGTTTCAACGATTAACGGTAAAACTTGGTAGATTATTTTCATAAAGTATTTTTGTCGTTTTCTCAATCCGATAATAATTTTGTTGTGGGGTCCACCAATGATTGTGACGTTGTACGGATATTCCCTGTTAAAACGAATATTCCCCAACCAATCGAATATTATATAACAACTTGCGTACTTTGCAAAATTTATAAATATTACCCACAACTATAACATTATATCAAATTTACTCCATAATATTCAAAAATGATATTTATAGAAAATTCATCTTTATTTATAAAAGTTGGGGTCTTACAACCTCCCCTTCTTATGAAATTTTGCCCTCAAAATTAGGGTACGTACCTGGTATGTCGAAGAGGTAAGGATACATTGATTTCATTTCAGATTCTAACTCCTAAGTCATTTCCTCAACATCGTGGTTTCTCCACAAAACTTTGACTTGAGGTATAACCTTGGAGCGTAGAATATGTTCCTTCTTATCCAAAATTTGAACAGGAACCTCTTCATACGTTCAATCTTCCGCTATTTTGTCCGGTTCTAACTCAATAATGTGGTTCGGGTCTTTCACATATTTACGTAACATGGATATGTGAAAAACGTTATGAACACGAGACATACTTAGCATGTAAAGGCGAGTCTATAGGCCACGGTTCCTACTCGATCGAGGATTAAAAGGGCCAATGAATCGAGGATTGAGCTTTCCTCTCTTTCCAAATCTCGTAACTCCTTTCCATGGAGCAACACGTAACAACACATGATCTCCTATATCGAATTCCACGTCTTTTCGCTGAAGATCAGCATAACTCTTTTGTCGATCTTGTGAGGTTTTTATACGTTGTCGGATCGTTTGAATCTTTTCTGTAGTCATACGTACCAACTCCGGTCCCAACAACGTTGCTTCTCCCACCTCATCCAAGCATATTGGAGAACGACACTTTCTTCCATACAACGCTTCGAATGGAGCCATGCCAATACTTGCTTGATAACTATTGTTGTAGGAAAACTCCACCAATGATAAGAACTTGTCCCAACTTCCCTTGAAATCAAGGACACAGAGTCTTAATAGATCTTCAAGACTTTGAATAGTCCTCTCCGACTGTCCGTCCGTCTGAGGATGATATGCCGAGCTAAATCGTAAATCTGTACCCATAGCTTTCTGCAAACTAACCCAAAATCATGAAGTGAATCTTAGGTCTTGATCGAAACTATGGATCTTTGGCATACCATCTTGATCTTACAATCTTGTTTATGTACATACGAGCAAGACGTTCAAGTGTATAAGTTTCTCGTATCGGTAAGAAATGAGCAGACTTGGTAAATCTATCCATGGTAATGTGCTCCCACTTCCATTCTGGAATTTCAAGTGGTTGCAATGGACCTTTTGGTACTTGATGCTCCGCTTTAACTCGTTGACAAGTTAGACACCTTGAGATAAACAACGCTATCTCTCTCTTCATATTGCTCCACTAAAATGTGTGACGAATATCATGATACATTTTGGTACTCCCAGGATGGATTGCAAAATGTGTGTTGTGCGCCTCCATCATGATTTTATACTTTAAATCAGGATCGTTAGGAACACAAAGTTTGGAGTTGACTCGAAGTATTCCTTCTTCATCGATTCTTGCTTCCGGCATAGCACCTTCTTGCACTTTCTTCCTCATACGCATCAGCTCCAGGTCTGTAGCTTGAGCAGCTTTAACTTTATCAATTAAAGTCGGTTCTACTCGTATATTCGCCATCATCACATAGGTCCCTGGAGTCTTTAACTCTATCTCCATCCTTTGCAAGTCACACAAAATGGGCCTTTACGTTGACAATATCGCATTCGCACTTGCATATGATCTTCTACTCAATGCGTCAACTACCACGTTCGCTTTTCCAGGATGGTATTGGATTGTATGATCATAATCTTTGAATAGTTCAAGCCAACGTCGTTGTCGCATGTTGAGTTCCTTTTGAGTGAAGAAATATTTGAGGCTTTTATGATCCGTAAAGATCTCCACTTTCTCCCCATACAAGTAATGCCTCCAAATCTTTAGTGCGAAGACAACATCTGCCAACTCTAGATCATGAGTAGGATAATTCCTCTCATATTCTTTGAGTTGTCTTGAGGCATAGGCTATGACTTTTCCATGTTGCATGAGAACACATCCCAACCCTTTGCCCGAAGCATCACTGTAGATGACAAATCCCTCCGAGCCAGATGGTATTGTTAGAACAGGTGCTGAAATGAGTCTCCTCTTGAGTTCTTGAAAACTCCTCTCACATTCTTCACTCCAACCAAACTTTGTATCTTTCCGAGTCAGCTGAGTTAATGCAGTAGCGATTTGAGAAAATCCTTCCACGAATATCCGATAATAACCAGCTAAACTGAGAAAGCTACGTACTTCGGTCACTAATTTAGGTTGCTACCAGCTTTGAATAGCTTTAATCTTTGCTGGGTCAACAGATATTCCATGACTTGATACCACATGCCCAAGGAATGCTACTTCCTGAAGCCAGAACTCCTATTTCTTCAACTTGGCATAAAGCTTATATTCACGAAGCTTTTGGAGTGTTAGCCTCAAGTGTTGCTCATGATCTTCATGGCTTTTAGAATAAATAAGGATGTCATCAATAAAGACGACCACAAAGTGATCCAAATATTCTTTGAATACTCGGTTCATCATACCCATGAAGGCAGCAGGAGCATTAGTCAATCCAAAGGACATGACTAGGAATTCATAATGCCCGTACTTAGTTCTGAAAGTCGTCTTTGGAATGTCATCGGTTCTAATCTTCAATTGGTGATATCCGGAACGAAGATCAATCTTTAAAAAGAATTTGGCTCCTTGCAACTGGTCAAACAGGTCATCAATACGTGGAAATGAGTACCTATTTTTGATGGTGACATGATTAAACTCCTGATAATCAATACAAAGTCGCATACTCCCATCTTTCTTCTTCACGAATAGAACAGGAGCACCCCAAGGAGAAGTACTAGGACGAATAAAGCCAATGTCTAACAATTCCTGCAGTTGAGTCTTTAACTCCTGAAGTTCAATAGGAGCCATTCGATATGGGGCTTTGGAAATGGGTTTTGTCTTTGGGTTCAAGGTCGATACAAAATTCAATTTCACGATGCGGGGTAGGCCGAAGTTCTTGAGGAATACGTGAGGAATTTATTAACAATAGAAATATCATTCAAACCGGCGTATTTTTGTTTAGATCCGTGACATGAGCTAAGAAAGCTTGACATCCGTTTTTTAATAAACGAATAGCTTTATGGCTTGAAATGACCGTGATTGATTTTAATGGTTTGGTCGCTTGAATTCGCATAATAGGTTGATTAGGAATATGAAAACTAACAACCTTACGAAAACAATCAATTTTAGCATGATGAGTAGTTAACCAATCAATCCCTAGAATCACATCAAACTCAAGTATTTTCAATGAAATAAGATCGATAGGTAATGTGAGGGTACCGATTTGAACCAAACAAGACTTATAAACAGTGGATGTAATGAAGGTTTCTCCCAATGGAGTTTCCACAGATAAGTCAAAGTCTAATTTCTCCGGAGTCAAATTTAATCATTGAGTGCAAGTAGGAGAAATAAAAGAATGGGTAGAACCGGTATCAAATAAAGTATAGACTTCGCTAGAGTTTATGATAAGCTTACCCGTGATGACCTCATTCGGGTTCCTTGCTTTCTAGGAGGTTACAACAAATGCTCTCCCTTGCACTACCGGCTTTGACTTTTCTGAGACGGCCTTTGGTGCCTCCATCCTAGCTGAACTTGTCTTCCGTGAACGACAAAATCGGGCTAAGTGACCTTCTCTTCCACAATTATAACATGCTTTGGACGGCATCACGTAGTTTAGATTGATGTGTCCCTCCCCTCCGCATTTGAAGCATATGATAGGTGGTCGTTCTCCTTCCTTAACAATGGGTGTTGGTGCTGACGTCTTTCCATCATTGTTGAATCTCCTCTTCTTGAAATGTCCATTCTTATTGTTTTGGCCCTGATTACCACCAAAGTGGTTACCACTTCTGGCCTGTTGATTCCCTCCACGCTTGTTGTCACCGCTTCGATGACTTCTCTCATTGGTATTATCATTTTTCCGGCTGCTCTCTTTTGGTTGCGTTGACTCGTTATCGCGCTCAACTAACTGAGCCCTATTTACAACATTTGAATACACACACAGTTTATGAGAAATAAGATGTTGACGTATCTCCGGCTTCAAACCTCTTAAAAACATCCGTGTCATTCTCTATTCATTATCCACCAAGTGGGACGCAAACTGAGATAACTCCACAAATTTAGCCTCGTATTGCGACAAGGTCATATTGTTTTGTTCCAACTTGATAAACTCCACCTCCTTCATGTGACGAATACTTTTGGGAAAGTATTTGTCGTTGAACAGCTCTTGGAACTTCTCCCAAGACATCTGAAGATGGCGAGTTGAGAAGCGTTTATCGATTTCCACCAGTATTATGCCTTTCCGCGCAACATAAAGGTGGCAAAGGGAACCTTTTGCTCCTCGGAGCATCCCAAGATATTAAATATCTCGGTGATCTGCTCTATCCATGCTTCCGCCATAAGTGGTTTTGGCTCTCCCTTAAACTCCGGTGGTCCCAGCTCCTTGAACTATTTAGCGGTGACCGTCCTAGAGTTTCTAGTGTTCCCACCTATATTTTGGACAAGAGCCGCTCTCGCCTGCTGTTGTATGAATTGAATAAAGTCTCTAAACAATCCATCATTCATCATTTGGTCAGTGTTGTTGTTTGCATGAGGATTGTCGCCTTCCTGATGCACATTATCCTGATTATTGATATGTGGTGAATCAACAAATGCTCTTTGTGCTCCATTGCTATTCTCAACATTCTCGGATGTCATTTTGAGATCATCGCCACAAAACAAAAGGTTAATTGACATATAACATATTATCCCTATATTCTGACCGACCAAGTAAATACCAAAAACTTAGGTAGGTCATACTAGCGAAGGAATTCTCTGTCTCTCACCTCCTAGTTCTATTCTCACATCTTAGCCAGGGATCATATCCCTAAGCTTTGATACCAACTGTGATGCCCCCAAATTAGGTATACATCACCCAACCTGAGTCGCTAGATACATGGTACAAAATTCAAATACAACTTAATAATATAACTGTCGTGTATAATACGACAAAACATAAACTGTGAGTTTTAATACAAATATTGTCTACTAGAGAGTATACAAACTCAAAAGGAGTCATCATTACAATTATTATCACACTATTTCACAGAATAGTGAGGACTACTAATGCACCATCTAGGACCATTACTCCGTTCTCCGACACGTCCCAGCTATATTCTCATTTCCTGAAGAGAACAGTGAAAGAAAGGGTGAGCTCAACTAGCCCAGTAAGAAATATTATGACTAAGATAATGCTGAATAAATTATCATTAGCCTTAAACAGTGTTAAACTGATACAATATAAAAAACATCAAGTTTAACTGCAGCGGAACAAGCAATCCATTAAAAGAGTCAAGTAGAGAATAAAATCTACTATCTTTTATGATTTAAAAGGTTTTTCATGACTTTTATCGCTGGGACTTAGCTTAATAAATAATCCACATCATCGAATCACCCCTGCACTACTGCCAAGGATATTCTTTAGTGTCACGACCGCAATTATCCATGCACTACGGGCCAAGAATATTTTTGTATTCATTAATGGTCATGATAATGCCAACAACTATCCATCAATGCACTACGGGCCAATGAGAACTTTTTCCACATCATTTGTAACATTACGGTCATGATTACACCGAATAATCCCTGATCATAATCATACCAAGTCCATCTATGCACTACAGGCCATAGATGACTTTCAACATAATATAAACATGAGGATGATGACAATGATATAAGACTTCAATAAAACAAGTTCAAGAATTAATTTATATAGGAACTAATAATGTCCAAATTGTCAACATGATACTGCTTTGTAGAGTAAAATTCAAGAATGCTCAAAAGAATATTTCCATGAAAAGATACTGGATGAAGCGCAAATATCAAGGATATTCTACTAATTTCATGGAGTATAGAAGTCAAAACATTAACCAACTGAGTATAATAACGAATGGAATAACAAAAGAAGTCACCATGCATGCGGTACTTCACATAGACAGGTTATTCCAACAGAATAATAAGTAACGAAACCAAAGTCAAAGCAAATTCGCACCGAATGTGATGTTCCAATGTAATAATAAAGGCGGAACCAGTGTCCGCATAAACGCATGCATGTGATATTCCAACAAAATAAAGGCGGAACACAGTCCGGCGTAAGCGCATTGATGCATGATATTCCAATGTAATAATAATAAAGATGTAGAACCAGTCCTAAGAACGAAACGCATTGATGTAATATTCAAATAGAATAATAATATAGATAGAATATTAGAAGAATGTCACCAAGTATAGGGTAGTCGCACAGTATCATTTGGTTATTCCAGTGAGAATAATAAAGAATGGAATAATGAAGTTCTCTTCATGAATACAAAAGAAATAATACCCCTTACAAGTAAAATAAACCTGAATATAAGAGTAGGGAAGGAGCAGGATACTTTTCTATAGCTTCTCTATAATTTCTCTCTCTAAAGCTTCAGTGAATTCGTAAGAAATTATGAAGGAATTTGCTTCTATTTATAGAAGAATGGATTGAATAGTAACTAATTCATGAAGCTGTCCATTGCTTTACTTTTAAACGGACGGTCGTATTTAAAACAAAATCTTTTAAATATAATAAATATTAAATATTATAAATATATAAACTCACGGGTCATTACCCCGTGATCACTCCTTAAACCCATTCTTGACTTTCTTTGATTCTTCCACCAAAAGCAACATCATGTCATATATATATATATATATATATATATATATATATATATATATATATATATATATATATATATATATATATATAACATACATCCACTCACTCATATTATATATATATAAAAACCAATAATAATACTCCTTCATGTGACAAACCAATTCCTTTTCCCCCACCCAAACTGACTACACGTCTTATACATATAAATATATAATACTTATATATATATATATATATATATATATCATTAAATTGAGATAAATTTCCACCGATAATTTTGAAAATAGGTAAGTGGTGGTCTAAATAATATGCCAATATTTACAACAAATACTATAGCAATAATTGAACAAAACTGAGTGACTTCTTACGTAAGCATCAATAATCAATACCGTGTGCTACTATGCAACCACGCCAGACATCGCATACTTTAACACCGGGTGTTTCAACAGTTAACGGTAAAACTTCAGCCGTTATTTTCATAAAGTATTTTTGTCGTTTTCTCAATCCGATAATAATTTTGTTGTGGGGTCCACCAATGATTGTGACGTTGTACGAATATTCCCTGTTAAAACGAATATTCCCCAACCAATCGAATATTATATAACAACTTGCGTACTTTGAAAAATTTATAAATATTACCCACAACTATAACATTATATCAAATTTACTCCATAATATTCAAAAATGATATTTATAGAAAATTCATCTTTATTTATAAAAGTTGTGGTCTTACATTGATTGGTTAACTACTCATCATGCAAAATTTGATTGTTTTCGTAAGGTTGTTAGCTTTCATATTCCTAATCAACCTATTATGCGAATTCAAGCGACCAAACCATTAAAATCAATCACGGTCATCTCAAGCCATAAAGCTATTCGTTTATTGAAAAACGGATGTCAAGCTTTCTTAGCTCATGTCACGGATCTAAACAAAAATACGTCAGTTTTGAATGATATTTCTATTGTTAATAAATTCCATGACGTATTCCCTGAAGAACTTCCTGGCCTACCCCAGAGCGTGAAATTGAATTTTGTATCGACCTTGAACCCGGTACAAAACCCATTTCCAAAGCCCTATATCGAATGGCTTCTATTGAACTTTAGGAGTTAAAGACCCAACTGTAGGAATTGTTAGACATTGGCTAATGATTCCACTTGAATAAGTTAGAAAACTCACAGATCTAACTCTAGAACTTGACCACACTCAAAAATTCAAAATATAATAAGAGATATGCTCAATTGAATTTCATACTCCATTTTTACCAAAATCTGATTTTCAACCCTTTGTGATTTCTAAGAAACTTTCATGTTTTCACATAATAACCAACATAACTCATCATGATAATGACATAATAATTCAATAAAACAAGTTCAAGAATAAGTTTTAAAGATTTATAAGTTAATTTATCATGAACTCAATAATGTCCAAATTGTCAACATGATACTACTTTGTGGAGTAAAATTCAAGAATACTCAGAAGAATATTTCCATGAAAAGATACTGGATGAAGCGCAAATATCAAGGATATTCCATTAATTTCATGGAGTATAGAAGTCAAAGTTTTAACCAATTGAGTATAATAAAGAATGGAATAACAAAAGAAATCCCCAGGCATGCGATAGATCGCACATGCAGGTTATTCCAACAAAATAATAAATAACGGAACCAGGTCCAGCGTAAAACGCACAAACAGGATATTCCAACAGAATAATAAAGAATGGAACCAGGTCCGGCGTAAAACGCATAGACAGGATATTCCAACAAAATAATAAAGAATGAAATAACAAAAGAATTTCACCAAGTATAGGGTAGCCCGTGTATATAGGTTATTCCAGCAAAATAATAAATAATGGAATAATAGAAGTTCTATTCATGAATACAAAAGAAATAATACTCCTTACCGTAAAAGAAACTGAATATAAGAGTAAGGAAGTAGCAGAATACTTTTCTATAATTTCTCTCTCTAGAATTTCAGTGAATTCGTAAGAAATAATGAAGGAATGAGCTTCTATTTATAGAAGAATGGATTGCATAGTAACTAATTCATGAACGGTCCAGATTGATTTACTTTTAAATGGACGGTCCATATTGGTTTACTATTAAAACTTAAAGTAACGGTCCATACTGATTTACTATTAAAACTTTAAACCAGCGATCCATATTGATTTACTATTATAACTATCCACCAGCGGTCCATATTGATTTACTATTATATCTTCAACCAACGGTCTGAAAAATTAGCACATCTCCTCATGGACTAATATTGTACCCAAAAATAATTTGGACCGAAAAGAAATATATTTTACGGGTGAATAGTACTTCGTGAATAGTAACTCATGAATAGTAACACGTGAATAGTAACTCATGAATAGTAACTCGTGAATAGTACTCCGACACGAAAAATGTCCCAAATACCCGATTGAACAATACTGAGTGACTTCTCATATAAGCATCAATAATCAATAACGTGTACTACTATGCAACCACGCGTATTATTGTACTTTTAACACCGGGTGTTTCAACAGTTAATGGTAAAACTTCTGCCGTTATTTTCATAAAGTATTTTTGTCGTTTTCTCAATTCGACAATAATTATGTTATGGGGTCCACCAATGATTGTACCGTCGTACGAATATTCCCCGACAAAAAGAATATTCCCCGACTAATCGAATATTCCCCGACAAAACGAATATTTTATATCAACTTGCTTACTTTACAAAAAAAAAATTCATATATTACCCTTAACTTTAAACTTTTATCAATTTAACTATTTACCAAAATAGAAAAATTGAATAATTTTATTTCATAAAATTCGGGGTCTCACAGAAACTCTAGAGAGAGAAACTATAGACAAAGTTCTTCTTCTATAATCTTGAGCGTATTCCTTTAGAGTTTAAGAAAGCTTTGAGCATAGTGAAAGTTTTCTTTGAGTATATCATCGCCCTACCAGTCAAAATACTCTTCTTTTACTGTAAGGGATATTATTTGTTATACTCGTTAGGGGTATTCCTTCTTTCTTATTAGTGAAATTCTTTTGTTTTTTCATTCTTTATTATTCTGTTGGAATAACTTGTATACGTGGGCTACCCTATACTTGGTTAAATTCTTCTGTTATTCTATTTTTATTATTCTGTTGGAACATCCTGTCTGTGCTTTACGCATTACCTGGTTCCATTATTTATCATTCTGTTGGAACATCATGTCTATGCCTTTACGCCGGACCTGGTTCCGTCTTTACTATTACATTGGAATATCACATACGTGTGTGTTTTACGCAGGACTGGTTACATTGTTTATTATTCTTTTGGAATATCCCGGCTTGCAATGCTTACGCATGACCTGGTTCCATTATTTATTATTCTATTGGAATAACCTGTCTGTGCGGTCTATCGCATGCCTGGTGATTTCTTTTGTTATTCCATTCTTTATTATACTCAGTTGGTTAAAGTTTTGACTTCTATACTCCATGAAATTAGTGGAATATCCTTGATATTTGCGCTTCATCCAGTATCTTTTCATGGAAATATTCTTCTGAGCATTCTTGAGTGTTACTCTACAAAGAAGTAACATGTTGACAATTTGGACATTATAAGTACTTGGATAAATTAATTCTTGAACTTGTTTTATTGAATTCTTATATCATTGTCATCATCCTCATGTTTATATTATGTTGAAAGTCATATGTGGCCTGTAGTGCATAGATGGACTTGGTATGATTATGACCAGGGATTATTCGGTGTAATCATGATCGTAATGTTACAAATGATGTGGAAAAAGTCCTCATTGACTCGTAGTGCATTGATGAACAGTTTTTGGCATGATCATGACCATTGATGAATACATGAATATCCTTTTAAATCATAGAAGATAGCAGATTTTATTCTCTACTTGACTCTTCTAATGGATTGCTTGTTCCGTTGCTGTTAAACTTGATGTTTGTTATATTTTATCAATTTAAAACTGTTGAAGGCTAATGATAATTTATTCTGCATTATCTTAGTCATAATATTTCTTACTGGGCTAGTTGAGCTCACCCTTTTACTTTCATTGTTCTCTTCAGGAAATGAGAACGTAGCATGGACTAGTCAGGGAACAGAGTGATGGTCCAAATAATAGCACTAGTAGTCCTCACTATTCTATGAAATAGTGTGATAATAAATGTAATGAGGACCCCATTGAGTTTGTATATTGTCTAGATGACAATATTTGTATTAAAACTCACAGCTTATGTTTAGTCGTATTTTACACGACTGTTTATAATTAAGTTATATTTGAATTTTGTACCATGTATTTGGCGACTCAGAATAGGTGATGTATATCGATTTTGGGGGCCTCAAAGTTGGTATCAAAGCTTAGGGATATGATCCCTGGCTAAGATGTGAGAATAGAACTAGGAGGGGAGAGATGGGGAATTCCTTCGCTAGTATGACCTACCTAAGTTTATTTCGTATTTAATTGGTTGGTCAGAATATAGGGATAATATGTTACATGTCAATTAACCTTTGTTTTGTGGCAAGATCTAAAAATGACATCCGAGAATGTTAAGAATAGCAATGGAGCACAAGAGACCGTTGATTCACCACATATCAATAATTAGGATAATGTGCATTAGGAAGGCGACAATCCTCATGCAAACAACAACACTGAACAAATGATGAATGATGGAATGTTCAGAGGCTTTATGCAATTCATGCAACAACAGACAAGAGCGGCTCCTGTCCAAAATGTAGGTGGAAACACTGGAAACTCTCAAGCAGTCACCGCTAAAATGCAGTTTAAGGAATTTGGGACCACAGGAGTTTATTGGAAAGCCAAAATCACTTAAGGCGGAAGCATGGATAAAGCGAGATCACCAAGATAATTGATTTCTTGGGATGCTCGAGAGCAAAAGGTTCCCTTTACGCCTTTATGTTGCGAGAGAGGCGTGATTCTTGGTGGGAATCGGTAAAGCATACTCAACCTGCCGCACTGAAAATGTCTTGGGAGAAGTTCCAAGAACTATTCAACGACAAGTACTTTCCCGAAAGTATTCGTCACATGAAGGAGGTGGAGTTCATCAAGTTGGAACAGAATAATATGACCGTGTCGCAGTACGAAGCAAAGTTTGCCGAGTTGTCCCGGTTTGCGTCCCACTTAGTGGATAATGAAGAGAGAATGACGCGGATGTTTTTAAGAGGTTTGAAGCCGGAGATACGTCAACATCTTATTTCTCATAAACTGTGATTGTATTCAGATGTTGTAAATAGGGCTCAGTTAGTGGAGCGCGATAACGAGTCAACGCAACCAAAAGAGAGCAGCCAGTAAAAGGATAATACCAGCTAGAGCAGTCATCGAAGTGGTGACAACAAGCGTGGAGGGAATCAACAGGCCAGAAATGGTAACCACTTCGGTGGTAATCAGGGCCAAAACAATAAGAATGGGAATTTCAAGAAGAGGAGATTCAACAATGATGGAAAGACGTCAGCACCAGCACCCGTTGTTAAGGAAAGAGAACGACCCCCTATCATATGCTTCAAATGCAGAGGGGAGAGACACATCAGTCGAAACTGCGTGATGTCGTCCAAAGCATGTTATAATTGTGGAAGAGAAGGTCACTTATCCCTATTTTGTCGTTCACCGAAGACCAGTTCAGCTAGGATGGAGGCACCAAAGGCCATCCCAGAAAAGTTAAAGCCGGTAGTGCAAGGGAGAGCGTTTGTTGTGACCTCCCAGAAAGAAAGGAACCCGAATGAGGTCATCACGGGTAAGCTTATCATAAACTCTAACGAAGTCTATACTTTATTTGATACCGGTTCTAACCATTCTTTTATTTCTCCTACTTGTGCTCAACGATTAAATTTGACTCCAGAGAAATTAGACTTTGAATTATTTGTGGAAACTCCATTGGGAGAAACCTTCATTACATCCACTATTTATAAGTCTTGTTTGGTTCAAATCGGTACCCTCATATTACCTATCGATCTTATTTCATTGAAAATACTTGCATTTGATGTGATTTTAGGGATTGATTGTGACGCCCCCAAAAATTAGGTATACATCACCCAACTTTAGTCGCCAGATACATGGTACAGAATTCAAATACAACTTAATAATACAACTGTCGTGTATAATACGACAAAACATAAACTGTGAGTTTGAATACAAATATTGTCTACTAGAGAGTTTACAAACTCAAAAGGAGTCCTCATTACAATTATTATCACACTATTTCACAGAATAGTGAGGACTACTAATGCACCATCTAGGACCATAACTCCGTTCCCCGACTCGTCCCAGCTATATTCTCATTTCACGAAGAGAGAACGAAGAAAAGAAAAGGTGAGCTCAACTAGCCCAAGAAGAAATATTATGACTAAGATAATGCGAATAAATTATCATTAGCCTTAAGCAAGTGTTAAAAGCGATACAATATAAAAAACATCAAGTTTAAGCTGCAGTATGAACAAGCAATCCATTAAAAGAGTCAAGTATAGAATAAAATCTACTATCTTTTATGATTTAAAAGGTTTTCATGACTTTTATCATTTGGGACTCGACAATAAATAATCCACATCATCGAATCACCCCGCACTTTCATCGAGGATATTCTTTAGTGTCACGACCGCAATTATCCATGCACTACGGGCCAAGAATATTTGTGTATTCATTAATGGTCATGATAATGCCAACAACTATCCATCAATGCACTACGGGCCAATGAGGACTTTTTCCACATCATTTGTAACATTACGGTCATGATTACACCGAATAATCCCTTATCATAATCATACCAAGTCCATCTATGCACTACAGGCCACAGATGACTTTTAACATAATATAAACATGAGGATGATGACAATGATATAAGAATTCAATAAAACAAGTTCAAGAATTAATTTATACAGGAACTAATAATGTCCAAATTGTCAACATGATACTACTTTGTAGAGTAAAATTCAAGAATGCTCAGAAGAATATTTCAATGAAAAGATACTGGATGAAGCACAAATATCAAGGATATTCTACTAATTTCATGGAGTATAGAAGTCAAAACTTTAACCAACTGAGTATAATAACGAATGGAATAATAAAAGAAATCACCACGCATGCGGTACCAGATATATAGGCGAGTTATTCAATGAGAATAATAAATAATGAAACGAAGTCAGCGAAATTTGCAACCGAAGGATGTTCCAACAGAATAATAAAGAGCGGAACCCGGTCCCAAGAACGCGCTAAACAGGATATTCCAACAAAATAAAAAGCGGAACCGGTCCCGGCGTAAGCGCCTGAGCACGGATATTCAATGAAGAATAATAATAAAGAGCGGAACCGGGTTAAAGGCGTAAGCGTCTGAGCAGGATATTCAAACAGAATAATAATAAAGACAGAATATTAGAAGAATGTCACCAAGTATAGGGTAGTCCTCAGATATCTTTGGTTATTCCATGAGAATAATAAAGAATGGAATAATGAAGTTCTCTTCATGAATACAAAAGAAATAATACCCCCTCACCGTAAAATAAAGCTGAATATAAGAGTAGGAAGGAAGCGAGGATACTTTTCTATAGCTTCTCTATAATTTCTCTCTCTAAAGCTTCAGTGAATTCGTATGAAATTATGAAGCAATTTGCTTCTATTTATAGAAGAATGGATTGAATATTAACTAATTCATGAACGGTCCAGATTGCTTTACTTTTAAATAGACAGTCCAGATTTAAAACAAAATCTTTTAAATATAAAAAATATTAAATATTATAAATATATAAACTCACGGGTCATTACCCCCGTGATCACTCCTTAAACCCATTACTGACTTTCTTTGATTCTTCCACCAAAAGCAACATCATGTCATATATATATATATATATATATATATATATATATATAACATACATCCACTCACTCATATTATATATATATATAAACCAATAATAATACTCCTTCATGTGACAAACCAATTCCTTTTCCCCCACCCAAACTGACTACACGTCCTGTACATATAAATATGTAATACTTATATATATATATAACATAAAATTGAGATAAATTTCCACCGATAATTTTGAAAATAGGTAAGTGGTGGTCTAAATAATACGCCAATATTTACAACAAATACTATAGCAATAATTGAACAAAACTGAGTGACTTCTTACGTAAGCATCAATAATCAATACCGTGTGCTACTATGCAACCACGCGTATTACTGTACTTTTAACACCGGATGTTTCAACAGTTAACGGTAAAACTTCAGCCGTTATTTTCATAAAGTATTTTTGTCGTTTTCTCAATCCGATAATAATTTTGTTGTGGGGTCCACCAATGATTGTGACGTTGTACGGATATTCCCTGTTAAAACGAATATTCCCCAACCAATCGAATATTATATAACAACTTGCGTACTTTGCAAAATTTATAAATATTACCCACAACTATAACATTATATCAAATTTACTCCATAATATTCAAAAATGATATTTATAGAAAATTCATCTTTATTTATAAAAGTTGGGGTCTTACAACCTCCCTTCTTATGAAATTTTGCCCTCAAAATTAGAAGTACGTACCTGGTATGTCGAAGAGGTAAGGATACATTGATTTCATTTCAGATTCTAACTCCTAAGTCATTTCCTCAACATCGTGGTTTCTCCACAAAACTTTGACTTGAGGTATAACCTTGGGGCGTAGAATATGTTCCTTCTTATCAAAATTTGAGCGGGAACCTCTTCATACGTTCAATCTTCCGCTATTTTCATCCGGTTCTAACTTTCAATAATGTGGTTTGGGTCTTTCACATATTTACGTAACATGGATATGTGAAAAGCGTTATGAACACGAGACATACTTGGCGGTAAAAGCGAGTCTATAGGCCGCGAGTTCCTACTCGATCGAGGATTAAAAATGGGGCGATGAATCGAGGATTGAGCTTTCCTCTCTTTCCAAATCTCGTAACTCCTTTCCATGAAGCAACACGTAACAACACATGATCTCTATATCGAATTCCACGTCTTTTATTTGAAGATCAACATAACTCTTTTATCGATCTTGTGAGGTTTTTTATCGTTGTCGGATCGTTTGAATCTTTTACGTAGTCATACGTACCAACTCCGGTCCCAACAACGTTGCTTCTCCCACCTCATCCAAGCATATTGGAAGCGACACTTTCTTCCATACTGGCGCTTGAATGGAGCCATGCAATACTTGCTTGATAAGCTGTTGTTGTGTAGGAAAACTCCACCAATGATAAGAACTTGTCCCAACTTCCCTTGAAATCAAGGACACGAGTCTTAATAGATCTTCAAGACTTTGAATAGTCCTCTCCATTGTCCGTCCGATGCGAGGATGATATGCTAGAAGCTAAATCGTAAATCTGTGCCCATAGCTTCTCGCAAACTAACCCAAAATCATGAAGTAAATCTTAGGTCTCGATCGGAAACTATGGATCTTTGGCATACCATGCGATCTTACAATCTTGTTTATGTACATCTGAGCAAGGCGTTCAGTGTATAAGTTTTCGATCGGTAAGAAATGAAAGCGGACTTGGTAAATCTATCCATGGTAATGTGCTCCCACTTCCATTCTGAAATTTCAAGTGGTTGCAATGGACCTTTTGGTACTTGATGCTCCACTTTAACTCGTTGACAAGTTAGACACCTTGAGATAAACAGCGCTATCTCTCTCTTCATATTGCTCCACTAAAATGTGTGACGAATATCATGATACATTTTGGTACTCCCAGGATGGATTGCAAAATGTGTGTTGTGCGCCTCCATCATGATTTTATACTTTAAATCAGTGTCGTTAGGAACACAAAGTTTGGAGTTGACTCGAAGTATTCCTTCTTCATCGATTCTTGCTTCCGGCATAGCACCTTCTTGCACTTTCTTCCTCATACGCATCAGCTCTAGGTGCGTAGCTTGGCGCGACTTTAACTTTATCAATTAAAGTCGGTTCTACTCGTATATTCGTCATCATCACATAGGTCCCTGGATTCTTTAACTCTATCTCCATCCTTTGCAAGTCACACAAAATGGGCCTCTACGTTGACAATATTGCATTCGCACTTGCATATGATCTTCTACTCAATGCGTCAACTACCACGTTCGCTTTTCCATGATGGTATTGGATGGTATGATCATAATCTTTGAACAGTTCAAGCCAACGTCGTTGTCGCATGTTGAGTTCCTTTTGAGTGAAGAAATATTTGAGGCTTTTATGATCCGTAAAGATCTCCATTTTCTCCCCATACAAGTAATGCCTCCAAATCTTTAGTGCGAAGACAACATCTGCCAACTCTAGATCATGAGTAGGATAATTCCTCTCATATTCTTTGAGTTGTCTTGAGGCATAGGCTATGACTTTACCATGTTGCATGAGAACACATCCCAACCCTTTGCCCGAAGCATCACTGTAGATGACAAATCCCTCCGAGCCAGATGGTATTGTTAGAACAGGTGCTGAAATGAGTCTCCTCTTGAGTTCTTGAAAACTCCTCTCACATTCTTCACTCCAACCGAACTTTGTATCTTTCCGAGTCAGCTGAGTTAATGGAGTAGCGATTTGAGAAAATCCTTCCACGAATATCCGATAATAACCAGCTAAACTGAGAAAGCTACGTACTTCGGTCACTGATTTAGGTTGCTACCAGCTTTGAATAGCTTTAATCTTTGCTGGGTCAATAGATATTCCATGACTTGATACCACATGCCCAAGGAATGCTACTTCCTGAAGCCAGAACTCGTATTTCTTCCATTTGGCATAAAGCTTATATTCACAAAGCTTTTGGAGTGTTAGCCTCAAGTGTTGCTCATGATCTTCACGGCTTTTGGAATAAATAAGGAAGTCATCAATAAAGACGACCACAAAGTGATCCAAATATTCTTTGAATACTCGGTTCATCATATCCATGAAGGCAGCAGGAGCATTAGCCAATCCAAAGAACATGACTAGGAATTCATAATGCCCGTACTTAGTTCTGAAAGTCGTCTTTGGAATGTCATCGGTTCTAATCTTCAATTGGTGATATCTCGGAGCGAAGATCAATCTTTGAAAAGAATTTGGCTCCTCAGCTGTTGGTCAAATAGGTCATCAATACGTGGCAATGAGTACCTATTTTTGATGGTGACATGATTAAACTCCTGATAATCAATACAAAGTCGCATACTCCCATCTTTCTTCTTCACGAATAGAACAGGAGCACCCCAAGGAGAAGTACTAGGGACGAATAAAGCCGATGTCTAACAATTCCTATAGTTGAGTCTTTAACTCACGAAGTTCAATAGAGCCATTCGATATGGGGCTTTGGAAATGGGTTTTGTCTTTGGGTTTGAAGGTCGATACAAAATTCAATTTCACGCTCTGGGGGTAGGCCAGGAAGTTCTTCAGGGAATACGTAGGGGAATTTATTAACAATAGAAATATCAGTCAAAACTGACGTATTTTTGTTTAGATCCGTGACATGAGGTAAGAAAGCTTGACATCCGTTTTTCAATAAACGAATAGCTTTATGGCTTGAAATGATCGTGATTGATTTTAATGGTTTGGTCGCTTGAATTCGCATAATAGGTTGATTAGGAATATGAAAACTAACAACCTTACGAAAAAAATCAATTTTAGCATGATGAGTAGTTAACCAATCAATCCCAAGAATCCCATCAAACTCAAGTATTTTCAATGAAATAAGATCGATAGGTAATGTGAGGGTACCGATTTGAACCAAACAAGACTTATGAACAGTGGATGTAATGAAGGTTTCTCCCAATGGAGTTTCCACAGATAAGTCAAAGTCTAATTTCTCCGGAGTCAAATTTAATCATTGAGTGCAAGTAGGAGAAATAAAAGAATGGGTAGAACCGGTATCAAATAAAGTATAGACTTCGCTAGAGTTTATGATAAGCTTACCCGTGATGACCTCATTCGGGTTCCTTGCTTTCTAGGAGGTTACAACAAATGCTCTCCCTTGCACTACCGGCTTTGACTTTTCTGAGACGGCCTTTGGTGCCTCCATCCTAGCTGAACTTGTCTTCCGTGAACGACAAAATCGGGCTAAGTGACCTTCTCTTCCACAATTATAACATGCTTTGGACGACATCACGTAGTTTAGACTGATGTGTCCCTCCCCTCCGCATTTGAAGCATATGATAGGTGGTCGTTCTCCTTCCTTAACAATGGGTGCTGGTGCTGACGTCTTTCCATCATTGTTGAATCTCCTCTTCTTGAAATGTCCATTCTTATTGTTTTGCCCCTGATTACCACCAAAGTGGTTACCACTTCTGGCCTGTTGATTCCCTCCACGCTTGTTGTCACCACTTCGATGACTACTCTCATTAGTATTATCATTTTTCCGGCTGCTCTCTTTTGGTTGCGTTGACTCGTTATCGCGATCCACTAACTGAGCCCTATTTACAACATTTGAATACACACACAGTTTATGAGAAATAAGATGTTGACGTATCTCCGGCTTCAAACCTCTTAAAAACATCCGTGTCATTCTCTCTTCATTATCCACCAAGTGGGATGCAAACCGAGATAACTCCACAAATTTAGCCTCGTATTACGACAAGGTCATATTGTTTTGTTCCAACTTGATAAACTCCACCTCCTTCATGTGACGAATACTTTTGGGAAAGTATTTGTCGTTGAACAGCTCTTGGAACTTCTCCCAAGACATCTTCAGTATGGCAGGTTGAGTACGTTTTACCGATTCCCACCAGTAATATGCCTTTTTGCGCAACATAAAGGTGGCAAAGGGAACCTTTTGCTCCTCGGAGCATCCTAAGACATTAAATATCTTGGTGATCTGCTTTATCCATGCTTCCGCCATAACTGGTTTTGGCTCTCCCTTAAACTCCGGTGGTCCCAGCTCCTTGAACTGTTTAGCGGTGACCGTCCTAGAGTTTCTAGTGTTCCCACCTATATTTTGGACAAGAGTCGTTCTCGCCTGCTGTTGCATGAATTGAATAAAGTCTCTAAACAATCCATCATTCATCATTTGGTCAGTGTTGTTGTTTGTATGAGGATTGTCGCCTTCCTGATGCACATTATCACGATTATTGATATGTGGTGAATCAGCGATCGCTTTGTGCTCCATTGTTATTCTCAACATTCTCGGATGTCATTTTGAGAATCTTGCCACAAAACAAAAGGCTAATTGACATGTAACATATTATCCCTATATTACGTGAGCCAAGTAAATACCAAAAACTTAGGTAGGTCATACTAGCGAAGGAATTCTCTGTCTCTCACCTCCTAGTTCTATTCTCACATCTTAGCCATGGATCATATCCCTAAGCTTTGATACCAACTGTGACGCCCCCAAAATTAGGTATACATCACCCAACTTGAGTCGCTAGATACATGGTACAAAATTCAAATACAACTTAATAATATAACTGTCGTGTATAATACGACAAAACATAAACTGTGAGTTTTAATACAAATATTGTCTACTAGAGAGTATACAAACTCAAAAGGAGTCATCATTACAATTATTATCACACTATTTCACAGAATAGTGAGGACTACTAATGCTCCATCTAGGACCATCACTCCGTTTCCAATTAACGTCCCGACTATATTCTCATTTTCAGAAGAGAACGGTGAAAGAAAGGGTGAGCTCAACTAGCCCGAAGAAATATTATGACTAAGATAATCTTTGAATAAATTATCATTAGCCTTAAAGCAATGTTAAAGCGATACAATATAAAAAACATCAAGTTTAAGCTGCAGTGAACAAGCAATCCATTAAAAAGAGTCAAGTAGAGAATAAAATCTACTATCTTTTATGATTTAAAAGGTTTTCATGACTTTTATCATTTGGGACTCGACAATAAATAATCCACATCATCGAATCACCCCTGCACTACTGCCGAGGATATTCTTTAGTGTCACGACCGCAATTATCCATGCACTACGGGCTAAGAATATTTGTGTATTCATTAATGGTCATGATAATGCCAACAACTATCCATCAATGCACTACGGGCCAATGAGGACTTTTTCCACATCATTTGTAACATTACGGTCATGATTACACCGAATAATCCCTGATCATAATCATACCAAGTCCATCTATGCACTACAGGTCATAGATGACTTTCAACATAATATAAACATGAGGATGATGACAATGATATAAGAATTCAATAAAACAAGTTCAAGAATTAATTTATCGAGAACTAATAATGTCCAAATTATCAACATGATCTTACTTTATAGAGTAAAATTCAAGAATGCTCAAAAGAATATTTCCATGAAAAATCTTTGGATGAAGCGCAAATATCAAGGATATTCTACTAATTTCATGGAGTATAGAAGTCAAAACATTAACCATTTGAGTATAATAACGAATGGAATAATAAAAGAAATCACCATGCATGCGGTACTTCACACATAGGCGAGTTATTCAACAAAATAATAATAAATGCGAAACGGTCGAAAGAAATTACGCAAGCGGGATGTTCTAATGAGAATAATAAAAGCGAAACTAGGTCCGCATAAACGCTTGCAGACGAGGATATTCCAACAAAATAAAGCGGAACACGGTAAAAGGAAAATACGCCTAAACAGGATATTCCAACAGAATAATAATAAAGACGGAACCAGGTCCGGCGTAAACGCATTGACAGGATATTCAAATAGGATAATAATATAGATAGAATATTAGAAGAATGTCACTAAGTATAGGGTAGTCCGCGTATACTTGTTATTCCAACAGAATAATAAAGAATGGAATAACAGAAGTTCTCTTCATGAATACAAAAGAAATAATACCCCTTAACGTAAAATAAACATAATATAAGAGTAGGGAAGGAGCATGATACTTTTCTATAGCTTCTCTATAATTTCTCTCTCTAAATCTTCAGTGAATTCGTAAGATATTATGAAGAAATGAGCTTCTATTTATAGAAGAATGGATTGAATAGTAACTAATTCATGAACTGTCCAGATTGCTTTACTTTTAAACGGACGGTCCAGATTTAAAACAAAATCTTTTAAATATAATAAATATTAAATATTATAAATATATAAACTCACGGGTCATTACCCCCGTGATCACTCCTTAAACCCATTACTGACTTTCTTTGATTCTTCCACCAAAAGCAACATCATCATATATATATATATATATATATATATATATATATACATATATATAACATACATCCACTCACTCATATTATATATATAAAACCAATAATAATACTCCTTCATGTGACAAACCAATTCCTTTTCCCCACCCAAATCCTGATTACCGTCCTATACATATAAATATATAATATATATATATATATATATATATATATATATCATTAAATTGAGATAAATTTCCACCGATAATTTTGAAAATAGGTAAGTGGTGGTCTAAATAATACGCCAATATTTACAACAAATACTATAGCAATAATTGAACAAAAGCTGGTGACTTCTTACGTAAGCATCAATAATCAATACCGAGTGTATGCTACTATGCAACCCGCAGCGTATTATTATACTTTTAACAAGGTGTTTCAACAGATTAACGGTAAAACTTGGTAATTATTTTCATAAAGTATTTTTGTCGTTTTCTCAATCCGATAACAATTACATTTGTGGGGTCCACCAATGATTGTGACGTTGTCTGAATATTCCTGTTAAAGCGAATATTCCCAACCAATCAAATATTATATAACAACTTGCGTACTTTTTTGCAAAATTTATAAATATTACCCACAACTATAACATTATATCAAATTTACTCCATAATATTCAAAATGATATTTATAGAAAATTCATCTTTATTTATAAAAGTTGTGGTCTTACATTGATTGGTTAACTACTCATCATGCAAAATTAATTGTTTTTCGTAAGGTTGTTAGTTTTCATATTCCTAATCAACCTATTATGCGAATTCAAACAACAAACCATTAAAATCAATCATGGTCATCTCAAGCCATAAAAGCTATTCGTTTATTGAAAAGCGGATGTCAATCTTTCTTAGCTCATGTCATGGATCTAAACAAAATAAACGGGTTTTGAATGATATTTCTATTGTTAATAAATTCCGTAGCGTATTCACGAAGAACTTCTGCCTACCCAGAGCGTGAAATTGAATTTTGTATCGACCTTGAACCCGGTACAAAACCCATTTCCAAAGCCCTATATCGAATGGCTTCTATTGAACTTTAGGAGTTAAAGACCCAACTGCAGGAATTGTTAGACATTGGCTTTATTCATCCTAGTACTTCTCCTTGGGGTGCTCCTGTTCTATTCATGAAGAAGAAAGATGGGAGTATGCGACTTTGTATTGATTATCGGGAGTTGAATCATGTCACCATCAAAAATAAGTACCCATTGTCACGTATTGATGACCTGTTTGACCAGTTGCAAGGAGCCAAATTCTTTTCAAAGATTGATCTTTATTCTGGATATCACCAATTGAAGATTAGAATAGATGACATTCCAAAGACGGTTTTCAGAACTCGATACGTGCATTATGAATTCCTAGTCATGTCCTTTGGATTGACTAATGCTCTTGCTGCCTTTATAGATATGATGAACCGAGTATTCAAGGTTTATTTTGATCACTTTGTGGTTGTCTTTATTGATGACATCCTTATTTATTCCAAAAGTCGTGAAGATCATGAGCAACACTTGAGGCTGACACTCCAAAAGCTTCGTGAATACAAGCTTTATGCCAAGTTGAAGAAATGTGAGTTCTGGCTTGAGGAAGTAGCATTCCTTGGGCACGTAGTATCAAGTCATGGAATATCTGTTGACCTGGCAAAGATTGAAGCAATTCAAAGCTGGGAGCAACCTAAATCATTGACCGAAGTACGTAGCTTTCTCGGCTTAGCTGGTTATTATTGGAGATTCATGGAAGGATTTTCTCGAATAGCTACTCCATTAACTCAGCTGACTCAGAAAGATACAAAGTTCGGTTGGAGCGAATAATGTGAGAAGAGTTTTCAAGAACTCAAGAGGAGACTCATTTCAGCACCTGTTCTGACAATACCATCTAGCTCGGAGGGATTTTTCATCTACAGTGATGCTTTGGGCAAAGGGTTGGGATGTGTTCTCATGCAACATGGGAAAGTCATAGCCTATGCTTCAAGACAACTCAAAGAATATGAGAGGAATTATCCTACTCATGACCTAGAGTTAGCAGATGTTGTCTTCGCACTTAAAATTTGGAGGCATTACTTGTATGGAGAGAAGGTGGAGATCTTTACGGATCATAAAAGCCTCAAATATTTATTCACTCAAAAGGAACTCAACATGCGACAACGACGTTGGCTTAAACTGTTGAAAGATTATGATCATACCATCCTGGAAAAGCGAACGTGGTAGATGACGCATTGAGTAGAAGATCATATGCAAGTATGAGTGCGATATTGTCAACACAAAGGCCCATTTTGTGTGACTTACAAAGGATGGAGATAGAGTTAAAAACTCCAGGGCCCCATGTGATGATGGCAAATATACGAGTAAAATCGACTTTAATTGATAAAGTTAAAGTTGCTTCAAGCTCTAGGACACTGGAGGCGATGTGTATGAGGAAGAAAGTGAAAGAAGGTGCTATGCCGGAAGCAAGAATCGATGAAGAAGGAATACTTCGAGTCATCTCCAGACTTTGTGTTCCTAACAACCCTGATTTAAAGTATAAAATCATAATGGAGGCACACAACACACCGTTTACAATCCATCCTGGGAGTACCAAAATGTATCATAATATTTGTCATACATTTTGGTAGAGTAATATGAAGAGAGAGATAGCGTTGTTTATCTCAAGGTGTCTAACTTGTCAACGAGTTAAAGCGGAGCATCAAGTACCAAAAGGTCCATTGCAACCACTTGAAATTCCAGAATGGAAGTGGGAGCACATTACCATGGATTTCGTTACCGGTCTTCCTAAGGTTTCTCAAGGTATAGATGCGATTTGGGTCATTGTTGATAGATTGACCAAGTCTGTTCATTTCTTATCGATATGAGAAACTTATACACTTGAACGTCTTACTCGTATGTACATAAACGAGATTGTAAGACTGCATGGTATGGGCACAGATTCACTTCACGATTTTGGGTTAGTTTGTAGAAAGCTATGGGCACAGATTTATGATTTAGCTCGGCATATCATCCTCAGACGGACGGGCAATCAGAGAGGACTATTCAAACTCTTGAAGATTTATTAAGACTCTATGTCCTTGACTTAAAGGGAAGTTGGGATAAGTTCTTACCAATGGTGGAGTTTTCCTACAACAACAGTTATCAAGCAAGTATTGGCATGGCTCCGTTTGAGGCGTTGTATGGAAGAAAGTGTCGTTCTCCAGTATGCTGGGATGAGGTGGGTGAAGCAACGTTATTGGGACCTGAGTTGGTACGTATGACTACGGAAAAGATTCAAAAGATCCGACAAGGTATAAAAACCTCACAAGATCGACAAAAGAGTTATGCTGATCTTCATCGAAAGGACGTGGAATTTGATATAGGAGATCATGTGTTGTTACTTGTTGCTCCATGGAAAGGAGTTGCGAGATTTGGAAAGAGAGGAAAGCTCAATCCTCGATTCATCGACCCATTTTTAATCCTCGATCGAGTAGGAACTGTGGCCTATAGACTCGCTTTACCGCCAAGTATATCTCGTGTTCATAACATTTTTCACATATCCATGTTACGTAAATATGTGGAAGACCCGAACCACATTATTAAGTTAGAACCGGACGAAATAGCGGAAGATTTGACGTATGAAGAGGTTCCTGTTCAAATCTTGGATAAGAAGGAACATATTCGACGCTCCAAGGTTATACCATAAGTCAAAGTTTTGTGGAGAAACCACAATGTTGAGGAAATGACTTGGGAGTTAGAATCTGAAATGAAATCAAGGTATCCTTACCTCTTCGACATACCAGGTACGTACCCTAATTTCGAGGGAAAAATTTCATAAGAAGGGGAATTATGGAATGAATTTATGAATAAAGATGAATTTTCTATAAATATCATTTTTGAATATTATGGAATGAATTTGATATAATGTTATAGTTGTGGGTAATATTTATAAATTTTGCAAAGTACGCAAGTTGTTATATAATATTCGATTGGTCAGGGAAAATTCGTTTTAACAGGGAATATTCGTACAACGGCACAATCATTGGTGGATCCCACAATGAAATTATTGTCGGATTGAGAAAACGACAAAAAGTAAAGTAATACGCATTAACTGTTGAAACACCCGGTGTTAAAAGTAAAGTAATACGCGTAGGTGCACATTAGCACACGATATTGATTATTGATGCTTACGTGAGAAGTCTCTCAATTTTGTTCAATTATTGTTACAGTAATTGCTGCATAGTATCTCACGTTATTTGATTTAATTATTGTCAATATTTTATAATCAATAATTGAGATGACAAAGTTATTAATATTATTATTTGCAATATTAACAATGTCTAGAAGTTCTGTCAAGGAGAGGTTTGGTCACCTAATTGTGCGCCAATGGGGAGAAATCCTTATTGGAAAGCCCCCTCTTTCCTGGGAACGACCTGGTCGATTAATATTGTGAATTATCGTAGTGATGATGAGTTTTGTTTTATTAGTATTATTAATGTAATAAAACAGAAAGCTTTTTATATAAAACAGAATACTTTTATAAAGTTAGTCATTTTATTAGACTAATAGTAAAATCTTTTTATATAAAATAGAATACTTTTATAAAGTTATCTGTTTTATTAGACAATAATTAGAATATATTATATTTTATTATGCATAGTGTTCGCATAGTGCCTGCATAATGTTTGCATAGTGCCTGCATAGTATTTGCATAGTAAAATCTTTTATAAAGTTATTCGTTTTATTATATTATAAATAGAATATATTATATTTTATTGTAAAACCAATATGGACCGTCCGTTTAAAGTAAATCAATCTGGACTATTCATGAATTAGTTACTATGCAGTCCATTCTTCTATAAATAGAAGCTCATTCATTCATTATTTCTTACGAATTCACTGAAACTCAAGAGAGAGAAACTATAGAGAGAGTTCTTCTTTTATAATCTTGAGCGTATTCCTTTAGAGTTTAAGAAAGCTTTGAGCGTAGTGCAAGTTTTCTTTGAGTATATCATCGCCCTACCAGGCAAAATACTCTTCTTTTACGGTAAGGGATATTATTTGTTGTACTCGTTAAGGGTATTCCTTCTTTCTTATTGGTGAAATTCTTTAGTTATTCCATTCTTTATTATTCTGTTGGAATAACCTGTATACGCGGGCTACCCTATACTTGGTGAAATTCTCCTGTTATTCTTTTTTTATTATTCTGTTGGAACATCATGTCTATGCTTTACGCATGACCTGGTTCCATTATTTATCATTATGTTGGAACATCCTGCTCTCATGCGTTTATCTGGGACTGGTTAAAATCTTTATTATTCTATTGGAATATCCTGTTTGTGCGTTTTACGACGGACTGGTTCCGTTGTTTATTATTCTGTTGGAATATCCTGTCGGTGTGTTTACACATGACCTGGTTCAATTATTTATTATTCTGTTGGAATAACCTGTTTTTGCGGTCTATCGCATTCCTGGTGATTTCTATTGTTATTCCATTCTTTATTATACTCAGCTGGTTAAAGTTTTGACTTCTATACTCCATGAAATTAGTGGAATATCCTTGATATTTGCGCTTCATCCAGTATCTTTTCATGGAAATATTCTTCTGAGCATTCTTGAGTGTTACTCTACAAAGAAGTAACATGTTGACAATTTGGACATTATTAATCCCTGGATAAATTAATTCTTGAACTTGTTTTATTGAATTCTTATATCATTGTCATAATCCTCATGTTTATATTATGTTGAAAGTCATCTGTGGCCTGTAGTGCATAGATGGACTTGGTATGATTATGACCAGCGATTATTCGGTGTAATCATGACTGTAATGTTACAAATGATGTGGAAAAAGTCCTCATTGACTCATAGTGCATTGATGGACAGTTGTTGGCATGATCATGACCATTGATGAATACATGAATATCCTTGGCCCGTAGTGCATGGACAATTTGTGGTCGTGATACTAATGAATATCTTTGGCCATAGTGCAGGGATGATGTGGATTATATATTAAGCTGAGTCTCAATGATAAAAGTGATGAAAAACCTTTTAAATCATAGAAGATAGTAGATTTTATTCTCTACTTGACTCTTCTAATGGATTTCTTGTTCCGTTACAGTTAAACTTGATGTTTGTTATATTTTATCAGTTTAACACTGTTGAAGGCTAATGATAATTTATTCTGTATTATCTTAGTCATAATATTTCTTCTTTGGGCTAGTTGAGCTCACCCTTTTACTTTCATTGTTCTCTTGAGGAAATGAGAACGTGGCGAGGACTAGTCGGGAGAACGAGTGATGGTCGAGGATAATAGCATTAGTAGTCCTCATTATTCTATGAAATAGTGTGATAATAAATGTAATGAGGACCCCATTGAGTTTGTATATTGTCTAGATGACAATATTTGTATTAAGACTCACAGAATATGTTTAGTCGTATTTTACACGACTGTTGTATAATTAAGTTGTATTTGAATTTTGTACCATGTATTTGGCGACTCAGAATAGGTGATGTATACCGATTTTGGGGGCGTCACAATTAAATCAATAATTGAGATGACAAGTTATTCATATTATTATTTGCATAATTAACAATGTCTAGAAAGTTCTGTCCAGGAAAGGGGTTTGGTCACCTAATTGTGCGCCAATAGAGAGAATTCCTTATCGAAAAGCCCCGTCTTTCCTGGGAACGATCTGGTTGTTAATATTGTGAGTTATAATAATGATGAATAAATGTTGTTAACAATATTGAGGGGATTTTTTTATGAAGTATTTGATGTAAATTTTGTTTATTTTATGGACACCTATTTACCCATTTTTCAAAATAATCGGTAGAAAGTAATTCAGTATATATATATAATAAGTGGTGGGGGCCATGAGTGGGTCAGGTGGGGCCCACATGTTGGAGAAATGAAATGTTAGGGGGGAGATTTTGCAAAGTCACGGGAGGTTTGTTTTGTGACACCCCCAAATTCGGGTACTTCAATTCCATAAGATTTGGTGTTCACTGTACAAATATCATCTATCTATCTACCCATAATAACTGCAAGCCATGCAATAGATAAAAATAAAAATCTTCCCCTTAAGAGTTACAACATCCAAATAATAATAATATAATCCCAGGTTAAACTAACCTTAAACATCTGTGCGGAATTATAAACAAATAAGTCTTAACAACGTCATTAAATCAAGTCTTAAACAAAATACATCATCATATAAACAACAAGTCTTCATCACTTGCTAACTTTGCCCTTACCTTTACTAATGGAAGGTTCATCAGTTCTTTCGTTCTTAACTGCAATGTTATTATTAAGCAAGAGTGAGCACGATTGCCCACAAGTATAACAATATAGTAATGAATAACAACATACGAGAGAAATAATAACTTCTGAAATAAAAGCTCAACTTCTGAATCAAGAATGAATAACAAGAATCAAAAGATTTCTGAGGGTCATAAGACCTCGAACTATGTCCAAGGTTATCAAGGGTTATACTTGAAACCTTTAACAGTCATAATACTTTGGACCTTTCTACTCGTACTTAGGGGGATCAGCCCTTAGTACCATACTGTGCACAACATCTTAACGCTAATGCATAAGTAAATCCCTTTGCAGGGTTGTTCATCTCAGTTTGACATTCGAGTCCGCACCAAAGGAAGTTTGGTTTGGATAATTCATCAAGAGTTCTGAAATTTAGAACGCTCATCAACTATGGACTAGTCGAATCAATAATGGTTCGCTAGTCTAATAAGGTTCAATAATAATGATATTCAAATTGAATAATAATCTCAAGAGGTATACAATAGGACAATTATTGTATAACTGAATCATGCTTTGAAAAGATAATCAATCTTTAGTATAACATTTGAACTTGAATAATAGTAATGATAATTTAGTCGAGGTAAATGATAAACTTGAACAATAATGACAAGTAGGGTTAGGAAACATGTGTCGTACGTAGATTACACTTTAACTAAGCACGTTCTTTGAATTTAATCCTATATACCATTCACATTCACAATACCAGTTAATTATAACTTAACTAATCATCAATGATCATTCTTTTGTCTAAACTTTGGTTATGACTATACTTAGTTAAATTATCACATTTACTGTCACATAAAATCACTTCATGAATAATAATTTAATAATGTATTCCTAAACTCAATCTACATGTAATTATGTTATTTACATTTTAAACATCTATTTTATCATCACATTATACTTCTAACATGTTTACATGTTCATTACATTAAATTACTAACACATTGCTAGACTTAATCATTTTAAAATCTCATTTACGAACTTTACGGAGAGTAGTATTTTGTATACCACTATTACACTAGTCTTGGTCTTCACAACAATTGCGGTGTGATGGCGTTGTGGCACCGTATGTCATTGTGACTCGAGACATGGCATCACTTGGCCTTGCAGTGGTGTTACTTGTGAGGAAATAGTTAGGTAGTGGTAATATTGCATGTATTTGACGTACTGTTTCTGAAATGGTAGTTCGCGAAAAATCTCAGAACATGCCAATTTAATCCAATTTCTTATTTTCTACTCGAAATTAGACATACCCATATGATGTAATTCATGCATAAACATAACCTAACATTTATATACCGACTTTAACCAATGTAAACACTTAATTACAGAATTTAAGCATGCAATTTCACTGACTTTGATGTTCTTGAAGGTTTTGAAAATAAAATATGAAAATTGTCTCTACGGATTCGTTATAACACCGAATCCATTTATTTAAACTTTGGTCTCTTCGTATCAACATGCATAACAACATACGAGTGTAAAATTTAGGGATAATATACGATCAACACATGAATTATCACGTATAAGGCCATATGGCCATAACCCAAACTCTGTTAATTTTTGAAATAGCAATTCATAGTATTATGAAACTTATGATATGGAATCATATACAATATATATATGATATGCTATGCTACTCGAATTATTACATATATACACATAATTGTTACCCTATTCAACCATAGAAACTTACAGAGGACTTAAGCCGTATTTATGAAAACTTTAAAAGACGTAAAATAAGAATTGGGTTGGATAGAATTACCCAAAGCGTAGATGAATAAGGATGACAATATCTCTCTACTTCAATCATAGTATTCACAATCTCTCTCAAAATTCTTAATTCTCTCTGTGATTTCTTTTTGCTAGACTTAGAGGAATTAAAGAAAAGAAAGAAGACGTATGATAATCAAGGAGAAGAACTGACGTAGAAGTGGTCAGTTACCCAGTCATGGGTAACTTCCCTCAACTCCCATTAAAGCCATGTTTGGCTACCATTTAAAAGTTTATACCCAATTAATTTAATAAAATCTCTTATACTATAGTTTAAATAATGTCACACTTCTTATAAAATAATTCCAATATTTTATTTAATTTACTTTAAATAAAATATAATAATTTCTTATAAATTCACATAGTCCCATAATTAATTTTCTCATTAATAAATAATGTCAAATTATTAATTCTCTAATTAATAAAAATTAATTAAAATAACATTAGGCTTATTAAATATTTCTTTTAATATAATAAGCTCACATAATGACATACTTGATAATAAAAATTCTCTACATTAATTTAATAAATGTAACACATATAATTAAATTAATCTACCACAATCAGATCAATTAATTATTTAATCTAATAATTAAATAATCAAAATATTTATTTACTTCAATAAATATTAAGAATTAAATACAAAAATCTCGTTCGTCACATTTATTATTATTATTATTATTATTATTATTATATTATAATAAGTTTTGTTTTTATGAAAAATATAATATATTATATTTTATTATGCATAAATAATGCATAGTGTTTTGCATAGTATTTGCATACTAAAATCAAAATTTTAGAATTTAAATACGTGAATTGATTATTTAGCGTGACCTTTTGTGTACTATGCGTCCAAATAGTATCTTTTCCATTCTCGTATAAAAAGGATGTTTAGTTTAGAAAAGAAAATCACACCAGAATCAGAGAATTCTTCTTTTATAATATTAAGCTTATTTCTTTAGAGTTTAAAGAAGCTTTGAGTGTAGAAAATAGTGAAAGTTTTCTTCATGAATATATCCGCTATACCATTCATAATTGTTCTCTTTTTGAGGTAAGGGGTATTATTTATTTCATATTCGCTTACGATATTATTTTTCGTATTCGTAAGAAATTTAATTTCATTCAATATTTGCAAGAAATATTATATTTGTTTCATATTCGTAAGAAATATTATCTTTGTTCAATATTCGTAAGGAATATTATTTTTGTTCAAAAGTTGTAAGGGATATTATTTTTGTTCAATATTCGTAAGAAATAATATTTTCTTCCTTACTCTGTAGTATTTAAGTAATATTATTTCGTTTCAGATTCTGAATTCTACACTCATTTTGTTAAGTTTTGGCTTCTATACTCCATGAAATTAGTAGAATATCCTTAAAATTTGTGCTTCATCCAGTATCTTTTCATGGAAAATATTATTCTGAACATTCTTGATAAGTTTTAACTTTTTCATGCCAAAGTACTATTCATGGGGTACTATTCACTCGAGTACTATTCACCCGGGGTACTATTCATGACAAAAATTGAGTTCTTTTCGGTCCAAATCATTTTTGATACAATATTATTCTTGAATTTTACTCCACAAAGCAGTATTATGTTGACAATTTGGACATTATTGAATTCTTGATAAATTGAATTATAAATCTTTAAAATTTATCATTTGCTTTCTTTTAATTGAATTCTTATATCATTGTCATCATCATCATGCTTATATTGTGATAAAAGTCATCTTTGGACCGTAGTGCATAGATGGACTGTTGATTGGTATGATTATGACCATAGATCATTCGGTATAATCATGACCTGTATTGTTACAAATGATGTGGTAAAAGTCTTCATTTGCCTGTAGTACATTGGTGGACAGTTGTTGGTATGATCATGACCAAGCATTCTCTTCGGCCAAGGGTGCAAAGATGAATTGCGTTTTGGCATGTTTATGACCATTGGTTAAAACACGAATATCCTTGGCCTGTAGTGCATAGATAATTCATGGTTCTAATACTAAAGAATATCCTTGGCCCATAGTGCATGGATAATTAAGTGATGTGGATTATTTATTAAGCTGAGTCTCAGCGATAAAATTAATGATAAACTCTTAAATCATAGAAGATAGTATATATTATGCTCTACTTGACTCTTCTAATGGATTATTATTTCCGCTGCAGTTGTTGATCTAAAACTTGTTGTCTATTGTATTCTATTAGTTGTTATACTATTGAAGGCTAAGGATAATATTTTTTGGCATTATCTTAGTCATAATATTTCTTAGTGGGCTAGTTGAGCTCACCCTTTTCTTTCACTGTTCTCTTCAGGAAATGAGAATATAGCTGGGACTAGTCGGGGAATGGATTGACGGTCCAGATGGTTGTTTTAGTAGTTCTCACTATTCTGTGAAATAGTGTGATAATAATTGTAATGGGATTGAATTTGAGTTTGGATATTGTTTAGGAGACAATATTTGTATTAAAACTCATAGCTTATGTTTTGTCGTATTCTGTACGACACTTAATGTGACGCCCCCAAAATAGGTATACATCACCCATCTTGAGTCGCCAAATACATGGCACAAAATTCAAATACAACTTAATTATACAACAGTCGTGTAAAATACGACAAAACATAATCTAAGAGTTTTAATAAGAATATTATCACCAAGACAATATCCACACTCAATGGAGTCCTCATTACATTTATTGTTACACTATTTAACAGAAGAGTGAGGACTACTAATGCTATCATCTGGACCGTCACTACGTTCCCCGACTAGTCCCGGCTACGTTCTCATTTCCTGAAGAGAACAGTGAAAGAAAGGGTGAGCTCAACTAGCCCAATAAGAAATATTATGACTAAGATAATGCAGAATAAATTATCATTAGCCTTCAACAGTGTTAAACCGATAAAATATAATAAACATCAAGTTTAAGCTGCAGTGAACAAGCAATCCATTAGAAGAGTCAAGTAGAGAATAAAATCTACTATCTTCTATGATTTAAAAGGTTTTCATCACTTTTATCATTTGAGACTCAACTTAATAAATAAACCACATCATCCTCGACACTACGACCAAGGATATTCATTAGTATCACGACCACAAATTATCCATGCACTACGGGCCAAGGATATTCGTGTATTCATCAATGGTCATGATCATGCCAACAACTGTCCATCAATGCACTACGGCCAATGAGGACTTTTACCACATCATTTGTAACATTATGGTCATGATTATACCGAATAATCCTTGGTCATAATCATACCAAGTCCATCTATGCACTACAGGCCACAGATGACTTTCAACATATTATAAACATGAGGATGATGACAATGATATAAGAATTCAATAAAATAAGTTCAAGGATAATTTTGTAAAGATTTATAATTTAATTTATCCAGAAATCAATAACGTCCAAATTGTCAACATGATACTGCTTTGTGGAGTAAAATTCAAGAATGCTCAGAAGAATATTTCCATGAAAAGATACTGGACGAAGCGCAAATATTAAGGATATTCCACTAATTTCATGTAGTATAGAAGCCAAAACTTTAATCAACTGAGTATAATAAAATATATGAAACCGCAAATGGATTTTTGCCGCCATGCGGTAACCCACGTTGACTGATTATTCCAATAGAATAATAAAGAATGGAATAATGAAAAAAAATTCACAAGCGTAATGTAATCCAAATGCAGACAAGTTATTCCAACGAATAATAATAAAGAATGGAACTGTGTCATGCGTAATCCGCATGCAGACAAGATATTCCAACTGAATAATAAATAATGGAACCAGGTCATGCATAATCCGCACAGACAAGATGTTCCAACAGAATAATAAAGAATGGAACCAGGTCATGGGTAATCCGCACAGACAGGATGTTCCAACAGAATAATAAAGAATGGAATAACAGAAGAATTTCACCATGTATGCAGTACTTCGCATAGACAGGTTATTCCAACATAATAATAAAGAAAGGAATAACAACCCTTACGAGTATTGAAAGAAAAATAACTCTCTTCATGAAAACGAAAGAATAATACCCCTTACCTTAAAAAAACTAGATACTGGAATAGTGAGGTAGCAGATTTTTCTTCTTCTTTCTCTCTATAATTTCTCTATATAATAATTGCTCTAAAGATTTTGTGAATTAGTGAGAAATAAAGGAAGAATAAGCTTCTATTTATATGAAAATATAGTTTCGATAATTTCACGTTTTGGGGCTCGAAATATTACGTTATAATACCTTCCTCTTTTTCTTTATTTTTAATTTAGTCCTACAAGTATTATCAAACTTGCACCACCTCCCCTAATAGTAAATAATGTGAATTAATAGTTCATTCATGTGACTCAATAGTATAATCTTGTGAAAAAACTAATTACAGTATAGTACCTTTAACTATACCTCCATTTTTAATTTAGTCATACAAGTATTATCAATCTTGCACCACCTCCCCTAATAGTACATGAATGTGAATCAATAGTACACACATGTTAACAAATAGTTATAAGCATATGAAATAATAGTAATTAATTGCTCATTTATCCGATTAATTACCCGATTGGTCAATATAACCTCCAGGAATCAATTATTATCGAAATAAATGTCGATTTCCACTAACACTAATAATCCCAACACAATGGAACTATCAATTTCATCTTTAATCAACACAACTTATTCATCATTAATATTATAACTCATAATATTTAACAACCAGGTCGTTCTCAGGAAAGAGGGGGCTTTCCGATAAGGATTTCTCCTTATTGGCATGCAATTAGGTGACCAAACCTCTCCTTGACCGAACTTCTAGACATTGTCAATATTGCAAATAATAATATGAATAACTTTGTCGTCTCAATTATTGATTTAATAATAATAAATATTATGCAGATGATAATGTGACAATAATTGAATCAATATTATGAGAGATATGATGCAGCAATTACTGTAGCAATAATTGAGTATAACTGAGTGACTTCTCACGTAAGTATCAATAATTAATACTGTGTGCTACTATGCAATCACGCGTATTACTGTACTTTTACTATCAGGTAGTTCAACATTTTAACGGTAATACTTTCGCCATTATTTTATAAAAGATAATCATGTCGTTTTCTTACTACGACAATACTTCCGTTGTGGGGTCCACCAATGATTGTGCCGTCGTACGAATATTCCCTGTTAAAACGAATATTCCCTGACCAATCGAATATTATATAACCACTTGCTTACTCTGCAAAATTTGTAAATATTACCCACAACTATATCATTATATCAAATCCACACCATAATATTCAAAAATATATTTCGAGAAAATTATTCTTTATTCATAAAAGTTGGGGTCTTACAACCTCCCTTTCTTATGAAATTTTGTCGTCGAAATTAGGGTACATACCTTGTATATTGAAGAGGTTTCCTCAACATCGTGGTTTCCCCACAAAACTTTGACTTAAGGTATAACTTTAGAGCGTAGAATATGATCCTCTTTATCCAAGATTTTAACAGGTAACTCTTCATATGTTAAATATTCCTCTATCTCGTCTGGTTCTAATTCAATAATGTGGTTCAGGTCTTTCACATATTTACGTAACATAGATATGTGAAAAACGTTATGAAAACGAGACATACTTGGCGGTAAGGCGAGTCTATAGGCCACAGTTCCTACTCGATCGAGGATTAAAAATGGGCCAATGAATCGAGGGTTGAGCTTTCCTCTCTTTCCAAATCTCGTAACTCCCTTCCATGGAGCAACACGTAACAACACATGATCTCCAATATCTAATTCCACGTCCTTTCGATGAAGATCAACATAACACTTTTGTCGATCTTGTGAGGTTTTTATACGTTATCGTATCATTTGAATCTTTTCCATAGTCATACGTTTCAACTCCGGTCCCAGCAACGTTTCTTTACCCACCTCATCCCAGCATACTGGAGAACAACATTTTCTTCCATACAATGCCTCAAATGGAGCAATGCCAATACTTGCTTGATAACTATTGTTGTAAGAAAACTCCACCGATGGTAAGAACTTGTCCTAACTTCCTTTGAAGTCAAGGACACATAGTCTTAATAAATCTTCAAGAGTTTGAATAGTCCTCTCCGACTGCCCGTCTGTCTGAGGATGATATGCCGAGCTAAATCGTAAATCCGTGCCCATAGCTTTTTGCAAACTAACCCAAAATCTTGAAGTGAATCTTGGGTCTCGATTAGAAACTATGGATACCGGCATACCATGCAGTCTTACAATCTCATTTATATACATACGGGCAAGACGTTCAAGTATATAAGTTTCTCGTATAGGTAGGAAATGAGCAGACTTGGTCAATCTATCAACAATGACCCAAATTGCATCTATGCCTTGAGAAACTTTGGGAAGACCAGTAACGAAATCCATGGTAATGTGCTCCCACTTCCAATCTGGAAATTCAAGTGGTTGCAATGGACCTTTTGGTACTTGATGTTCCGCCTTGACTCGTTGACAAGTTAAACACCTTGAGATAAACTCCGCTATCTCTCTCTTTATATTGCTCCACCAAAATATATGTCAAAGATCACGATACATTTTGGTACTCCCCGATGGATTGCAAATGGTTTGTTGTGAGCCTCCATCATGATTTTATACTTTCAATCAGGGTTGTTAGGAACACAAAGTCTGGAGTTGACTCAAAGTATTCCTTCTTCATCGATTCTTGCTTCCGGAATAGCACCTTCTTGCACTTTCTTCCTCATACACATCAGCTCCAGGTCTATAGCTTGAGCAGCTTAACTTTATCGATTAAAGTCAGTTCTATTCGTATATTTGCCATCATCACATAGGTCCCTGGAGTCTTTAACTCTATCTCCATCCTTTGTAGGTCATATAAAATGGGCCTTTGCGTTGACAATAATGCACTCGTACCCGCATATGATCTTCTACTCAATGCATCAGTTACTACGTTCGCTTTTCCAGGATGGTATTGAATGGTATGATCATAATCCTTCAACAACTCAAGCCATCGTCATTGCCATATATAAAGTTCCTTTTGAGTGAAGAAATATTTGAGGCTTTTATGATTCGTATAGATCTCCATCTTCTCTCCATACAGGTAATGCCTCTAAATCTTAAGCGTAAAAAAGACTGCTGCCAATTCTAGATCATGAGTATGATAATTCCTCTCATATTCTTTGAGTTATCGTGAGGCATAGGCTATGACTTTCCCATGTTGCATGAGAACACATCCTAACCCTTTGCCTGACGCATCACTGTAGATGACAAATCCCTCCGAGCCAGATGGTATTGTCAGAACTGGTGCTGAAATGAGTCTCCTCTTGAGTTCTTGAAAACTCTTCTCACATTCCTCGTTCCAACCGAATTTTGTATCTTTTCGAGTTAGCTGAGTTAATGGAGTAGCGATTCAAGAAAACCCTTCTATGAATCTCTGATAATAACCAGGTAAGCCGAGAAAGCTACGTACTTCGGTCACTGATTTAGGTTGCTCCCAACTTTGAATTGCTTCAATCTTTGTCGGGTCAACAGATATCCCATGATTTGATATCACGTGCCCAAGGAATGCAACTTCCTCAAGCCATAACTCACATTTCTTCAACTTGGCATATATCTTGTTTTCATGAAGCTTTTGGAGTATCAGCCTCAAGTGTTTCTCATGGTCTTCATGGGTTTTGGAGTATATGAGGATGTCATCAATAAAGACGACCACAAAGTGATCCAAATATTCCTTCAATACAAGGTTCATCATATCCATGAAGGCAGCAGGAGCATTAGTCAATCCAAAAGACATGACTAAGAATTCATAATGCCCGTACCGAGTTCTAAAAGCAGTCATTGGAATGTCATCAGTTTTAATCTTCAACTGATGATATCCGGAACGAAGATCAATCTTTGAAAAGAATTTGGCGCCTTGCAACTGGTCAAACAGGTCATCAATGCGAGGCAACAGGTACCTATTTTTAATGATGACATGATTCAACTCCCGATAATCAATACAAAGTCGCATACCTCCATCTTTCTTCTTCACGAATAGAACAGGAGCACCCCAAGGAGACGTACTAGGACTAATAAAACCGATGTCTAACAATTGCTGCAATTGGGTCTTTAACTCCTGAAGTTCAATAGGAGCCATTCGATATGGGGATTTGGAAATGAGTTTTGTATCGGGTTCAAGGTTAATAAAAAATTCAATTTCACGCTCTGGGGGTAGGCCGGGAAGTTCTTCAGGGAATACATCAGGAAATTTATTAACAATAGAAATATCTTTCAAATCTGACGTATTTTTGTTTAAATCTGTGACATGAGCTAAGAAAGCTTGACATCCATTTTTCAATAAACGAATAACTTTATTACTTGAGATGACCGTGATTGATTTTAATGGTTTGGTCGCTTAAAATCGCATAATAGGTTGATTAGGAATATGAAAGCTAACAACCTTACAAAAAAATCAATTTTAGCATGATGAGTAGTTCACCAATCAATCCATAGAATCACGTCAAATGCAAGTATTTTTAAAGAAATAAGAACGACAGGTAATGTGCGGTTACCGATTTGAATCAAACAAGACTTATAAACAGTGGATGTAATGAAGGTTTCTCCTAACGAAGTTTCAACCGATAAGTCAAAGTCTAATTTCTCCGGAGTCAAATTTAAACGTTGAGCACAAGTAGGAGAAATAAGAGAATGGGTAGAACCGATATCAAATAAGGTATAGAATTTGCTAGAGTTTATGATAAGCTTACCCGTGATGACCTCGTTCGGGTTTCTTTCTTTCTGGGAGGTTACGACAAACGCTCTCCCTTGAACTACCGACTTTGACTTTTCTGGGACGACCTTTGGTGCCTCCATCCCAAATTTGGACTTGTCTTTTTGGTGCCGCGAAAAAATTGGGCTAGGTGACCTTCTCTTCCACAATTATAACACGCTTTGGACCGTGCATCACGCGATTTTGGTGATATGTCCCTCCCCTCGCATTTGAAGCATATGATAGGTGGTCGTTCTCCTTCCTTAACAACGGGTCTTTGGTCTTGACGTCTTTCCATCATTGTTGAATCTCCTTTTCTTGAAATATCCATTTTCTTTGTCTTGGCCATGATTACCACCGGAAGTGGTTACCATTTCAGCATGTTGATTCCTCCACGTTTGTTGTCACGACTACCGATCTTGCTACCACTTGGTATTATCATTTTCTTTGGCTACTTTCTCTTGGTTGAGTTGACTCATTATCGCGTTCAATAATCGAGCCCTATTAACAACATCGAATACAAACACAGTTTGTGAGAAATTAAGTATTGACGTATCTCGGGTTTCAAACCTCTTAGAAACATCTGTGTCATTCTCTCCTCATTATCAACCAAGTGAGACGCAAACCGGGATAATTCGATAAACTTAGCTTTGTACTGTGACACGGTCATATTGTTCTGCTCCAACTTGATGAACTCTACTTCTTTCATGTGACGAATACTTTCGAGAAAGTACTTGTCGTTGAATAGTTCTTGGAAATTCTCCCAAGACATCTTTAGTGCGGCAGGTTGAGTACTCTTTACCGATTCCCTCCAGTAATCTGCCTCTCCTCGCAACATAAAGGTGGCAAATGGAACCTTTTGCTCCTCGGAGCATCCCAAAACATCAAATATCTTGGTGATCTACTTTATCCACGTTTCTGCCTTAAGTGGTTTTTTCTCTCTAATAAACTCCGGTGGTCCCAGCTCCTTAAACTGTTTAGCGGTGACCGTCTGAGAGTTTCTAGTGTTTCCACCTACATTTTGGACAGGAGCCGCTCTCGCTTGATGTTACATGAATTGCATAAAGCCTATGAACATTCCATCGTTCATCATTTGGTCGGTGTTGTTGTTTCCACGAGGATTGTCGCCTTCCTGATGCACATTATCCTGATTATTGATCTGCGGAGACTCAACGGTCTCCTGTGCTCCATTACTATTCTGAACATTCTCGGATGTCATTTTCAAATACTGCCACAAAACAAGGGTTAATTGACATGTCACATATTATCCCTATACTCTGACCGACCAAATAAATACCAAATAAACTTAGGTAGGTCATACTAGCGAAGGAATTCCCCATCTATCCCCACCTAGTTCTTGTCTCACATCTCAGCCAGGGATCATATCCCTAAGCTTTGATACCAACTGTGATGCCCCCAAAATAGGTATACATCACCCATCTTGAGTCGCCAAATACAAGGTACAAAATTCAAATACAACTTAATTATACAATAGTCGTGTAAAATACGACAAAACATAATCTAAGAGTTTTAATAAGAATATTGTCATCAAGACATTATCCACACTCAATGGAGTCCTCATTACATTTATTATCACACTATTTAACAGAATAGTGAGGACTACTAATGCTATCATCTGGACCGTCACTCCGTTCCCCGACTAGTCCCGGCTACGTTCTCATTTCCTGAAGTGAACAGTGAGAGAAAGGGTGAGCTCAACTAGCCCAGTAAGAAATATTATGACTAAAATAATGTAGAATAAATTATCATTAGCCTTCAACAGTGTTAAACTGATAAAATATAATAAACATCAAGTTTAACTGCAGCGGAACAAGAAATCCATTAGAAGAGTCAAGTAGAGAATAAAATCTACTATCTTCTACGATTTAAAAGGTTTTTCATCACTTTTATCGCTGAGACTCGGCTTAATAAATAAACCACATCATCCCTGCACTACGGCCAAGGATATTCATTAGTATCACGACCACAAATTATCCATGCACTACGGGCCAAGGATATTCTTGTATTCATCAATGGTCATGATCATGCCAACAACTGTCCATCAATGCACAATGGCCAATGAGGACTTTTACCACATCATTTGTAACATTACGGTCATGATTATACCGAATCATCCCTAGTCATAATTATACGAAGTCCATCTATGCACTACAGGCCACAGATAACTTTCAACATATTATAAACATTAGGATGATGACAATGATATAAGAATTCAATAAAACAAGTTCAAGGATAAATTTGTAAATATTTATAATTTAATTTACCCATAAATCAATAACGTCCAAATTGTCAACATGATACTGCTTTGTGGAGTAAAATTCAAGAATGCTCAGAAGAATATTTCCATGAAAAGATACTGGATGAAACGCAAATATCAAGGATATTCCACTAATTTCATGGAGTATAGAAGCCAAAACTTTAATCAACTAGGTATAATAGAATATATGAAACCACAAATGGATTTTTTCCGCCATGCGGTAATCCACGTTGACAGATTATTCCAACAGAAAATAATAAAGAATGGAATAACAGAAGAATTCACCAGGCATGCGTAATCCGCACAAACTTGTTATTCCAACAGAATAATAAAGAATGGAACCAGTGTGACACCCCCAAAATTAGGTATACATCACCCATCTTGAGTCGCCAAATACATGGTACAAAATTCAAATACAACTTAATTATACAACAGTCATGTAAAATACGACTAAACATATGCTGTGAGTTTTAATACAAATATTGTCATCTAGACAATATACAAACTCAATGGGGTCCTCATTACATTTATTATCACACTATTTCATAGAATAGTGAGGACTACTAGTGCTATTATTTGGACCATCACTCTGTTCCCTGACTATACCTATTTTGGGGGCGTCACAGTTGGTATCAAAGCTTAGGGATATGGTCACTGGCTGAGATTTGAGACTAGAACTAGGAGGGGAGAGACGGCTAAATCCTTCGCTAGTATGACCTACCTAAGCTTATTTGTTATTTTATTTGGTCGGTCAGAATATATGGATAATATGTGGCATGTCAATTAACCCTTGTTTTGGTGACAGTGTTTGAAAATGGCATCTAAAAATGTTGAGATAAGCAATGGAGCATATGAGACCGTTGAGTCACCGATGATCAATAACCAGGATAATATGCATCAGGAAGGTAATAATCCTTGTGTAAACAACAACACTGACCAAATGATGAACGATGGTATGTTTAGGAGTTTTCTAGAATTTATGCAAAACAAAACGAGAGAAACTCATGTTCAAAATGCAGGTCGAATCACTAACAACTCACGGCTAGTCACCGCTAAACAATTCAAGGAGCTGGGACCACCGAAGTTGTTGGGAAAGCCAGAGCCATTTAAGGTAGAGACGTGGATAAAGCAGATCACCAAGATATTTGATGTCTTGGAATGCTCAGAGGAGAAAAAGGTTCCCTTCACCACCTTCATGTTGCAAGGAGAGGAAAATTACTTGTGGGAATCTATAAAAGGTACTCAACCTACCGCATTAAAGATGTCTTTGGAGAAGTTTCAAGAATTGTTCAACGACAAGTACTTTCCCGAAAGTATTTGTCACATGAAGGAGGTGGAATTCATCAAGCTGGAGCAAAATAATATGATTGTATAGCAGTACGAGGCTAAGTTTACCGAGTTGTCCTAGTTTGCATCCCATTTGGTTTATAATGAGGAGCGAATGACGCGAATATATCTGTGAGGTTTGTAACCCGAAATACACCAATACCTCATTTTTCACAAACTTTGTTTATATTCAGATGTTGTGAATAGGGCTCAGTTATTAGAACGCGATTATGAGTCAGCTCAACCAAAAGACAACGATCAATAACACGATAATAAGTGTATCGATGGAAACGGCCATCGGAACAACGATAACCATCGTAGAGGAAATTATCATGCCAGAAATGGTAACCACTTCAGTGGTAATCATGGCCAAGATAATAGGAAAGGTGAACTAAGTGGGAACAATTTTAAGAAGAGAAGATTCAACAATGATGGAAAGACATTGAAGGAGAACGACCACTGATCGTATGTTTCAAATGCGGACAGGAGGGACACATCTGTCAAAACTGTACGCCGCAACCCAAAGCGTATTTTAATTGCGGAAGAGAAGGTCACCTAGCTCGATTTTGTTGTGTAGTGAAGTTAAATCCAGCTGGGATAGTGACGCCAAAGGATGTCCCAGACAAGTCAAAGTCAGTAGTTTAAGGGAGAGCATTTTTCATGACGAGGAACCCGAACGACGTTATCACGGGTAAGCTAATCATATACCTTGTTAGATATCGATTCTACCCACTCTTTTATTTCTCCTACATGCACTCAATGTTTAAATTTAACTTTAGAGAAATTAGACTTTGACTTATATGTTGAAACTCTGTTGGGAGAAACCTTTGTTACATCCACTGTTTATAAATCTTGTTCGATTCAAATCAGCACCCTCACGCTACCTGTTGATCTCATCTCTTTAAAAATACTTGTCTTTGATGTGATTTTAGGAATCGACTAGTTAACTACTCATCGTGCTAAAATTAATTGTTTTCGTAAGGTTGTTAGCCTTCCTATCCAACCTGTTATGAAAATTCAAGTAACCAAACCACTAAAGTCAATCACTGTCATATTAAGCCATAAGTAAAGAGCCTAGAGCCTTTCGCTGATGACTTCCTTGTGTATGATGCACCAAAGCCAAACTTTCTGTTGGGGACGCCGTGAATAACGGTGGCAAGTTGATAGGTATCAATGTGAGGTGTTATCCAAGTCTTGGATAAGAGTCACAGTTTTGAATGATATTTCTATCGTTAATAAATTTCCTGACGTATTCCCCGAAGAACTTCCTAGCCTACCCCCAAAGCATGAAATTGAATTTTGTATTGACCTTGAACCTGATACAAAACTCTCAAATAATTTTTTTCACTTAAAACTAATGTAGCTCGCGTAGAAGACGTTGGCTCAAGCTGTTGAAGATTACGACCATACAATTCAATATCATCGTGGAAGAGTGAACGTGGTAGCTGACGCATTGAGTAGAAGATTGTATGCGGTTACGAGTGCGACGTTGTTAACATAAAGACCCATTTTGTATAACTTACAAATGATGGAGATAGAGTTCAAGACTCTTGGGACCCACATGTTGATGTTAAATATATGATTAGAACTGACTTTAATCGATAAATTTAAAGCCGCTCAAGCTAAAGACTCAGAGTCAATGAATGTGAAGAAGAAGGTACAAGAAGGCATTATTCTAGAAGAGAGAATCGATGAAAAGAGGAAATCTCAAACCTACATTTAATTGGTCCATTTGAAATCCTCGATCGAGTAGGAATTGTGGCCTATAAACTCGCCTTACCGCTAAGTATGTCATGTGTTCATAATGTTTTTCACGTATCGATGTTACGTAAATATGTGGACAACCCGAACCACATTATTGATTTAGAACTAGATGAGATAGCAGAAGATTTAACGTATGAGGATATACTTTTTAATATCTTGGATAAGAAGGAACATATTCTACGCTCAAAGGTTATACCTTAAGCGTTAGAATCTGAAATGAAAACGAGGTATCCTCACCTCTTCGGTATACCAGGTACGTACGTCAATTTCAAGGATGAAATTTCATAAGAAGGGGAGGTTGTAAGACCCCAAATTTTATGAATAAAGATTAATTTTTTTGAAATATGTTTTTGAGTATTAAGGTGTGGATTTGATATAATGTTATAGTTGTGGGTAATGTTTACAAATTTTACAAACTAAGCAAGTTGTTATAAAATATTCAATTGGTCAGAGAATATTCATTTTAATAGGGAATATTCGTACGACAGCACAATCATTGGTGGACCCCACAACAAAATTATTTTCGGAGTTAGAAAACAACAAAAATATCTTTTTATAAAAATAACAGAAAAAGTTTTACCGTTAACTATTGAAATACTCGGTGATAAAAGTACAGTAATACACGTGGTTGCATAGTGGCACACAGTATTGATTATTGATGCTTACGTGAGAAGTCACTCAATTATACTCAATTATTGTTACAGTAATTGCTGCATAGTATCTCACGTTATTGATTCAATTATTGTTACGATATTTTATATTATTAAATCAATAATTGAGAGGACAGGTTATTCATATTATTATTTGAATAATTAACAATGTCTAGAAAGTTCTGTCGAGGAAAGGGGTTTGGTCACATAATTGCGCACCAATAGAGAGAAATCCTTATCTAAAAGCCCCTTCTTTTCTGGTCACATAATTGTTAATATTGCGAGTTATAATAATGATGAATAAATATAGTTAAAAATATTGAGGGGATTTTTTTATGAAGTATTTAATGTAAATTTTGCTTATTTTATGGACCCCCATTTACCCATTCTTTAAAATAATCGGTAGAAAGTTATTCAATATATATATATAATTATTTTTTACCGGAAAAATAATAGACTCTAATGGAGGATGACTCGAAGTAGTTTTAGACTTATCTTCTTTGACTCATTGGGTTTTAGTAATATATATATATATATATATTAAGTGGTGGGGGCCACGAATGGGTTAGGTGGGGCCCACATGTTGGAGAAATGAAATGTCAGGGGGGAGATTTTGCAAAGTCACGGGAGGTTTGTTTTATTATTATTATTATTATTATTATTATTATTATTATATATATATATATTATAATAAGTTTTGTTTTTTTATGAAAAATATATTATATTATATTTTATTATGCATAGTATTTGCATAGTGTCTGCATAGTGACTGCATAGTAAAATCAAAAGTTTCAGAATTTTGTCTGTGAATTCAATTATTTCGCCCGTGACCTTTGTGTACTATGCGTCCAAATAGTATCCTTTTCATACTCCTATAAATAGGATGTTCAGTTTATAAAAGAAAAGCACACCAGAATCAGAGAATTCTTCTTTTATAATATTGAGCGTATTTCTTTAGAGTTTAAGGAAGCTTCGAGTGTAGAAAACGGTGAAAGTTTTCTTCAAGAATATATATCCGCTATACAAGTCAGAATTGCTCTCTTTTTGAGGTAAGGGGTATTATTTATTTCATATTCGCTTACGATATTATTTTTCGTATTCATAAGAAATTTTATTTCGTTCAATATTCGCAAGAAATATTATTTGTGTTTCATATTCGTAAGGAATATTATCTTCGTTCAATATTTGTAAGGAATATTATTTTCATTCAAAAGTTGTAAGGGATATTATTTTTGTTCAATATTCGTAAGAAATAATATTTTCTTTCATACTCTATAGTATATAAGTAATATTATTTCGTTTCAGATTCTGAATTCTACACTCATTTTGTTAAGTTTTGGCTTCTATAATTCATGAAATTAGTAGGATATCCTTAAAATTTGCGTTTCATCCAGTATCTTTTTATGAAAATATTATTCTGAACATTCTTGATAAGTTTTAACTTTTTCATGCTGGAGTACAATTCACGGGGTACTATTCTCGAAGTACTATTCACAGGGTACTATTCACCCGGGGTACTATTAATGACAAAAATTGAGTTCTTTTCGGTCCAAATCATTTTTGATACAATATTATTCTTGACTTTTACTCCACAAAGAAGTATTATGTTGACAATTTGGGCATTATTGAATTCTATAAATTGAATTATAAATCTTTAAAATTTATCCTTTGTTTTATTTTAATTGAATTCTTATATCATTGTCATCATCCTCATGCTTATATTGTGATAAAAAGTCATCTTTGGCCCAAAGTGCATAGATGGATTATTGATTGGTATGATTATGACCAGGGATCATTTGGTATAATCATGACCTATAATGTTACAAATGATGTGGTAAAAGTCTTCATTGGCCTGTAGTGCATTGGTGGACAGTTGTTGGTATGATCATGACCAAGCGTTCTCTTCGGCCAAGGGTGCAAAGATGAATTGTGTTTTGGCATGTTCATGTTCATTGGTGAAAACACGAATATCCTTGGCCCGTAGTGCATGCATAATTCGTGGTTGTGATACTAATGAATATCCTCGGCCCGTAGTGCATGGATAATTAAGTGATGTGGATTATTTATTAAGCTGAGTTTCAGCGATAAAATTAATTATAAACTCTTAAATCATAGAAGATAGTAGATATTATGCTTTACTTGACTCTTCTAATGGATTATTATTTCCGCTGCAGTTGTTGATCTAAAACATGTTGTCTATTGTATTCTATCAGTTTTTATACTGTTGAAGGCTAAGGATAATTTTTTTGCATTATCTTAGTCATAATATTTTTACTAGACTAGTTGAGCTCACACTTTTCTTTCACTGTTCTCTTCAGGAAATGAGAATATAGCTGGGACTTGTCAGGGAATGGATTGACAGTCTAGATGGTTGTTTTAGTAGTTCTCACTATTCTGTGAAATAGTGTGATAATAATTGTAATGAGATTGAACTTGAGTTTGGATATTGTCTAAGAGACAATATTTGTATTAAAACTCATAGCTGTATTCTGCACTACACTTAACAGCTGTATAAATTATGTTTGTATTTGAGTTATGTACCATGTATTTGGCAACTTAGAATGGATGATGTATACCTATTTTGGTGGCGTCACATGGTATTTTTAAATGGTTGCACTAACTCAACTGAGAAAAGGTTTGCACAATGATCTAGTGATGTGACACTGTTTAACTGGTCTGTACAACTAAAATTCGTTAGGGTTCGAAAGCATGATTAAGCGAAGGGAAGGTGTTAGGCACCCCCCGACTTCCGTGATAACACGGTTACCGCCACTTTCCATTTTTAACTTTTATCTGAATGTGTGTGTGTAGGTCTATGTGCAATTGTCTGGAAGTAGTGTTATGCCTCGTTTGCACCTATATACAAAGGGTTTGACTTTTGTATAAAAATTCAATTTTAACAATATATAGCAGTGATGTTTTGTAAAACATGTTTTTCAAACTCTTGTGCTCAATAGTAATTGAGGGCTTTGATACTTCCATTTTATTATGTGTTCGGCTTGGTTGCTTTTATTTTTGAGATGCGAAGCATCTTCGAGAAAATAAGATACATAGCAGTGTCGAACTCCTTGTGGACATGAGAGCCATCTAAGGAAATTCAGACACCGTGAATAATTTACAAACCGATTGCAATTTGAAAATGTCCATCATTGAGGCTGAATCTAGATTGTAAACGATTCTATGATCACATGATTCCTAGGCTCACATGACAAAGCAATATGTTCAAAAGCTAGAAAACGGACTAGATTTGAATAAATCTAAGCATTACAGCTTCAACGGTTCTAGTTTAGTCACCATGAACTAGTTAAAGTAACAAATAGTCAGATTTAGGCAAATCTAACCCGCAGGCAAATAAAAGCTAGAAAAAGAACTAGATTTGAGTAAATCTAAACCATTCCAGCTTCAACAGTTCTAGTTTAGTCACTATGAACCGGTTAAAGGGAAAAGTAGTCAAATTTAAGCAAATCTATCCCCAAATTTGAATAACAACTATAAATATAAAAGTTGTATATATATATATATATATATATATATATATATATATATATATATATATAAGAAGGATCACGTCCAGAAAGTCAGGACATTTGTTAAATTCATGGAGTGGGATAGGAACTGGACCTATATATATATATATAAGTAGTAAAAGGCCACAAAGAGAACTCCAGGCCTGACAGGAATGTAAATATATATATATATATATATATATATATATGTGTGTGTGTGTGTGTGTGTGTGTGTGTATGTGTGGTCCGGATCAGCCGAGGACTCCCTCACGCTACTAAAATGCGGACTTTTTTTTGGCTTTTTTTTAAAACAACTAAAAAAAGTTCAATATTTTATGGAACTGAAATTTTTCCATAATACAATGTTTTTGGTGTAATTTGGATATATATACCAATACAGGCCAGTACAGACTGTACAGACTTCTTTTGTTATATATATCCAAATCACACCCAAAACATTGTATTATAGAAAAATTTCAGTTCCATAAAATATTAAACTTTTTTTTAGTGGTTTTAAAAAAAAAAAAAAAAAAAAAAAATTCCCGCATTTTAAGAAAATGCGGGAGTCCCAACCTGATCCTTTCTGTATATATATATATATATATATATACACACACACACAAGTAGTAAATGCACCGGATGTATATCCAGGCTTCACCAAACAAAGTTCGACACGGGTCGATGATCCGGGCATATCCACACGATTCGACTTTCAACGTGAGTAGATCCACATATAAAGAAGTGAGAAAAAGCTTAAAAATCTAAAATATCTTTCACTAGGCTATCAAGAAGACTTCAGATAGCTTTTGATGCCTGAAAACTCGATTTCTACTGGTTAAATTTAAGTATGTAGCAAAACACGAGCTTACAAGTATTTAGAAAGAAGAATCACTCAGTTTAGAGCACTCTAGAGGTGGTTATGAGTTGAAATGGACAGGGTTTCCTAGCTCTTTTCTTTCTTAAAATGGCCAACCCAAGCCCTCTATTTATAGAAATGATAGTCGCGGGTCTACCTGCGGCTGCCTAGGTTGCCCTGGGCCATGTGGGTACCGCCGTCTCGAAGAACGTGCACTCGTTCAACGTACTGTCCGCTCGAACCTTCATAACTTTCATTCGGGCATCCGATGGAGGCATGGTATACGTTTCTAGAATGTTATTGTCGAGAGCTAAACAATGACATGGGATAAGAGGTTTTACGAAGCCGAGAAGATGGGTCCATGACTAGATCTTCAAGTCTTCAAATTCTATCAGGTGTGATGTCTTGTGTAGTAGTCACTCAGGATTTTGAGCTATGGTTCTTGTGGGACATTTTTGTATGAAATGTGGGTTGAAATGATGTTGAGATGGCGTGAATTTAGTATCGAGGTGGCAAAATGACGAATTTACCCCTCACCGGGGTTACCTCCAGCTCTGTGCAGATGTAGCAGTCGTTGCTCATGGTTATCTCTGAGATTGGGCTGCTGTGAGTACTGAATATCCTCAGGGTTATCTCTGAGGTATGTCTGATCTCCCGAGGTTATCTCCGGGTTTGGAACTTAATATCACGGGGTTGAATCAGACTATTTTAGGGTTATCTCCGGAACTGGAACTGCTTCCCTCGAGGTTATCTCTGAGATTGAAATTGAGTATCTCGGTGTTGTTTCTGAGATTAAAAACTGAGTATCCCGAGGATGTCTTCGGGATTGAGCTGATTTAACTTCCAGGTTATCTCTGGAAGACAATTTTTCCCTCTTGCAAGTTTAGTAAACAAGAATACAAAATTTCGAGTCTACAGATACCCTTCTTTATCATATTCATATAATGTAATGACATGGATAAGATAAAGACTAGACACTTGAAATGTGACAAGATAATCATGATGCAAATGTAATGCAGCATGATGCAAATGTAAGACCCCAACTTTTATGAATAAAGATTTAATTTTCTCGAAATATTTTTTTGAATATTATGGTGTGGATTTCATATAATATTAAAGTTGTGGGTAGTATTTACAAATTTTGCAAAGTAAGCAAGTTGTCATAAAATATTCGATTAGTCTGGAAATATTCATTGTATCAGGGAATATTCGTACGACGGCACAATCATTGATGGGTCAACGGAATTACTGTCAGAGTTAGGAAATGGCTTAAATATATTTTTATAAAAATAATAGCAAAATTTTTACCGTTAACTGTTGAAATACCCGGTGATAAAAGTACAGTAATACGTGTGGTTGCATAGTAGTACACATTATTGTACAGTATCTTTGATTATTGATGCTTACATGAGAAGTCACTCAGTTTATTTCAATTATTACCAAAGTAATTGTTACATAGTATCTCACGTTATTGATTCAATTATTGAACAATGTTTTATATTATTAAATCAATAATAGTTATATATATAAAAGTTGTAAATATATATATATATATATATATATATATATATATATATATATATATATATATATATAAGAAGGATCTGTCTAGGAAGTTCTGGATATTTGTTAATTATGATTTTTTTTGCTTTTTTTAAAACCACTAAAACAAAAAATTTAATATTTTATGGAACTGGAATTTTTACATAATACAGTGTTTTGGGTGTGATTTAGATATATATAACAAAATAGGTCTGTAAAGACAGACCGTACAGACCTATTTTGTTATATATATATCCAAATCATACCTAAAACACTTATTATGTAAAAATTCAAGTTCCATAAAATATTAAACCTTTTGTTTTAGTTGTTTTCAAAAAAAGCCAAAAAAAACCCCATTCTAAGAAAATACGGGACTCCGGATAGGAACCAGACCCTATATATATATATATATATATATATATATATAGGTCCGGATCAGGTGAGCACTCCCTCGCGCTACTAAAATGCGGACTTCTTTTTTGGCTTTTTTTAAAAAACAACTAAAAAAAAAAGTTCAATATTTTATGGAACTGAAATTTTTCCATAATACAGTGTTTTGGATGTGATTTGGATATATCTACCAATACAGTCAAGATGCATCGTATGCAGGACTTGTTTTGTTATATGTATCCAAATCACACCAAAAACATCAGATATGAAAAATTTTCGCCCATAAATATTAAACTTTTTTTTTACTTGTTTTAAAAAAAAGTAAAAAAAAAAAAAAGTTAGTCGTTTTATTAGACTAATAGTAAAATCTTTTTATATAAAACAGAATACTTTTATAAAGTTATCTATTTTATTAGACAATAATTAGAATATATTATATTTTATTATGCATAGTGTTTGCATAGTGCCTGCATAGTGTTTGCATAGTGCCTGCATAGTGTTTGAATAGTAAAATCTTTTATAAAGTTATTCGTTTTAATAGATAATAAATAGAATATATTATATTTTATTGTAAAACCAATCTGGACCGTCCGTTTAAAGTAAATAAATCTGGACCGTCATGAATTAGTTACTATGCAGTCCATTCTTCTATAAATAGAAGCTCATTCATTCATTATTTCTTACGAATTCACTGAAACTCAAGAGAGAGAAACTATAGAGAGAGTTCTTCTTCTATAATCTTGAGCGTATTCCTTTAGAGTTTAAGAAAGCTTTGAGCGTAGTGCAAGTTTTCTTTGAGTATATCATTGCCCTACCAGGCAAAATACTCTTCTTTTACGGTAAGGGATATTATTTGTTGTACTCGTTAGGGGTATTCCTTCTTTCATATTGGTGAAATTCTTTTGTTATTTCATTCTTTATTATTCATTGGAATAACTCAGATACTGTGGCTACCCTATACTTGGTGAAATTCTTACATTATTCTTTTTTATTATTCTCATTGGAACATCATGTATACGTGTTTTACGCATGACTCGGTTCCATTATTTATCATTCATTGGAACATCCTGTCATGCGTTTATTTGGGACTGGTTAAAATCTTTATTATTCATTGGAATGAATATCCTATCTACATGCGTTTCTTTACGCGGACCTGAGTTCCGTTGTTTATTATTACATTGGAATATCCCGCCGGTGCGTTACGCATGACACCGTTCAATTATTTATTATTCGTTGGAATAACTTTGTTTGTCTGCGGTCTATCGCATGCTCGGTGATTTCTTTTGTTATTCCATTCTTTATTATACTCAGTTGGTTAAAGTTTTGACTTCTATACTCCATGAAATTAGTGGAATATCCTTGATATTTGCGCTTCATCCAGTATCTTTTCGTGGAAATATTCTTCTGAGCATTCTTGAGTGTTACTCTACAAAGAAGTAACATGTTGACAATTTGGAAATTATTAGTCCCTGGATAAATTAATTCTTGAACTTGTTTTATTGAATTCTTATATCATTGATGGGTCAACGGAATTACTGTCAGAGTTAGGAAATGGCTTAAATATATTTTTATAAAAATAATAGCAAAATTTTTACCGTTAAGCTGTTGAAATACCTTTATGATAAAAGTACGAGAATACGTGTGGTTGCATAGTAGTACACATTATTGTACAGTATCTTTGATTATTGATGCTTACATGAGAAGTCACTCAGTTTATTTCAATTATTACCAAAGTAATTGTTACATAGTATCTCACGTTATTGATTCAATTATTGAACAATGTTTTATATTATTAAATCAATAATAGTTATATATATAAAAGTTGTAAATATATATATATATATATATATATATATAAGAAGGATCTGTCCAGGAAGTTCTGGATATTTGTTAAATTCATGGATTTTTTTTTTTTTTTTTAAAACCACTAAAACAAAAAATTTAATATTTTATGGAACTGGAATTTTTACATAATACAGTGTTTTGGGTGTGATTTAGATATATATAACAAAATAGGTCTGTAAAGACAGACCGTACAGACCTATTTTGTTATATATATATCCAAATCATACCTAAAACACTTATTATGTAAAAATTCAAGTTCCATAAAATATTAAACCTTTGTTTTAGTTGTTTTCAAAAAAGCCAAAAAAACCCCATTCTAAGAAAAATACGGAGTGGGATAGAACTGCACTATATATATATATATATATATATATATATAGGGTCCGGATCAGTGAGCACTCCCTCGCTACTAAAATCGACGGACTTCTTTTTGGCTTTTTTAAAAACAACTAAAAAAAAAAGTTCAATATTTTATGGAACTGAAATTTTTCCATAATACAGTGTTTTGGATGTGATTTGGATATATCTACCAATACAGGTCAGTACAGACTGTACAGACTTGTTTTGTTATATGTATCCAAATCACACCCAAAACATTGTATTATGAAAAAATTTCAGTTCCATAAAATATTAAACTTTTTTTTACTTGTTTTAAAAAAAAGTAAAAAAAAAAAAAAGTTAGTCGTTTTATTAGACTAATAGTAAAATCTTTTTATATAAAACAGAATACTTTTATAAAGTTATCTATTTTATTAGACAATAATTAGAATATATTATATTTTATTATGCATAGTGTTTGCATAGTGCCTGCATAGTGTTTGCATAGTGCCTGCATAGTGTTTGAATAGTAAAATCTTTTATAAAGTTATTCGTTTTAATAGATAATAAATAGAATATATTATATTTTATTGTAAAACCAATCTGGACCGTCCGTTTAAAGTAAATAAACTGACCGTCATGAATTAGTTACTATGCGATCCATTCTTCTATAAATAGAAGCTCATTCATTCATTATTTCTTATTTAATTCACTTTGAAACTCAAGAGAGAGAAACTATAGAGAGAGTTCTTCTTCTATAATCTTGAGCGTATTCCTTTAGAGTTTAAGAAAGCTTTGAGCGTAGTGCAAGTTTTCTTTGAGTATATCATTGCCCTACCAGGCAAAATACTCTTCTTTTACGGTAAGGGATATTATTTGTTGTACTCGTTAGGGGTATTCCTTCTTTCATATTGGTGAAATTCTTTTGTTATTTCATTCTTTATTATTCTGTTGGAATAACCTGTATACGCGGGCTACCCTATACTTGGTGAAATTCTTCTGTTATTCTTTTTTTATTATTCTGTTGGAACATCATGTCTGTGTTTTACGCATGACCTGGTTCCATTATTTATCATTCTGTTGGAACATCCTGCTCATGCGCGCTTACCTTGGGACTGGTTAAAATCTTTATTATTCTCGTTGGAATATATCGTATACATGCTTTTTTACGCGGACCGTTCCGTTGTTTATTATTACATTGGAATATCCGCCGGTGCGCTTACGCATGACCCTGGTTCAATTATTTATTATTCGTTGGAATAACCCTGTTTGTGCGGTCTATCGCATGCCTGGTGATTTCTTTTGTTATTCCATTCTTTATTATACTCGGTTGGTTAAAGTTTTGACTTCTATACTCCATGAAATTAGTGGAATATCCTTGATATTTGCGCTTCATCCAAAGATCTTTTCGTGTGGAAATATTCTTCTGAGCATTCTTGAGTGTTACTCTACAAAGAAGTAACATGTTGACAATTTGGAAATTATTAGTCCCTGGATAAATTAATTCTTGAACTTGTTTTATTGAATTCTTATATCATTGTCATCATCCTCATATTTATATTATGGTGAAAGTCATCTGTGGCCTGTAGTGCATAGATGAACTTGGTATGATTATGACCAGGGATTATTCGGTGTAATCATGACCGTAATGTTACAAATGATGTGGAAAAAGTCCTCATTAACTCGTAGTGCATTGATGGATAGTTGTTGGCATGATCATGACCATTGATGAGTACACGAATATCCTTGGCCCGTAGTGCATGAACAATTTGTGGTCGTGATACTAATGAATATCTTTGGCCGTAGTGCAGGGATGATGTGGATTATTTTTTAAGCTGAGTCTCAGCGATAAAAGTCATGAAAAACTTTTTAAATCATAGAAGATAGTAGATTTTATTCTCTAGTTGACTCTTCTAATGGATTGCTTGTTCCGTTGTAGTTAAACTTGATGTTTATTATATTTTATCAGTTTAACACTGTTGAAGGCTAATGATAATTTATTCTGTATTATCTTAGTCATAATATTTCTTACTGGGCTAGTTGAGCTCACCCTTTTACTTTAATTGTTCTCTTCATGAAATGAGAACGTAGTAGGGACTAGTCGGGGAACAGAGTGATGGTCCAGATAATAGCATTAGTAGTCCTCATTATTCTATGAAATAGTGTGATAATAAATGTAATGAGGATCCCATTGAGTTTGTATATTGTCTAGATGACAATATTTGTATTAAAACTCACAGAATATGTTTAGTCATATTTTACACAACTGTTGTATAATTAAGTTGTATTTGAATTTTGTACCATGTATTTGACGACTAAGAATAGGTGATGTATACCGATTTTGGGGGTGTCACAATTAAATCAATAATTGAGATGACAAGTTATTCATATTATTATTTGCATAATTAACAATGTCTAGAAAGTTCTGTCTAGGAAAGGGGTTTGGTCACCTAATTGTGCGCCAATAGAGAGAAATCCTTATCGAAAAGCCCCCTCTTTCCTGGGAACGATCTGGTTGTTAATATTGTGAGTTATAATAATGATGAATAAATGTTGTTAAAAATATTGAGGGGATTTTTTTAAGAAGTATTTGATGTAAATTTTGCTTATTTTATGGACCCCTATTTACCCATTTTTCAAAATAATCGGTAGAAAGTAATTCAGTATATATATATAATAAGTGGTGGGGGCCATGAGTGGGTCAGGTGGGGCCCACATGTTGGAGAAATGAAATGTTAGGGGGGAGATTTTACAAAGTCACGGGAGGTTTGTTTTGTGACACCTCCAAATTCGGGTACTTCAATTCCATAGGATTTGGTGTTCACTGTACAAATATCATCTATCTATCTACCCATAATAACTGCAAGCCATGCAATAGATAGAAATAAAAATCTTCCCCTTAAGGGTTACAACATCCGAATAATAATAATACAATCCAAGGTTAAACTAACCTTAAACATCTGTGCAGAATTATAAACAAATAAGTCTTAACAACATCATTAAATCAAGTCTTAAACAAAATACATCATCATATAAAGAACAAGTCTTCATCACTTGCTAACTTTGCCCTTGCCTTTACTAGTGGAAGGTTCATCAGTTCTTTCGTTCTTAACTGCAATGTTATTATTAAGCAAGAGTGAGCACGATTGCCCACAAGTATAACAATATAATAATGAATAACAACATGCGAGAGAAATAATAACTTCTGAAATAAAAGCTCAACTTCTGAATCAAGAATGAATAACAAGAATCAAAAGATTTCTGAGGGTCATAAGACCTCGAACTATGTCATAGGTTATCAAGGGTTATACTTGAAACCTTTAACAGTCATAAGACTATGGACCTTTCTACTCGTACTTAGGGGGATCAGCCCTTAGTACCATACTGTGCACAATATCTTAACGCTAATGCATAAGTAAATCCCTTTGCAGGGTTGTTCATCTCAGTTTGACATTCGAGTCCACACCAAAGGAAGTTTGGTTTGGATAATTCATCAAGAGTTCTGAAATTTAGAACGCTCATCAATTATGGACTAGTCGAATCAATAATGGTTCGCTAGTCTAATAAGGTTCAATAATAATGATATTCAAATTGAATAATAATCTCAAGAGGTATACAATAGGACAATTATTGTATAACTGAATCATGCTTTGAAAAGATAATCAATCTTTAGTATAACATTTGAACTTGAATAATAGTAATGATAATTTAGTCGAGGTAAATAATAAACTTGAACAATAATGATAAGTAGGGTTAGGAAACTTGCGTCGTGCGTATATTACACTTTAACTAAGCACGTTATTTGAATTTAATCCTACATACCATTCACATTCACAATACCAGTTAATTATAACTTAACTAATCATCAATGATCATTCTTTTGTCTAAACTTTGGTTATGACTATACTTAGTTAAATTATCACATTTACTGTCACATAAAATCACTTCATGAATAATAATTTAATTATGTATTCCATAACTCAATCTATATGTAATTATGTTATTTACATGTTAAACATCTATTTTATCATCACATTATACTTCTAACATGTTTACATGTTCATTACATTAAATTACTAACACATTGCTAGACTTAATCATTTTAAAATCTCATTTTCGAACTTTTCGGAGAGTATTGCCATGGCTACCACTATTACACTGGTCTTAGCACATGTGGCTCGAGACATATATTGCTATGACAGAAATAGGTATATAATGCAAGATCATAAGACACACGCACTGCATACGTAGAATCGACGGTTCGTGAAAAATTGCAGAACATGCCAATTTCTTCCAATTTCTTATTTTCTACTCGAAATTAGACATACCCATATGATGTAATTCATGCATAAACATAACCCAACATTTATATACCGACTTTAACCAATGTAAACACTTAATTACAGAATTTAAGCATGCAATTTCACTGACTTTGATGTTCTTGAAGGTTTTGAAAATAAAACATGAAAATTGTCACTACGGATTCGTTATAACACCGAATCCGTTTATTTAAACTTTGGTCTCTTCGTATCAACATGCATAACAACATACGAGTGTAAAATTTAGGGATAATATACGATCAACACATGAATTATCACGTATAAGGCCATATGGCCATAACCCAAACTCTGTAAATTTTTTAAATAGCAATTCATAGTATTATGAAACTTATGATATGGAATCATATACAATATATATAAGATATGCTATGCTACTCGAATTATTACATATATACACATAATTGTTACCCTATTCAACTACAGAAACTTTATAGAGGACTTAAGCTGTATTTATGAAAACTTTAAAAGACGTAAAATAAGAATTCGGTTGGATAGAATTACCCAAAGAGTAGATGAATAAGGATGACAATATCTCTCTACTTCAATCACAGTATTCACAATCTCTCTCAAAATTCTTAATTCTCTCTGTGATTTCTTTTTGGTAGACTTAGAAGAATGAAAGAAAAGAAAGAAGACGTATGATAATCAAGGAGAAGAACTGACACAGAAGTGGTCAGTTACCCAATCATGGGTAACTTCCCTCAACTCCCATTAAAGCCATGTTTGGCTACCATTTAAAAGCTTATACCCAATTAATTTAATAAAACCTCTTATACTATAGTTTAAATAATGTTACACTCCTTATAAAATAATTCCAATATTTTATTTAATTTACTTTAAATAAAATATAATAATTTCTTATAAATTCACATAGTCACATAATTAATTTTCTCATTAATAAATAATGTCAAATTATTAATTCTCTAATTAATAATTAAATTAATTAAAATAACATTAGGCTTATTAAATATTTCTTTTAATACAATAAGCTCACATAATGACATACTTCGATAATAAAAATTCTCCACATTAATTTAATAAATGTAACACATATATTTAAATTAATCTACCACAACTGTATCAATTAATTATTTAATCTAATAATTAAATCATCGAAAATTTTTATTTACTTCAATAAATATTAAGAATTAAATACAAAAATCTCGTTAGTCACATCTTTCCCCCTTAAAAGGATTTTGTCCCCAAAATCACGACTCAATAAATTCGACCCGTTACATTCTCCCCCCCCCCCCCCTACAAAGATTATATCCCCAGAATCGCTTACACATAATTAAGTAAATAAATGAGGGTAATTCTTTATCATTTTCTCTTTGAGTTCCCACGTAGCTTCTTCAGCGTTGTGGTTCCTCCAAATTACCTTAACAGAAGGTATTACTTTATTTCTGAGAACTTGTTCTTTTCTATCGACAATTTGAACAAGAATTTCTTCGTAAGATAAGTCTTTTTCAAAATGCAGGGGTTCGTGTTCAATTATATGCTTGTAATCGGCTTTGTAGGGTCGTAAAATAGAAACATGGAAGACGTTATGGACATTCTCTAGTGCTGGAGGTAAGGCTACCTCGTACGCAACTTCTCTGATTCTTCTCAGTACTTCAAATGGTCCAATGAATCTTGGGCTCAATTTCCCTTTCTTTCTGAACCTGATCTTCCCTTCCAGGGAGAGACCTTCAAAAAAACATAACTACCTGATTCAAACTCGATATTTTTACGATGTGTATCGGCGTATTTCTTCTGTCGATCTTGAGCCGCTACCAGTCGTGCTCGGATAACTTTGACTATTTCTACTGTCTGTTGTACCAATTCTGGCCCTAGCAATTGTCTTTCGCCAACTTCATCCCAATAAAGTGGAGTTCTGCACTTTCTGCCGTATAACGCTTTGTAAGGAGGCATGCCTACACTAGCGTGGTAACTGTTGTTGTTGCCTAACTCTACTAACGGTAGGTGATCATCCCAATTTCCTTTAAAGTCCATCACACAGGCTCTTAGCATATCTTCTAATGTCTGAATCCTTCTCTCACTCTGTCCGTCTGTTTGAGGGTGGTATGTTGTACTCATTCGCAATTGTGTTGCCATACATTCCTGTAGACGTTTCCAGAAATTCGATGTAAAGAGCAGATCTCTATCAGAAACAATTGACACCGAAACTCCGTTCCTCGAAACAATTTCTTTTATATATAGCCTCGCCAACTGATCTATGTTGAATCTGATTTTGATCGGAAGGAAGTGTGCGGATTTCGTTAGTCGGTCAACGATAACCCATACTGCGTCGTAGCCTTTTTGAGTAATCGGAAGGCCAACCACGAATTCCATTGTAATATGTTCCCATTTCCATTCTGGGATCTCTAACGGTTGTAGCAATCCACTCGGTCTCTGATGTTCTGCCTTCACTTTTTGACAGGTTAGGCACTTGGCAACACATTCTGAAACATCACGTTTTAAATTCGGCCATCAGAAATGTTGTCGAAGATCTTGATACATCTTGGTACTACCAGGGTGAATCGAATATCGTGAACTATGAGCCTCACTCAAAATATCTTCCTTAATCTCTTGTACTGGCAATACCCAAATTCTACTCTCAAATCTCAGTATTCCTTCCTTATCCATCTTAAATCTCGGTTCAGTTCCTTCAGATATCTTCTTTGTCACCTTTTTACATTCTTCGTCTTGAAGTTGAGCCTCCTTAACTTTATCTAGTAGGGTTGTACCAGATTGCATTTGAAATAGCTTCTCATCAATTTCCATAGGAAACTTCACCTCTAACTCCAGTTTCTCCATTTCTGAAATTAGCTCCTCCTGAGCAGTTAACATCATCAATTTCTCACGACCCTTTCTACTTAAGGCGACGACAACCACATTTGCTTTACCCGGTTGGTATAAAATCTCACAGTCGTAATCCTAAATTAATTCCAACCATCTTCTTTGACGCATATTCAAATCCTTCTGCGTGAAAATATATTTCAGACACTTGTGGTCCGTATATATTTCACACTTCTCCCCGTAGAGATAGTTCCTCCAAATTTTGAAAGCAAAAACAACTGTAGCTAACTCCAAATCATTGGTCGGGTATCCCTTCTCGTAATCCTTCAACTGTCGCGATGCATACACAATGACTCTGTCATTTTGCATAAGCACACAGCCAAGTCCTTTATGCCGTATCGCTAAAAATAACATAATTTCTCGTATCATCCGGACGGGATAACACAGGTGTCATACTCAATCTCTTCTTCAATTCTTGAAAGCTCTCCTCACACTTCTCCATCCAAACAAATTTCACAGCTTTACGAGTTAAATTCGTTAACGGAGTTGCTATCTTGGAAAAGTCTTGTATGAATCTTCTATAATATCCTGCTAATCCAAGAAAACTTCTTACTTCTGACGGCGTTCTCGGCTGATCCCAGTTAATCACGGCTTCTACTTTGGATGGATCTACCGAAATTCTATTTTTATCGATCACGTGCCCAAGAAATTGCACTCGTTCAATCAAAAATTTGCATTTCGAAAACTTGGCATACAACTTTTCCGTTCTTAATACTTACAATGTTAATCTCAAATGCTCTTCATGTTCTTCCTTAGTTTTCGAATAAACCAAAATGTCGTCTATAAATACCACTACGAACTTGTCCAAAAACGGCTTGAGCACACCATTCATTAGTCCCATAAATGCTGCAGGAGCATTCGTTAGACCAAACGACATTACCAAAAATTCGTAGTACCCATATCGCGTTCTGAACGCTATCTTCGGTACATCCTCTGGTCTCACCTTCAATTAATGATAACCACTTCTCAAGTCTATCTTGGAAAAGTATCTCGCTCCCTTCAATTGATCAAACAGGTCGTCAATCCTCGGTAATGGATATCTATTCTTAATCGTGACCTTATTCAGTTCTCTGTAGTCAATGCAGAGTCGCATCGATCCATACTTCTTTTTCACGAACAACACCGGCGCTCCCCACGGCGATTCGCTCGGTTGAATGTACTTCTTGTCCAGTAATTCTTGTAGTTGTACCATTAATTCTTTCATCTCTACTGGTGCCATTCGGTATGGTGCCTTCGATATTGGAGTAGTTCCGGGCACCAAATCGATGACGAAGTCTACCTCTCTATCTGGTGGAAGTCCTGGCAAATCGTCTAGAAATACGTCGACGAAGTCCCTCACAACCCAGTATCTCTTCTACCTTCGGATTCTCTTTTTGACTGTCGACTATGTAAGCTAAATATCCTACACAACCTTGTCTTAATAACTTTCTGGCCTGCATCATCGTCAGACAACTCGCTTGTCTAGGTGACTTGCTACCATAAAATATAACCTTTGACGGGGTCATAAGGTTAATACGCTTCTTTTGGCAATCAATTACAGCTCCGTAATTGAATAACCAGTCCATTCCCAATATAATGTCGAATTCCCCAAGTCGAATAGGGATAAGATCTACATTCATGATATTACCTTTAATAACCACTCTACAGTTCTTATACACGTACTTAATAGGGATTATCTCTCTATTCGCAATTTCTATGTTCATGGGATATTCCAACTCATCCTTAAGTAAATCTAAACTATTAGCAAAATCATCGGATATAAAGGAACAAGTAGAACCCGAATCAAATAAAACATAAGCATTTATTTCATTGATCAGAATGATACTTGACACCACATCACGAGACTGAATTGCATCCTGCACCGTCATATTGAAAGTCCGGGCGGTCGGTCAGTTTGTTGTGGTTGGTCCGGTGATGGTTAAGGCATTTCCACTGTTATTTCCCCAATTTCCTCCTGATCCTGACTATCCCGATCCCTTCTTGGGACAGTCTCTTGTCAGATGGTCCTTCGAACCACAAGTAAAACAAGCACTCTTCTTTGGGTTTGGACAGTTTGGTGTTATGTGGCATTCCTGACCACAATTGTAGCACACTCTTTTTCCTTTCATACATACTCCCAGATGAGCTTTCCCGCAGGTCTGGCATGCTTCGATTCCTTTCTTCTGATTTCCCGATGATGATCTGTCGTTCCACCTTTTCTTCTGATTGAAATTTCCACCTCCTGTGCCACTTCCACTGGCCTTGTTATTAATTCACCTTCACTCTTCTTCTTCTTCTGGTCTTGATTGTACTTGGTCACCGCATCGCTTCCACCTTTAGCGAGGATGGCCTTTTCCAATACTCCGGTAAATGTGTTTATCTGAAACATTAATACTTTACTGTATACCCAAGGCTTTAGTCCTTGTTCAATCTTCGGCCTTTCTCTCGTCCATTGTGTACTTGATACGGGCGAACCTTGCCAACTCGTTGAATTTTAGCGAGTCGCACGCCATGTTTCCTCGCTTCAGTTCGTAAATTGAACCTCCATCTGATTCTGCGACCTAGTTAGGAAATACATTTTGAAAAAGCAGTCTTCTGGTCTTCTCTAACCCTAGCAACGTCGAAAACCTTCTCCATTTCCCTGACCAAACGAATATTATTCTTTATTCATAAAAGTTGGGGTCTTACAACCTCCCTTTCTTATGAAATTTCATCCTCGAAATTAGGGTACATACCTTGTATATTGAAGAGGTGAGGATACCTTGATTTCATTTCAGATTCTAACTCCCATGTCATTTCCTCAACATCGAGGTTTCTCCACAAAACTTTGACTTAAGGTATAACTTTAGAGCATAGAATATGATCCTTCTTATCCAAGATTTTAACAGGTAACTCTTCATATGTTAAATCTTCCTCTATCTCGTCTTGTTCTAATTCAATAATGTGGTTCGGGTCTTTCACATATTTACATAACATAGATATATGAAAAACGTTATGAACACGAGACATACTTGGCGGTATGGCGAGTCTATAGGCCACAGTTCCTACTCGATCGAGGATTAAAAATGGGCCAATGAATCGAGGGTTGAGCTTTCCTCTCTTTCCAAATCTCGTAACTCCCTTCCATGGAGAAACACATAACAACACATGATCTCCAATATCGAATTCCACGCCCGTTCGATGAAGATCAGTATAACTCTTTTGTCGATCTTGTGAGGTTTTAATACATTGTCGGATCTTTTGAATCTTTTCCGTAGTCATACGTTTCAACTCCGGTCCCAACAACGTTGCTTCACCCACCTCATCCCAGCATACTGGAGAACGACATTTTCTTCCATACATCGCCTCAAATGGAGCCATGCCAATACTTGCTTGATAACTGTTGTTGTAAGAAAACTCCACCAATGGTAAGAACTTGTCCTAACTTCCTTTGAAGTCAAGGACACAGAGTCTTAATAAATCTTCAAGAGTTTGAATAGTCCTCCGATCGCCCCTCACCGTTCGAGGATGATATGCCGAGCTAAATCGTAAATCCGTGCCCATCGCTTTTTGCAAACTAACCCAAAATCTTGAAGTGAATCTTAGGTCTCGATCAGAAACTATGGATACCGGCATACCATGCAGTCTTACAATCTCATTTATGTACATACGAGCAAGACGTTCAAGTGTATAAGTTTCTCGTATTGGAAGGAAATGAGCAGACTTGGTCAATCTATCAACAATGACCCAAATTGCATCTATGCCTTGAGAAACCTTGGGAAGACCAGTAACGAAATCCATGGTAATGTGCTCCCACTTCCATTCTGGAATTTCAAGTGGTTGCAATGGACCTTTTGGTACTTGATGTTCCGCCTTGACTCGTTGACAAGTTAAACACCTTGAGATAAACTCCACTATCTCTCTCTTTATATTGCTCCACCAAAATGTATGTCGAAGATCACGATACATTTTGGTACTCCCCGGATGGATTGCAAATGGTGTGTTGTGCGCCTCCGTCATGATTTTATACTTTAAATCAGGGTTGTTAGGAACACAAAGTCTGGAGTTGACTCGAAGTATTCCTTCTTCATCGATTCTTGCTTCCGGAATAGCACCTTCTTGCACTTTATTCCTCATACACATCAGCTCCAGGTCTGTAGCTTGAGCAGCTTTAACTTTATCGATTAAAGTCGGTTCTACTCGTATATTTGCCATCATCACATGGGTCCTTGGGGTCTTTAACTCTATCTCCATCCTTTGTAAGTCATATAAAATGGGCCTTTGCGTTGACAATAATGCACTCGTACCCGCATATGATCTTCTACTCAATGCATCAGCTACTAAAGTTCCTTTTGAGTGAAGAAATATTTGAGGCTTTTATGATTCGTATAGATCTCCACCTTCTCTCCATACAGGTAATGCCTCCAAATCTTAAGCGTTAAAAAAATCACGCTAATTCTAGATCATGAGTAGGATAATTCCTCTCATATTCTTTGAGTTGTCATGAGGCATAGGCTATGACTTTCCCATGTTGCATGAGAACACATCCTAACCCTTTGCCTAAAGCATCATTGTAGATGACAAATCCCTCCGAGCCAGATGGTATTGTCAGAACTGGTGCTGAAATGAGTCTCCTCTTGAGTTCTTGAAAACTCTTCTCACATTCCTCCCTCCAATCGAATTTTGTATCTTTTCGAGTTAGCTGAGTTAATGGAGTAGCAATTCAAGAAAACCCTTCTACGAATATCCGATAATAACCAGGTAAGCCGAGAAAGCTACGTACTTCGGTCACTGATTTAGGTTGCTCCCAGCTTTGAATTGCTTCAATCTTTGTCGGGTCAATAGATATCCCATGATTTGATATCACGTGCCCAAGGAATGCAACTTCCTCAAGCCATAACTCACATTTCTTCAACTTGGCATATATCTTGTTTTTACGAAGCTTTTGGAGTATCAGCCTCAAGTGTTGCTCATGGTCTTTATGGGTTTTGGAGTATATGAGGATATCATCAATAAAGACGACCACAAAGTCATCCAAATATTCCTTCAATACAAGGTTCATCATATCCATGAAGGCAGCAGGAGCATTAGTCAATCCAAAAGACATGACTAAGAATTCATAATGCCCGTATCGAGTTCTGAAAGCAGTCTTTGGAATGTCATCAGTTTTAATCTTCAACTAATGATATCCGGAACGAAGATCAATCTTTGAAAAGAATTTGGCGCCTTGCAACTGGTCAAATAGGTCATCAATGCGAGGCAACGGGTACCTATTTTTGATGGTGACATGATTCAACTCTCGATAATCAATACAAAGTCTCATACTTCCATCTTTCTTATTCATGAATAGAACAGGAGCACCCCAAGGAGACGTACTAGGATGAATAAAACTGATGTCTAACAATTCCTGCCATTGGGTCTTTAACTCCTGAAGTTCAATAAGAGCCATTCGATATGGAAATTTGGAAATGGGTTTTGTATCGGGTTCAATGTCGATAAAAAATTCAATTTCACGCTCTGGGGGTAGGCCAGGAAGTTCTTCAGGGAATACGTCAGGAAATTTATTAACAATAGAAATATCTTTCAAATCTGACGTATTTTTGTTTAAATTTGTGACATGAGCTAAGAAAGCTTGACATCCGTTTTTCAATAAACGAATAGCTTTATGGCTTGAGATGACCGTGATTGAATTTAATGGTTTGGTCGCTTGAATTCGCATAATAGGTTGATTAGGAATATGAAAGCTAACAACCTTATAAAAAAATCAATTTTAGCATGATGAGTAGTTAACCAATCAATCCATAGAATCACGTCAAATGCAAGTATTTTTAAATAAATAAGATCGACAGGTAATGTGCGGTTACTGATTTGAATCAAACAAGACTTATAAACAGTGGATGTAATGAAGGTTTCTCCCAACGAAGTTTCAACCGATAAGTCAAAGTCTAATTTCTCCGGAGTCAAATTTAAACGTTGAGCGCAAGTAGGAGAAATAAAATAATGGGTAGAACCGGTATCAAATAAGGTATAGACTTCGCTAGAGTTTATGATAAGCTTACCCGTGATGACCTCGTTCGGGTTTCTTGCTTTCTGGGAGGTTACGACAAATGCTCCCCATTGAACTACCGGCTTTGACTTTTCTTGGATGACCTTTGGTGCCTCCATCCCAGCTGGACTTGTCTTTGGTGCACGACAAAATCGGGCTAGGTGACCTTCTCTTCCACAATTATAACACGCTTTGGACTGCATCGCGCAATTTGGACTGATATGTCCCTCCCCTCCACATTTGAAGCATATGATAGGTGGTCGTTCTCCTTCCTTAACAACGGGTGCTGGTGCTGACGTCTTTCCATCATTGTTGAATTTCCTTTTCTTGAAATGTCCATTTTTACTGTCTTGGCCATGATTACCACTGAAGTGGTTACCATTTCTGGCATGTTGATTCCCTCCACGTTTGTTGTCACCGCTTCGATGACTGCTACCACTAGTATTATCATTTTGCCGGCTGCTTTCTCTTGGTTGAGTTAACTCATTATCGCGCTCCAATAACTGAGCCCTATTAACAACATCTGAATACAAACACAGTTTGTGAGAAATTAAGTATTGACGTATCTCGGGTTTCAAAACTCTTAGAAACATCCGCGTCATTCACTCCTCATTATCAACCAAGTGAGACGTAAATCGGGACAATTCGGCAAACTTAGCTTCGTACTGTGACACGGTCATATTGTTCTGCTCCAACTTGATGAACTCTACCTCTTTCATGTGACGAATACTTTCGGGAAAGTACTTGTCGTTGAATAGTTCTTGGAACTTCTCACAAGACATCTTTAGTGCGGCAGGTTGAGTACGCTTTATCGATTCCCACCAGTAATCTGCCTTTCCTCACAACATAAAGGTGGCAAATGGAACCTTTTGCTCCTCGGAGCATCCCAAAACATCAAATATCTTGGTGATCTGCTTTATCCACGCTTCTGCCTTAAGTGGTTTTGGCTCTCTAATAAACTCCGGTGGTCCCAGCTCCTTGAACTGTTTAGCGGTGACCGTCTGAGAGTTTCTAGTGTTTCCACCTACATTTTGGACAGCAGCCGCTCTCGCTTGATGTTGCATGAATTGCATAAAGCCTATGAACATTCCATCGTTAATCATTTGGTCGGTGTTGTTGTTTCCACGAGGATTTTCGCCTTCCTGATGCACATTATCCTGATTATTGATCTATAGAGACTCAACGATCTCCTGTGCTCCATTGTTATTCTGAACATTCTCGGATGTCATTTTCAAATAATGCCACAAAACAAGGGTTAATTGACATGTCACATATTATCCCTATACTCTGACCGACCAAATAAATATCAAATAAACTTAGGTAGGTCATACTAGCGAAGGAATTCCCCATCTCTCCCCTCCTAGTTCTTGTCTCACATCTCAGCCAGGGATCATATCCCTAAGCTTTGATACCAACTGTGACGCCCCCAAAATAGGTATACATCACCCATCTTGAGTAGCCAAATATATGGAACAAAATTCAAATACAACTTAATTATACAACAGTCGTGTAAAATACGACAAAACATAATCTAAGAGTTTTAATAAGAATATTGTCATCTAGACAATATCCACACTCAATGGAGTCCTCATTACATTTATTGTCACACTATTTAACAGAATAGTGAGGACTACTAATGCTATCATCTGGACCATCACTCCGTTCCCCGACTAGTCCCGGCTACGTTCTCATTTCCTGAAGTGAACAATGAGAGAAAGGGTGAGCTCAACTAGCCCAGTAAGAAATATTATGACTAAGATAATGTAGAATAAATTATCATTAGCCTTTAACAGTGTTAAACTGATAAAATATAATAAACATCAAGTTTAACTACAGCGGAACAAGCAATCCATTAGAAGAGTCAAGTAGAGAATAAAATCTACTATCTTCTATGATTTAAAAGGTTTTTCATCACTTTTATCGCTGAGACTTAGCTTAATAAATAAAACACATCATCCCTGCACTACGGCCAAGGATATTCATTAGTATCACGACCAGAAATTATCCATGCACTACGGGCCAAGGATATTCGTGTATTCATCAATGGTCATGACCATGCCAACAACTGTCCATCAATGCACTACGGCCAATGAGGACTTTTACCACATCATTTGTAACATTACGGTCATGATTATACCGAATCATCCCTGGTCATAATCATACCAAGTCCATCTATGCACTACAGGCCACAGATGACTTTCAACATACTATAAACATTTGGATGATGACAATGATATAAGAATTCAATAAAACAAGTTCAAGGATAAATTTGTAAAGATTTATAATTTAATTTACTCAGAAATCAATAACGTCCAAATTGTCAACATGATACTGCTTTGTGGAGTAAAATTCAAGAATGCACAGAAGAATATTTCCATGAAAAGATACTGGATGAAGCGCAAATATCAAGGATATTCCACTAATTTCATGGAGTATAGAAGCTAAAACTTTAATCAACTAGGTATAATAGAATATATGAAACCACAAATGGATTTTTACCGCCATGCGGCAATCCACGTTGACAGATTATTCCAACAGAATAATAAAGAATGGAATAACAGAAGAATTCACCAGGCATGCGTAATCCGAACAAACTGGTTATTCCAACAGAATAATAAAGAATGGAAACAATGTGACGCCCCCAAAATTAGGTATACATCACCCATCTTGAGTCGCCAAATACATGGTACAAAATTCAAATACAACTTAATTATACAACAGTCGTGTAAAATACGACTAAACATATGCTGTGAGTTTAAATACAAATATTGTCATCTAGACAATAAACAAACTCAATGGGGTCCTCTTTACATTTATTGTCACACTATTTAACAGAATAGTGAGGACTACTAATACTATCATCTGGTCCAGCACTCTGTTCCCCGACTCGTCCCAGATATATGCTCATTTCCTGAAGAGAACAGTGAAATAAAGGGTGAGCTCAACTAGCCCAGTAAGATATATTATGACTAAGATAATGCAGAATAAATTATCATTAGCCTTAAACAGTGTTAAACTGATACAATATAACAAACATCAAGTTTAACTGCAGCGGAACAAGCAATCCATTAAAAGAGTCAAGTAGGGAATAAAATCTACTATCTTCTATGATTTAAAAGGTTTTTCATCACTTTTATCGCTAGGACTCAGCTTAATAAATAATCCACATCATTGAATCACCCTCGCACTACGGCCAAGGATATTCTTTAGTATCACGACCATGAATTATCCATGCACTACGACTAAAGATAATCATGTTTTCATCAACGGTCCTGATCATGCCATAAAACAATTCATCTTTGTACTACGGCCAAAGAGAATCCATAGCCATAATCATACCAAAAACTGTCCATCAATGCACTACGGGCCAATGTGGACTTTTTCCACATCATTTGTAACATTACGGTTATCATTATACCGAATAATCCCAGATCATAATCATACTAAGTCCATCTATGCACTACATGCCACGTATGACTTTCAACATATTATAAGCATGAGGATGATGACAATGATATAAGAATTCAATAAAACAAGTTCAAGAATTAATTTATCCAGGAACTAATAACGTCCACATTGTCAACATGATACTTCTTTGTAGAGTAAAATTCAAGAATGCTCAGAAGAATATTTCTATGAAAAGATACTGGATGAAGCGCAAATATCAAGGATATTCCACTAATTTTATGGAGTATAGAAGTCAAAGTTTTAACCAACTGAGTATAATAAAGAATGGAATAACAAAAGAAATCACCATGCATGCGATAGACCATGACAAAAAGTTATTCTAAATGTAATAATAAATAACGGAACCATGTCCGGCGTAACGCGCATGCAGATGATATTCCAATGTAATAATAAAGAATGGAACCAGTCCGGCGTAACGTTATTGCAGACAGGATATTCCGACAGAATAATAAATAATGGAACCAGGTCCGGCGTAAACACACGGACAAGATATTCTAACAGAATAATAAATAATGAAATCACATAAGAATTTCACCAAGTATAGGGTAGCTTCACAGATACTGAGTTATTCCAATGTAATAATAAATAATGAAATAACAGAAGTTCTCTTCATGAATACAAAAGAAATAATACCCCTTACGAGTACAACAAATAATATCTCTTACCTTAAGAAGAAGAGTACTAGATATATAAGTAGTGAAGTAGCAGAATACTTTTCTTCTTTCTCTCTATAGTTTATCTCTCTAGAGTTTCAGTGAATTAGTAAGAAATAATGATAGAATGAGCTTTTATTTATAGAAAAATGGACTGCATAGTAACTAACTCATGAACGGTCCAGATTGATTTACTTTAATCTGACGGTCCATATTTAAAGCAAAATCTTTTAAATAAAATATAATATATTCTATTTATAATCTAATAAACCGAATAACTTTATAAAAGATTTTACTATGCAAACACTATGTATGCACTATGAAAACACTATGCATAATAAAATATAATATATTCTAATTATTGTCTAATAAAATCGATAACTTTATAAAAGTATTCTATTTTATATAAAAAGATTTTACTATTAGCCTAATAAAACGAATAACTTTATAAAAGTATTCTGTTTTATATAAAAAGCATTTCTGATTTATTACATTAATAATACCAATAAAACAAAACTAAGTGACTTATCACATAAGCATCAATAATCAATACCGTGTGCTACTATGCAACCACGCATATTACTATACTTTTACTACTGAGTAGTTCAACAGTATTAATGGTAAAACTTCCGCCGTTATTGTCAATAAAATATTTTTGTCGTTTTCTCAATCCGACAATAATTCTGTTGTGGGGTCCACCAATGATTGTACCGTCGTACGAATATTCTCCGATAAAAAGAATATTCCCCGACTAATCAAATATTATACAACAACTTGCATACTTTGCAAATTTTATAAATATTATCCACAACTATAACATTATATCAAATCTACATCATAATATTAAAAAAAATATTTCGAGAAATTTAAATCTTTATTTATAAAATTCGGGGTCTCACAACTAGGTCATGTGTAATCCGCACAGACAGGATATTCCAACAGAATAATAAAGAATGGAACCAGGTCATGTGTAATCCGCACAGACAGGATGTTCCAACCGAATAATAAAGAATGGAACCACGTCATGCGTAATCCGCACAAATAGGATGTTCCAATAGAATAATAAAGAATGGAATAATAGAAGAATTTCACCATGTATGCGGTACTTCGCATAGACAGGTTATTCCAACATAATAATAAAAAATGGAATAACAACCCTTACGAGTATTGAAAGAAAATAACTCTCTCCATGAATACGAAAGAATAATACCCCTTACTTTAGAAAAACTGGATACTGGAATAGTGAGGTAGCAGACTCCTCTTCTTCTTTCTCTCTATAATAATTGCTCTAAAGCTTTTGTGAATTGGTGAGAAATGAAGGAAGAATGAGCTTCTATTTATAGGAAAATATAGTTTCGATAATTGCACGTTTTGGGGCTCGAAATAATACAGTATAATACCTTCCTCTTTTTCTTCATTTTTAATTTAGTCCTGCAAGTATTATCAAACTTGCACCACCTCCCCTAATAGTAAATAATGTGAATTAATAGTTCATTCATGTGACTCAATACTATAATCATGTGAAAAAACTATTTACAGTATAGTACCTTCAACTATACCTCCATTTTTAATTTAGTCATGCAAGTATTATCAATCTTGCACCACCTCCCCTAATAGTACATGAATGTGAATCAATAGTACACACATGTTAACAACTAGTTATAAGCATTTGAAATAATAGCAATTAATTTCTCATTTATCCGATTAATTACCCGATTGGTCAATATAACCTCCAGACATCAATTGTTTTCAAAATAAATGTCAATTTCCACTAAAACTAATAATCCCAACACAGTGGAACTATCAATTTATTCTTTAATCAATACGACTTATTCATCATTAATATTATAACTCATAATATTTAACAACCAGGTCGTTCCTAGGAAAGAGGGGGCTTTCCGATAAGGATTTCTCCTTAATGGCGCTCAATTAGGTGACCAAACCTCTCCTTGACAGAACTTCTAGACATTGTCAATATTGCAAATAATAATATGAATAACTTTGTCGTCTCAATTATTGATTTAATAATAATAAATATTATTCAGATGATACTGTGACAATAATTAAATCAATAATATAAGAGATATGATGCAGCAATTACTGTAGCAATAATTGAGTATAACTGAGTGACTTCTCACGTAAACATCAATAATCAATACCGTGTGCTACTATGCAACCACGCGTATTACTGCACTTTTACTACCGGGTAGTTCAATTGTTTTAACGGTAATACTTTTGCCGCTATTTTATAAAAGATAATTATGTCATTTTCTACCTACAACAATACTTCCGTAGTGGGGTCCACCAATAATTGTGTCATCGTACGAATATTCCCTGTTAAAATGAATATTCCCTGACCAATCGAATATTATATAACCACTTGCTTACTCTACAAAATTTGTAAATATTATCCACAACTATAACATTATATCAAATCCACACCATAATATTCAAAAATATATATCGAAAAAATTATTTTTTATTCATAAAAGTTGGGGTCTTATACTTAACAGTTGTATAAATTAAGTTTGTATTTGAGTTATGTACCATGTATTTGGCGACTCAGAATGGATGATGTATACCTATTTTGGGGGCGTCACAGCTGGTATCAAAGCCTAGGGATATGGTCACTGGCTAAGATTTGAGACTGGAACTAGGAGGGGAGAGACTGCTAAATCATTCGCTAGTATGACCTACCTAAGCTTATTTGTTATTTAATTGGTCGGTCAGAATATATGGATAATATGTGGCATGTCAATTAACCCTTGTTTTGGTGACAGTGTTTGAAAATGGCATCTAAAAATGTTGAGATAAGCAATGGAGCATATGAGACCGTTGAGTCACCGATGATCAATAACTAGGATAATGTGCATCAGGAAGGCAATAATCCTCGTGTAAACAACAACACCGACCAAATGATGAACGATGGTATGTTTAGGAGTTTTCTAGAATTTATGCAAAACAAAACGAGAGAAACTCATGTTCAAAATGAAGGTCGAATCATTGATAACTCACGGCTAGTCACCGCTAAACAATTCAAGGAGCTGGGACCACCGGAGTTGTTGGGAAAGCCAGAGCCATTTAAGGTAGAGACGTGGATAAAGCAGATCACCAAGATATTTGATGTCTTGGAATGCTCAGAGGAGAAAAAGGTTCCCTTCACCACCTTCATGTTGCAAGGAGAGGAAAATTACTTGTGGGAATCTATAAAATGTACTCAACCTACCGCATTAAAGATGTCTTTGGAGAACTTTCAAGAATTCTTCAATGACAAGTACTTTCCCGAAAGTATTTGTCACATGAAGGAGGTGGAATTCATCAAGCTGGAGCAAAATAATATGACTGTATCGCAGTACGAGGCTAAGTTTGCCGAGTTATCCCGGTTTGCATCCCATTTGGTTAATAATGAGGGGCGAATGACGCGAATATTTCTGCGAGGTTTGAAACCTGAAATACGCCAATACCTCATTTCTCATAAACTTTGTTTATATTCAGATGTTGTGAATAGGGCTCTGTTATTAGAACGCGATTATGAGTCAGCTCAACCAAAAGACAACGATCAAATTTTATGAATAAAGGTTAATTTTTTCAAAATATTTTTTTGAGTATTAAGGTGTGGAGTTGATATAATGTTATAGTTGTGGGTAATGTTTACAAATTTTACAAACTAAGCAAGTTATTATAAAATATTCGATTGGTCGGAGAATATTCGTTTTAACAGGGAATATTCGTACGACAGCACAATCATTGGTGGACCCCATAACGAAATTATTTTCGGATTTAAAAAACAGCAAAAATATCTTTTTATAAAAATAAAAGCAAAAGTTTTACCGTTAACTACTGAAATACTTGGTGATAAAAGTACAGTAATACACGTGGTTGCATAGTGGCACACAGTATTAATTATTGATGCTTACGTGAGAAGTCACTCAGTTATACTCAATTATTGTTACAGTAATTACTACATAGTATCTCACGTTATTGATTCAATTATTGTTATGATATTTTATATTATTAAATCAATAATTGAGAGGACAAGTTATTCATATTATTATTTGAATAATTAACAATGTCTAGAAAGTTCTGTCGAGGAAAGGGGTTTGGTCACATAATTGCGCGCCAATAGAGAGAAATCCTTATCTAAAAGCCCCCTCTTTTCTGGTCACATAATTGTTAATATTGCGAGTTATAATAATGATGAATAAATATTGTTAAAACTATTGAGGGGATTTTTTTATAAAGTATTTGATGTAAATTTTGCTTATTTTATGGACCCCCATTTATCCATTTTTCAAAATAATCGATAGAAAGTTATTCAATATATATATATATATATATATAATTATTTTTTACCGGAATAATAATAGACTCTAATGGAGGATGACTCGAAGTAGTTTTAGACTTACCTTCTTTGACCCATTGGGTTTTAGTATATATATATATATATATATATATATATATATATATATATATTAAGTGTTGGGGGGCCACGAATGGGTTAGGTGGGGCCCACATGTTGGAGAAATGAAATGTCAGGGGGGAGATTTTGCAAAGTCACGGGAGGTTTGTTTTATTATTCTTATTATTATTATTATTAGTATATATATATATATATATATATATATATATATATTATAATAAGTTTTGTTTTTTTATGAAAAATAGAATATATTATATTTTATTATGCATAGTATTTGCATAGTGTCTGCATAGTGTTTGCATAGTGACTGCATAGTAAAATCAAAAGTTTCAAAATTTTGTCCGTGAATTCAATTATTTCGCCCGTGACCTTTGTGTACTATGCGTCCAAATAATATCCTTTTCATACTCCTATAAATAAGATGTTCAGTTTATAAAAGAAAATCACACCAGAATCAGGGAATTCTTCTTTTATAATATTGAGCGTATTTCTTTAGAGTTTAAGGAAGCTTCGAGTGTAGAAAACGGTGAAAGTTTTCTTGAAGAATATATATCCGCTATACCAGTCAGAATTGCTCTCTTTTTGAGGTAAGGGGTATTATTTATTTCATATTCGCTTACAATATTATTTTTCGTATTCATAAGAAATTTTATTTCGTTCAATATTCAAAGAAATATTATCTGTGTTTCATATTCGTTAGGAATATTATCTTCGTTCAATATTTGTAAGGAATATTATTTTCATTCAAAAGTTGTAAGGGATATTATTTTTGTTCAATATTCGTAAGAAATAATATTTTCTTTCATACTCTATAGTATGTAAGTAATATTATTTCGTTTCAGATTCTGAATTCTACACTCATTTTGTTATGTTTTGGCTTCTATAATCCATGAAATTAGTATGATATCCTTAAAATTTGCGATTCATCCAGTATCATTTTATGAAAATATTATTCTGAACATTATTGATAAGTTTTAACTTTTTCATGCTGGAGTACAATTCACGAGGTACTATTCTCGAAGTACTATTCATAGGGTACTATTCACTCAGGTACTATTCACCCGGGGTACTATTCATGACAAAAATTGAGTTCTTTTCGGTCCAAATCATTTTTGATACAATATTATTCTCGAATTTTACTCCACAAAGAAGTATTATGTTGACAATTTGGGCATTATTGAATTCTATAAATTGAATTATAAATCTTTAAAATTTATCCTTTGCTTTATTTTAATTGAATTCTTATATCATTGTCATCATCCTCATGCTTATATTGTGATAAAAAGTCATCTTTGGCCCAAAGTGCATAGATGGACTGTTGATTGGTATGATTATGACCAGGGATCATTCGGTATAATCATGACCTGTAATGTTACAAATGATGTGGTAAAAGTCTTCATTGGCCTGTAGTGCATTGGTGAACAGTTGTTGGTATGATCATGACCAAGCGTTCTCTTCGGCCAAGGGTGTAAAGATGAATTGTGTTTTGGCATGTTCATTTCCATTGGTGAAAACACGAATATCCTTAGCCCGTAGTGCATGGATAATTCGTGGTTGTGATACTAATGAATATCCTTAGCCCGTAGTGCATGGATAATTAAGTGATGTAGATTATTTATTAAGCTGAGTCTCAGCGATAAAATTAATGATAAACTCTTAAATCATAGAAGATAGTAGATATTATGCTCTACTTGACTCTTCTAATGGATTATTATTTCCGCTTCAGTTGTTGATCTAAAACTTGTTGTCTATTGTATTCTATCAGTTGTTATACTATTGAAGGCTAAGGATAATTTTTTTGCATTATCTTAGTCATAATATTTTTTACTGGGCTAGTTGAGCTCACACTTTTCTTTCACTGTTCTCTTCAGGAAATGAGAATATAGCTGGGACTTGTCAGGGAATGGATTGACGGTCTAGATGGTTGTTTTAGTAGTTCTCACTATTTTGTGAAATAGTATGATAATAATTGTAATGAGATTGAATTTGAGTTTGGATATTGTCTAGGAGACAATATTTGTATTAAAACTCATAGCTTATGATTTGTCGTATTTTGCACTACACTTAACAGCTGTATAAATTAAGTTTGTATTTGAGTTATGTACCATGTATTTGGCAACTCAGAATGGATGATGTATACCTATTTTGGTGGCGTCACATTGTATTTTTAAATGGTTGCACTAACTCAACTGAGAAAAGGTTTGCACAATGACCTAGTGATGTGACACTATTTAACTGGTCTGTAAAACTAATATTCGTTAGGGTCCGAAAGCATGATTAAGCGAAGGGAAGGAGTTAGGCACCCCCCGACTTCCGTGATAACACGGTTACCGTCACTTTCCATTTTTAACTTTTATCTGAATGTGTGTGTGTGTGTGTAGGTCTATGTGCAATTGTCTGGAAGTAGTGTTATGCCTCGTTTGCACCTATATACAAAGGGTTTGACTTTTGTATAAAAATTCAATTTTAACAAGATATAGCAGTGATGTTTTGTAAAACAGGTTTTTCAAACTCTTGTGCTCAATAGTAATTGAGGGCTTTGATACTTCACTTTTATTATGTGTTCGGCTAGGTTGCTTTTATTTTCGAGATGCGAAGCATCTTCGAGAAAATAAGATACATAGAAGTGTCGAACTCCTTGTGGACATGAGAGCCATCTAAGGAAATTCAGACACCGTGAATAATTTACAAAATGACTGCAGCTGAAAATGTCCATCATGGGAACCGAATCTAGATTCAGAAACTGATTCTATGATCACATGATTCCTAGGCTCACATGACAAAGCAATATGTTCAAAAGCTAGAAAACGGACTAGATTTGAATAAATCTAAGCATTACAGCTTCAACGGTTCTAGTTTAGTCACCCTGAACCAGTTAAAGTAATAAATAGTCAGATTTAGGCAAATCTAACCCGCAGGCAAATAAAAGCTAGAAAAAGAACTAGATTTGAGTAAATCTAAACCATTCCAACTTCAACAGTTCTAGTTTAGTCACTATGAACCTGTTAAAGGGAAAAGTAGTCAAATTTAAGCAAATCTATCCATGCAATTTGAATAATGATTATATATAAAAGTGTATATATATATATATATATATATATATATATATATATATATATATATATATAAGAAGGATCCTGTCCGGAAGTCCAGAATATTTGTTAAATTATGGATTTTTTTTTTGCTTTTTTTATAAAACAACTAAAACAAAAAATTTAATATTTTATGGAACTGAAATTTTTACATAATACAGTGTTTTGGGTGTGATTTGGATACATATAACAAAATTAGTCATGCATACCTTTATGAGACCTATTTTGTTATATGTATCCAAATCACACCAAAAATATTGTATTATGTAAAAATTCTAGTTCCATAAAATATTAAACTTTTTGTTTTAGTTGTTTTAAAAAAAAGCAAAAAAAAACCCCATTCTAAGAAAATGCGAAAGTCCGGATAGGAACCAGACCCTATATATATATATATATATATATATATATATATATTTTTTATTTATTTATTTTTTTGCTTTTTTAAAACCACTAAAAAAAAGTTTAATATTTTGTGGAACTGAAATTTTTCCATAATACAATGTTTTGGGTGTGATTTGGATACATATAACAAAACAAGTTTTATGCAATCTGTCTTGGCTCAGATTGGTATATGTATCCAAATCACACCAAAAACATCAGATATGGAAAAATTTCGCCCATAAAATATTGAACTTTTTTTTTAGTTGTTTAAAAAAAAGTATGTGAAATGGTGTGTAAAAAATTTCATGTCTGGGCTTTTTTTTATATATAAGTATTATATATGTGTGTGTGGGGGGGTGTTACGATGTGAAATGGTGTGTGTGGGGTGTTTATATATATATATTATAAGTTTTGTTTTTGTGGAAAATAGAATATATTATATTTTACTATGCATAAGATCGCATAGTGTTCAGATAGTAACTTGCATAGTCTTCGCATAGTAAAATCAAAAAATTTCAAAAGTTTTCGCCGGTTGCAACCTGTGAACTCCTGCACTGTTGGTCCGTGATTTCTAAATTCAAATAGTTCCCTACCATTCGCCTATAAATAGGATGCTTAGTTTAGAATTGAAAATTACATCAGAATCAGAGAATTCTTCTTTTATAATATTGAGTGTATTTCTTTAGAGTTTAAGGAAGCTTTGAGTGTAGAAAATAGTGCAAGTTTTCTTCAAGAATATCCCCTCCCTACCAGTCATAAATACTCTCCTTTTAAGGTAAGGGATATTATTTTTGTTCAATACTCTGTAGTATGTAAGTAATATTATTTCTTTTCGTATTCCTAATTCTACACTCATGTTGATACGTATTGCTTCTATACTACTTGAAATTAGAAGAATATCCTTGAAATTTGCACTTCATCTAGTATCATTTCACAAGGACATTTTTCTGAACATTCTTATTAAATTTTAAGCTTTTTATGTCGGAGTACTATTCATGGGTGCTATTCATTTTTACGGTACTATTCATACGTACGGCACTATTCATACATATGATACTATTCATATGTATGGCACTATTCACGTGTACTATTCACTCGGGTACTATTCACCCGAGGTACTATTCACGACAAAAATTGATTTCTTTTCTTTCCAAATTATTTTTGATACATGAATATTATTCTTGAATTTTACTCCATAAAGCAGTTATCATGTTGACGATTTGGACATTTTTAAACTCTAGATAAATTAAAAATCTTTAATATTTATCCTTGATTTTGTTTGATTGATGCTTATATCATTGTCATCATCCTCATGCTTATATTGTGATGAAAGTCATCTTTGGCCCGTAGTGCATAGATTGACTGTTGATCGGTATGATTATGACCAGGAATTATGTTTCGGTATAATCATGACCTGTAATGTTACAAATGATGTGGCAAAAGTCCTCATTGGCCCGTAGTGCATTGATGGACAGTTGTTGGCATGATCATGACCACTGGTGTTACTAACGGATATCCTTGGCATGTAGTGCATGGATAATTCGTGGATGTGATAATAATGAATAACCTTGGCCTGTAATGCATGGATAATTCATAGATGTGATACTAACGAATATCATTGGCCCGTAGTGCATGGATAATTCGATGATGTCGATAATTCGATGATGTGATATTAATGATGAACTTTTAAATAATAGAAGATAGTAGATATCATGCTCTACTTGACTTTTCTAATGGACTATTTGTTCCGTTGTAGTTAAGCTTGTTGTTTATTGTATTCTATCAGTTTAACATTGTTGAAGGCTAACGATAATTTATTCTGCATTATCTTAGTCATGACATTCTTTACTGGCCTAGTTGAGCCCACCCTTTTCTTTCATTGTTCTCTTCAGGAATTGAGAATATTGTTGGGACTAGTCGGGGAGCGGAGTGATGGTCCGAGATGGTGGCTATAGTAGTCCTCACTATTCTATGAAATAGTGTGATAATAATTATAATGAGGACTCCTTTTGAGTTTGGATACCAAACAATATTCGTGTTAAAACTCTTAGCTATGTTTTGTCGTATTTTACACGACAGTTGTATAATTAAATTTGTATTTGAATTCTGTACCATGTATTTGGCGACTCAGAATGGGTTGTGTATACCTATTTTGGGGGCATCACAATGGATGCGACCCGCCTTTCATCTATTCGAGACAATTGGTGGTACCGATCTTGTAACCATTGGTCTTCATCTAGCTGAGCGTCTATAAACACCTTGAGGGATTCTATTTCCACCTATATAGGGAGAACTGCTTCCATTCTATAGGTTAATGAGTAGGGGGTTGCCCAGTGGAAATGCACATTGATGTTCTGTAGGCTAATAGAGTCAGAAGCAACAAGTCAGGCCATCCTTATGATTGGTGGACATCTTTTGCATGATCTTCTTGATATTCTTATTAATCGCTTCAACATCACCATTCATCTTTGGACGATAGATGATGGAGTTGAGATGTTTGATGTGAAATTTACTGCATAACTCCTCCATCATTTAATTATTCATGTTTTTGGCATTATCGGATACAATCACCTCTAGTTGTCCATATCGACAAATGACATTATTTCTGATGAAACCAATGATCACCTCTTTAGTAACCCTAGGGAAAGAGGTTGTTTCTACTCCCTTGGTGAAGTAGTCGATCATGGTGAAGATAAATCGATGACCATTACTGGCTTTGGGCTCGATGGGCCCGATCACGTCCATTCCCCACATTGAGAAGGGCCAGTGGGAACTCATATTGTGGAGCTCCCTTGGAGGGGCGTGGATAGCATTCCCATGAATATGGCATTGGTAACATCTCTTGACGTGATCATCACAGTCAGCCTTGAAAGAGAGCCGATAATGCCCTATTCTTAGGATTTTCTTAACAAGTAGAGGTCCGCTCATGTGTGGGCCGCATACTCCATCATGGATTTCATTCATGAGCCTCTGAGTTTGGCCTTTGTCTAGACATCTGAGAAGACCTAGTCCTCCATCTCTTTTGTAGAGTACGTCTTTGCTTAGATAGAATTTAATGGCCATTCGATGGATCCACTTTCTTATAGCTTGACTCGCCTCGGCAGGTATAGATCCAACTCGCAGATACTCCTTGATATGATGATACCAAGGGTGTTGGATAGGAGGCAGCTCATCTGATACTTCTCCAATGTAGTTCCCGTAGGTTGGTGCCTTTTGTCGGGAAAATGTGATATTTGGCATGTCTTCCTTGTCAAGTATATTGATAGAGGAGGCCAAAGTTGCTAGTGCATCCGCAAAGTCATTCTTATTATGAGGAATGTGGAGGAAGGATATTTCTTCAAACTCCAAAGCCATCTGGATAACATGCCGATGGTAATGCAGCAAATGTAGCTCTTTGGTGTGATAGATCCTAGTGGTTTGTCTGATTACCAATTCAGAATCTCCAAAGAGAGTTAACCGTCTGATGCGCATGGATTGGGCTAGTTTCAACCCCAGGATATAGCCTTCATACTACTACCGTGTTATTAGTCTGCCGCAAACCGCAATTTGACTAAGAACGGATACTGCTCCCGAAATGGATACAGTAATCGCTCGACTCTAGAACCTTCCATGTTTGCAGCTCCATCAAAATATATTTTCCACATATGTTGTGTTTTGTCCTGATGGTGTTGCTGAACTGTCATGACCCCTTCATCGGGGAAGTATGTTTCCAAAGGTTTGAAATTTCCTGAAGGTGTGAAGTCCAGTTAATCCGCAATTCCTTGACCTTTGATAGACTTTTAAGTAACGTAAATGATGTCAAATTATTGTAGGATCAACTGCCATTTGGATAATCGACAATTCAATATGGGTTTGATAAACACGTACTTGAAAGGATCCACGCGAGATATGAGATGGGTTGTGTGACCATGGAGATAATGTTGTAATCTCATAGAAACCCATGCTAAAGCACCACAAGTTTTCTCAATCAAAGTGTACTTGTGTTCATTGATGCTGAATCTTTTGTTGAGGTAATAGATATATCTTTCTCGGCTTCTATCATCTTTCTGTCCCAGCATGTAGCCCATGGCATTGTCATTGATTGACAGGTGCATGAACAGGGGAACACCATCCCTGGGAGGTACCAAAACATGACCTTTGATTAGCTACTCTATGATTGCAAGGAAGGCTTTCTGACACTCATCATTCCATTTCATGGAGGAGTTCTTCCTTAGCAACTTGAACATAGGTTCAGTGGTTGCTGTGAGTTGGGAGATGAATCGGCTGATGAAGTTAATTCTTCCCAAAAATCCCTGTATTTCCCTCTTTGTCTGAGGTATGGTCATTTCCGTGATGGCCTGGTGTTGCCTCTTTTTTACGACTAACAAAAGAGCTCTAACTCATGCAAGCATACATGCATCAACAAGTAATACAGAGCAAGTAAAGTATCGATCCCACAGAGAAAGTTGTTTAACTTAACTACTATTCATTAATTAAATCACTATATTTATATGCTCACACTAAAGATTAAACTTGGTTGATTCTTGAATTACAAATGACAACTAAAATAATATAAACAATATAATAAATGATATTGGAACTAATGGGATTCTAACTTCATTTACTATTTCATTCAATCGCCACTATCATGCCTGACTTGTTCACATATCATAGGAAAGTAGCCAAGAGCACTAAAAGAGTATTAGCCATTTTTCAATGCACTAAGACCTACTTACACAGCATCCATAGATGATAGACTCTATGTAATCATCAATATAACCAACGTCACTATATGTCTATGTGAAATTGCAACTATATTGATTTTAAGTTCAAGCTCTTATCTTAATTTATACTGTGAAACAATATATGTCTATCTGGTTCATGAAATACATAAGCCATATCACACAGCCCTATATACGTATACTATCATGAGTACAGTCCATATTTGCATGTTTATTGTCAATTCCATACAAATACTGGAACGAATGGTGATCAAGCATTCATGTATGCAAAATAATCATGACAGACATCCCATATAATACGTAAAACAACCCAACATTTAAGTATGCAATCAAACTACATAATAAAATCCGTTAGAATCCCATAATGGAGTTTAGTTCATGACTGAACCAAAAGCCATTATGGGATCAAAGTTAAACATGATCAATAAGCAATAATTGAAAGAGGAAAGATGAAACTATCAAACCCAATTGCTGAATACACATCAATATTCAATCCTCATAAGATTTCAGCAAAAACTAATATTCATAATCCGCTCTCGTAGAGAAATCCCAAGAAGGAGTGGAAAGTAGAGTTCTAGCCCCCTTCTCCGTTGGAATCCTCTCTAGAGAGTAAAAACCCTAATTCCGATCTAACGATACGTAAAAAACTAATAAAATGTCGAATGATGCCCCTGGAACCAGTCAGGAATCGTTTTAAATCCATTACAACCTTTAAAATTCGAAAATAAAATAAAACACATCGTGAAGATCGGACATCGCGATGCGTTGTAAGCGCTCTTCGAAGATGATAGTCTCATGGTCGCGAGACTTGCGAGGTTCATATGTTAATTTGCCTCTTCGCATATGCGGCGCTAGCGCTCCATAGGCTTGTCTATCTCGCGGCCATGAGACTTGCAGTAGCATCCAAGATCGGATGGGTGATTCTTGTGGTAGCGTTCTTTATAATGTTTGTTTTGCCGTGCGGCTTGAAATCTGTAGGTCCTGGTTTCTGTTTTCCTACTGTTGCTGCTTGCTCCGTTATGCTCTATTTCCTTGCACCAATGCACCTTCATGCCATGCATATCCCATCCTTTTACCTCATTTCAAGCATCCATTTGCCTTATGCTCCAAATCACCACCAAAACAGGCCGATTCCTGCACTTATTCACCAAAAAGAGTTTTAAGAACGTGCAATGCAAATTAACATGAAATGTAGCTAAACTAGCTAAAATGTACTTGAGAGGGGCATAGTTCGCATGAATTGGTACTCCATAAGTAGGTAAAAATCCTACTTATCAAATACCCCCAAACTTGAACCATTGCTTGCCCTCAAGCAATGCATACTAATGAATAATGAAAGATGCAACTACATTACTATGCACTTAATTCTCACATTGTCCCAACCATTATAGGCATTCAGTCCAATTTTCCTCAGCGAAGTTTTTCTAGATTTGAGAATACAAATTCAACCCAAACTGCAAGCATAATGTCATATACGCAAATAATTCACCAATGCTATACAGATGTTGTGTGTGTGTGTGTTGTGTTCGCCCAATACTTGATTTAGGTGTAGAATGCTCATGCTATCTTGCTCAAACCAGAAAAACTACAACATAAATCAAGACTTATGTTTATATATCCGACATGAACTATTCCAACATCTTAAAATAAACTAAGGTTCAACAATGAGTTTATCTGCTTTATTCTACTCACGAGGACGAATTTCGCTCTTTCTTGCGGTGTTTATTGCTATTTTTCTTTTCTTTCTTTTTATACATGACTGTGCAATGTCTTACTCCATTAGGCACACTGCTACCCCTTAGCGAGCTTTCGACCAACGACTCCCAGACCATGAAAGACCTTAGGGCGCTAGGTGTAGAGACAATCCCCTCTGGCATACTTACTCAAGTAGTCAGGGCCCCGAAATAAGACTAGCCATGTTATTTCTACTTTCCTTTTCCTTTTTTTTATACACAGATACCCATGTTTTCCCATAGTTTAAAACTCAATGTTTTATACAGTCTCACAACCACTTTTCAAATATTTCTCTTTTTAACACTACATTTTTTCGTCGAGCAAAAGACACGTGTTTCTTATACCTACAAGTACTTGTGAACCCATTTGTGCAAACCGAGAGCATGTATACATCATTATGAATTTCGTTGTATAAAACGTTATAACTCAGCTCAAGTTATCCAAAATATTCAGAATTCATTTAAAAACTTAACTTTCATCATTGGCTAGACAAATTTTATATTTTTTTCTAAACGGCAAGGACTGTGAGGTAAGCAACATGCAACTATGTGCTAAAATGTAGAACTAAACGTGCACATAAAAATTAAACTAATCATGCAGAACTAATAAAAAAAATTACTAACTACTACCTAATACCCCCAAACTTAAAATATTCAATGTCCCAATTGAATGAAGGTAAAAGGTATGAAAACTCCCCTAATTATCGGTGGTGCCACCCTCCTCGGGTGGTGAGTCCGGTGGTCGATATGGTGCTGATGTTCCGAACTGAGGCCATTCTTGTGTTGTTCCTTGTTGCGCAAACACTTCGGCTAGAGCCCTTGTGAGTCCCGTCGCAAATGTTACCAAATTGTCGTACATGGCATCGACCTTGCGCTCCAACCTTCGGAGCTGTCGATCGCCATAGGTGCCACGCGCATGCGTGGACAGGCCCGCTTCATCTATTTGTGGGGGTTGTTGTTTTGGGAAAATAGGATGAATGATGAATCCTAGTCCGCGTGGATGCGGTACACCACCCGCCCAGTCTTCCAACTTTTCGATCGTGGCATGAGTAATGTCCTGGCTTGGGTATTGCATCTGCTCATTTCCCCAGTTGCATCCCTGATTAGCACAAAGCATGGCTGCCATGGATGCGTGTGGAATGCTCCCAACCATTGTTCCCCGTAAATAGCGCAGCATATTCTCGTGAATGAGATGACCAATGTCGATGTATTTTCGGTAATTATGCCCCACAGAAGACGTGCCCTCTCCGCTAATATTTCGTGCTGATGGGCAGAAGGCAAGAGCATGGCACATATGAATAAGTTCCACGCTTTTGCATAGCGATTTAGTGTTGCAGCTGGGAATAACTGCGGCTGTTTTGTGCCAACTTTATACGTCCATTTTGTACCCGACACACATAACTCTGTAATGATCAGCTCCATGTCGGTCTCCAAATGAGCGCCGGTTATCCTATTAGCAGCCCCCACTGGCGTTGCCTCCGTAATTTTGAAAATTGAACGAATAACACGGGGCCTGTAATTTACCTCGTTACCCCGAACCAGAGATATTCCGCTCATAGTAACCTTGGCATTGGCATAGAATTCACAGACTATTCTCATAGGACTGGGTATTGGAGTCGCCGTCAATCCACCCCAAACTCTCTCTCGAATCATGGCGCACAACTGACCATCCTGACTTGTCGGCTTGAATCCTCTCTCCTTGACGAACATTTTTGTCACAATGCGGTAGTATTCTTGTTGAGCTTCCAAATTAAGGAATTTTTCATGATCCACAATGTCAGCCTCTTGACTGCCCGCAGAGGATGAAGAAGATGACGCAATAGATCGTGCGCGCTTAGGCCCCATTTGTATTTGCTAGTAATTGCACAGATTATATGATTGGGAAAGAAGAAAAGCTTGAAATTGATAGCTCTTAAACTTGCTTCTGCACTCCCATATAGAAACCATAGTTTTATAGCATTCTTGGAGAAGTTGAGGAGATATTGACTTTGAATGAGGAAAGAATCGTGGCTGATTGATTGAGAGATGTGCGGCACGAAATTGTAAGTGATGAAGAGATAGCTACGTGAATTATAGAAAGGGAGAGAATTTCACTTTTGTTGATATCCAAATGAGAGTCCAAATAGTCCCCAACTCTATTTTTAAACCGGCCAGATCTGTCTTAACTTTGGTGTCACATGTGTGCCATGAAAGCTTGTTGATTAAGTCATGGGTAGCGTATGCGCGAGACTTGCAGAAACATTGGGTGGGTTTCTTATCTGGACGCTCGGTCGCGAGATTTTATTCTTCCTGGGTCGCGCGGCCGCGAGCTTGGAGACTGTTAACTCTATCGGCTTAGCGCGCGGGCGCGGGATTTTCATAGGCTTGTGCCCCGCAGCCGCGCGATGTTCATTTATATTCTGCCTGTCAGTGATGTTATCCAGTGATGGTTCCTGCATAGATATTAATGTACCATGTTAAGGCATGACTTAGTGCTTTAATATTACTAACAGCACGCAAGCATTCTCATAGCCATTCTTGTGACAATCTTACGCATGAATAATGGTATCCAATTAAAAAGGGGTTTGATATAACTACTGAAATAACTCAACATGAAAGATTAAAGACTAAGCAAGGGAGAGAATAATAATGGGTTGCCTCCCATTCAGCGCTAAATTATAGTCAATTAGCTTGACTGTCTCTGACTTCATTTCACCGTTGGAATTGTGGTGCTTCCCTTCGTATTCTCTGCACCCTGAAATTTCATGACCTCATCTTCCGTTAATGGCTTTTCCTTTAAATCTTCATTTTTACCCGTTGCATATAGCAATGGTCCATAATCCCTGGATTTCTGTACTTCATCCTGTAGGCACCAGTCCACCACGTCAACTAGAAAGCACTCTTCTTCATCCGTTGGTAAACTGATTGCTTTAAAGACGTTGAAAGTAATCTGTTGATCCTAGACACGCATAGTATGTTCACCTTTCTGCACATCTATTGACGTTCTGCCTGTGGCCAAAAAGGGCCTTCCCAATATTATTGGTATGCTTTTGTCCTCCTCGTAATCTAAAATGATGAAATCAGCTGGAAAAATAAACTTGTCCACCTTTACCAACACATCCTCAACACTGACAAGGGAATCAAATTTATGCTTGCCCCAAGATCACATAAACACTTACTGAAGTTCAACTTTCCTATGGAACGTGGAATTGTGAAACTGCTTGGATCCTTCAGCTTTGGAGGTAATTTCTGTTGAAGCACTGCACTGCATTCCTCTTTCAAGGCTACTGTCTCAAACTCATCTAATCTCCTCTTCCTTGACAATATACCCTTCATAAATTTGGCGTAGCTGGGCATTTGTTCCAATGCCTCAAAAAGGGTATGTTGATCTCTGACTTTTTGAACACCTCCAAGAATTTCTTTTGAACTGTTTATCTTCCCTTTTCTTCATTAATCTCTGCGGATATGGAACTCAATGTGCATTGGTGGTACTTGGATTCTTAATCGTCTCCTTTGAGCCGCGCTTTGTCTTTTCTTCTTGCCAACTTCGATTTCTTCAAATTTTTCCCGCTCATTGTTTGGTTCTCCGCTTCTTGGCGGCAAGGCTTCCTCAAGATACATTCGCAAGGCCGCTGATTTACTGATGAGTCGATGTGGTGTTTCCAGATCTCAATGAAATCGCTTGGCATTGTTCCTTCCCTTCTCTTCTTGGATTCATCTCCGTGTTACTTGGCAATGAACCCTCGGGCCTGTTAGTAAGCATGTTTGCCATCTGCCCCATTTGAGAGTTTGTGTTCTTTATAGCCACTTCTTGGCTCTTGATCATAACTTCGTGTGTTTGCCATATATTTCATCATCATCTCCTCCACTTCGATTTCTTTTCTTTGCCGAGGTGCAAACCAAGTGTGATTTTTTTCGTTGTTGTTGAGAAAATCCTAATGAAAGGGTGGTCTAGGATTAAATTATATTTTGTATTTGGTTGCGCCAGAAATTGATTGTTTGGTTAAAACTAAGCTTGCTGATTCCCTTGATTATTCGACTAACTAAAATTTGGATGATTTCTGTTGTTGGGATAGTAGGTGTTCTGAAATTGGCCATGGTCTTTTCTGTAGTTGCTCACATACTGCACTGATTCTGAGCTGATAGCACATTGGTCTGTCGAGTGTGTCCCCGCACAAATCTCACATATGTAGGCAACCGTCTTTAACTTTCCTTCAGCCAAAGTATCGATCTTCTTTGCCATAGCTACCATCTGTGCTGATAGTTGAGTAATGGCATCAACCTCCAATATACCTGCAACTTTGGTTTGTGGCATTCGGGATGTAGGATTTTGACAATCATTTGATGCCATTGTCTCGATAAGATCATAGGCATCTCATAGTTCTTTGCCCATAATGCACCTCCAGCAGCTGCATCTACAATCGGTCTCGACTGCCATCCCAATCCATTATAGAACGTGTTAATTACCATCCAATCTGGCATACCACGATGTGGGCACTTTCTCAGCATTTCTTTGTATCTCTCCCATGATTCATGTAACGATTCGCCCTGTTGTTGCTCAAATTGAGAGATAGTTGTCCTCATCTTTGCAGTCTTAGCCATTGGGAAAAACTTATCTATGAATTTCTGTGCTAAATCCTCCCATGTAGTTATAGATCCTGTTGGCAGAGAATGAAGCCAACTTTTTACTTTATCCCTCAATGAAAATGGGAACAACCTTAGTCGAATAGCATCCTCCGTCACTCCGTTGTATTTGAATGTATCACAAATTTCAATGAAACTCAATAGATGTTCATTCGGATCATCCGTAGTAGCACCCCTAAACCGAATCGGTTCTCGCACCATTTGAATAGTGCGGTCTTGATCTCGAAGAAGGTATTGGTCGCTATCATTTGGTCTCGACTATGCCTTTGGATCGTAGTCCGTTGATATTTGGCATGGAATACCCTTTCAGAGCCCGATGCTCCTCTCTTTGATCTTCTCCTTGTGCCTCGGCTGCCATGTTAGCTGTCGTGTTTTCCAACTGTTCTTGTAAATTCCTACGCACACCCGCTTTCTAACCTCTCCCATTTATATTATCCTGAACAGGTATTAACTCGAGGTTGGTTGACCGTGTGCACATAAAATTTTATCCAACTTCCTGAAACAAAAAAAAATCTGAAATGAGATAAGACTAGAATTGTCTAAGTCATACAATATAGCTTAAAACTAATGATAATAATACTAAAATAAACGCCTTTCCCCGACAACGGCGCCAAAAACTTGTTGGGTAAATTCTAGTTACGCACAACACGCAAGTATACGTGGTCAACAAGTAATAAAGAGTAAGTAAAGTATCGTTCCCACGGAGAATTAATTAATAAAGTTCACCAAGCATTAGTCCATAACAATTTCAGTCTTATTTAAACGATTGCTTTGAGTTTTTATATTTAAACTATGAAATTAAATAGTACTAACTACCCTAGAATGAGACTAGATAATAAAGATATGAGATTACAATTTCCCCTATTGCATCATTTAAATCAACACACTTCTAGATAAACCAAATTAATTATAACGGATTGTTAGTCGAGAACACGAAAGTGAAATATATCCATCTCTCAATGTACCATACTCATATCACATATAATCTACAATTGATAGAATACACATGAACACCCACATTACCTAAACCACTATATGTCTATGTGATTTACAAATAATTAGGGTTTAAACCCAAGTCCTCAATTGACTACAAGTGGTGCTTCGGTATATGTCTATCCTAAGCACGAATCATATATTTCATCACCATGTAGAACATACAAACACAAGCTATCAAGATCAAATCTTAACACATACTTCATCTTTCAAGTTCATATGGGTTATCACAGTATTTGATGGCCAATCAACTAAGCAAATAAGCGTGAATCTTAATAGACAATCTCATAACAATTAATAAGACTAACAATGAAGTATGTCAAAATAAACTAGGCAATAGATTCCATTACAATCCCAAAATAGAGTTTAACTCATAGTTGAATTAGAATCCATGATCCACAATTGAATATACATTGAAAGATACAATAGAAGTAAAGAGAGTTAGGGATCAAGATTAGCAAATCAGAGTTTCTTCTCTTGTTTCACTTCTGAACCTTCAAGGATCTTCAATTGCTTCAATCCCCAAATCTTAGTTATTCTAGGGTTCTAATCTAATCTAAAAAGAAAGAGAAGAAAAGAAATCATGATAGCTTTAGCCCCCAAGGGGTGGAATCTCTTTTTCATCATGAGAATATGTCTAATATATAAGCCCTAATTGAATCCCCCTCTCAATTACGCTTCAACTGCTCTGTTTAGTGAAAAGACATCTTTGGTCAACATCAAGTCGCATGCGCATTGTGCAGAATTGGCTTTGAGTTATGCGCGCCAGCGCAAAATCTGAAAAATTGTGTATTTTTTGCTCTTTGTAAGTCTCATGGTCATGAAGCGAATTCGCGCGCGCGCGTATGGTGATTTTTTTGCCGCGATCGCTTCTGGTAAAATGGCCATAACTTTTGATCCAGGAAGAGTTACGGGTCATGCCACCTATCAAATCGAAGATATCGACGAGCTCTACAACTTTCATCCTTTGACGATTGAGAAATTCCTTCCGGATGAAAGTTGAAATTGAGCTGGAAAGGACTTCTATGAAAATGGCTAACCAAAACAGCGAAGTTTGACGTCCGTTGGTACAACGATCATAACTCTTGCATCCGAACTCTGATTAGAGCGATTCAAGATATTCCGAAAAGCTACAAAGACACTCTACAATGTAGTCCAAGTTCCAAGCCAAGAACATGGAGTAACATGAAAGCCCAAATGATGTCTGGATTGCCTTTTCTTTGCATTTTCTTTGCTTTTCCTTATCAATAATCGCTCACACCGTTCCCAAACATAATACCTACAAAATGAACATAAAATGCATGAAAAGTAACTAAGACATATGAATATAAGCAACTAATTTAAGTAAAAGATACCGGATAAGTGTATATAAAATCCACTTATCCAAAAACTTGTTGGGTAAATTCTAGTTACGCACAACACGCAACTATACGTGGTAAACAAGTAATAAAGATTAAGTAAAGTATCGTTCTCATGGAGAATTAATTAATAAAGTTCACCAAGCATTAGCCCATAACCATTTCAGTCTTATTTAAACGATTACTTTGAGTTTTTATATTTAAACTATGAAATTAAATAGTACTAACTACCCCTAGAATGAGACTAGATAATAAAGACATGAGATTACAATTTCCCCTATTGCATCATTTAAATCAACACACTTCTAGTTAAACCAAATTAATTATAACGGATTGTTAGTCGAGAACACGAAAGTGAAATATATCCATCTCTCAATGTACCATACTCATATCACATATAATCTACAATTGATAGAATACACATGAACACCCACATTACCTAAACCACTATATGTCTATGTGATTTACAAATAATTAGGGTTTGAACCCAAGTCCTCAATTGACTACGAGTGGTGCTTCGGTATATGCATATCCTAAGCACGAATCATATATTTCATCACCATGTAGAACATACAAACACAAGATATCAAGATCAAATCTAAACCCATAATTCATCTTTCAAGTTCATATGGGTTATCACAGTAATTGATGGCCAATCAACTAAGCAAATAAGCGTGAATCTTAATAGACAATCTCATAACAATTAATAAGACTAACAATGAAATATGTCAAAATAAACTAGGCAATAGATTCCATTGCAATCCCAAAATAGAGTTTAACTCATAGTTGAATTAGAATCCATGATCCACAATTGAATATACATTGAAAGATACAATAGAAGTAAAGAGAGTTAGGGATCAAGAATAGCAAATCTGAGTTTCTTCTCTTGTTTTACTTCTGAACCTTCAAGGATCTTCAATTGCTTCAATCCCAAAATCTTAGTTATTCTAGGGTTCTAATCTAATCTAAAAAGAAAGAGAAGAAAAGAAATAATGATAGCTTTAGCCCCCAAGGGGTGGAGTCTCTTTTTCATCATGAGAATATGTCTACTATATAAGACCTAATTGAATCCCCCTCTCAATTACGCTTCAACTTCTCTGTTTAGTGAAAAGTCATCTTTGGTCAACCTCCCAGTCGTCGTCTTGTTTGTACACGAATTGGCTTCGAGTTAGGCGCACCTGCCATGAAAAGTCGAAAATCGCGTATTTTTTGCTATTGAAGTCTCATGTCATGAGCGAATTAATTCGCGCGCGTGGTTTTTTTTGTTGATCCGCTTTCTGTTAAAATGGCCATAACTTTTGAACCGGGAAGAGTTACGGGTCATGCCACCTATCAAATTGAAGATATCGACGAGCTCTACAACTTTCATTCTTTGACAATTGAGAAATTATGGACGAATGAAAGCTGAAATTGAGGTGGAAGGGACTGCTATGAAAATGGCTAACCAAAACAGCGAAGTTTGACGTCCGTTGGTACAACGATCATAACTCTTACATCCGAACTCCGATTAGAGCGATTCAAGATGTTCCGGAAAGTTACGAAGACGCTCTACAATGTAGTCCAAGTTTCAAGCCAAGAACATGAAGTAACATGAAAGCCCAAATGATGTCTGGATTGCCTTTTCTTTGCCTTTTCTTTGCTTTTCCTTACCAATAGTCGCTCACACCGTTCTCAAACATAATACCTACAAAATGAACACAAAATGCATGAAAAGTAACTAAGACACATGAATATAAGCAACTAATTCAAGTAAAAGATACCAGATAAGTGTATATTAACTCCACTTATCACATACCCCCCAAACTTAAATTGTTGCTTGTCCTCAAACAACAACAATGCTAATGCAATCTACATGCTATGCAAGCTACGCTACTATGACAATGAATCCCCAGATTTCCAACCATGTTATGAGTTCTAGTGAGACATGCCTCATAAAAATATCAAGATTCAAGAACAAAGAATCAAACTAAGCTAAAGACATAATGACATACAATCAGATAATCCTAACCTGCTATAAAGATGCTGTGTGTGTGTGATGTGTTCGAAGATAAGCTTGACAAAGGTGAAAATTCCCCATGCTTTATTGCGTAAGGCAGAAAATTGAAGTTTAAATCAAGAACTGCATATACTAATGAGACATCAACTACTCCAACACATCAATACAAACTAAGGTTCAACAATGGATTTATTCTGCTTTATTTTTACTCGCAAGGGCGATTTTCGCACTTTCCCGCGATGTTTATTGATAAATTTATTTATATGTGTAAATAGCGAGTGCGTTTTACGCTCCATCTCACTTTTCATTTCCATTTAAACGAGTGCGTTTTACGCTCCATCTCGCTTTCTATTTCCATTTAAACGAGTGCGTTTTACGCTCCATCTCGTCCCAATAGCAAGCATACCCATGTGTTCCCAAAGTTTGAGTATCTGTGTTTTCATAGTCTATGTCTACGTTATACACAATTCTATCTGTAAAAACAACATTTTCTACTCAGCATACCAACATGCTAATCTTAACCAACAAGCAAATATGAACATTGTCGTGCTACCTGGTAACATCTAAACAGCAAGCATGAATTATATCATGTATAAAATTATAACTAAGCTCAAGATATCAACCAAATTCAAAAATCTATCAAATTTCTATCATTGACCAAATTAGAATTCAACTAACTAAAAGCCTGGGATTATGCAATGTGTAATGTTATTCAACTAAACACATACTAAATAAACAAGACAAAAGAAAACTAAAAATAAAATAAAAATAAAATTTCTATATGCAACAACTACATGCAACTTAAACATGTAATAAAACTATATGCAACTAACTATATGCAACAACTACTCACTACAACCCAATACCCCCAAACTTAAAATAAACAATGCCCTCATTGTAAATAAAAGTGAAAGAATACTCCCCTAAGTGGCAATGTTATCTCTGTTCGCCTCCTCATGATCCGATGATATATCAAAGCGATGGCTAAGTTTGAGATATTCTATGGTTGAAAATCGAGTGTGGGCTTTAATCGTCCAACGCTTTAGTCGATATTCTAAAAATTCAGCATTTTTTTTTATGACTAACTAAGCTATCTGGCCATGTGGTGTTTGGCTTATAGTTGGCATATGCTACCACAATACTCTGGCGCGCTTTAGTTTTTGACTTCTGTTTGATCCTAAATGCTTGCAGCAATTGGATTGAACCTGAGATGAGAAACAATTAAACCATTATTAATACTTACCATTATCTAACATCTACTAAATATGGAAATGTAAATAAGAATTAAACAAGGAGGGAGAAAGATTGGATGGGGTGCCTCCCATCTAGCGCTCGGTTTATAGTCCGTTAGCTGGACTCTTTTCTCCACACTGCTATCCAATTCCTCTACGATAAGCTAGGAACCCCCGCTATGTGTTTTGGTGGATTCCCCATCATGCGTGTCTGTGAATTGAAGCAACCTAGCGTATTTCATGTCCATGATGTCTCTAGTTCCATTACATAGCTAGGTTTCTCGTCCGTTGTAATTGGGAATAAATTGTTTCGTTGAGGTATAGAAAGTACAACAGACTCTTCCTCTCTTATTTTCTCTTCTTCAGCCCACCATGGTTTATACAAGGCATCTTTATCATACTGCTCATTTCCTTGAATGTGACTACCTAGAGGACATGGGTGTGCAAAACTCACTGGATTTTTCAACTCTGGTCGAGAAGGCACTTGGGGTTTAATATAGGTGATATGATATTCTTCATTTCCCAAACCCCCAGTTGTATCCTCAACGTCCACTCCTTTCAGTTCATCTAGTGGCATGCACACTTCTGGCTTTCCATCAGTTTCGTCATCCATGTCATAGTACCAATTTTTTTGAGGGCGATTGCTCAAGGTTTCGTGTATTTGATTCATTTAATTCTGCAGATTCTGAATTAACCTCCCTTGCTCAATCATCTTCTCCTCAGTTGATGCTACAAATTTGAACCACAAATCCTCCAATCTTCAATTTTCTTATTGTTGCATTGGAGGTGGATATGAGAAATCTAATGGATGTGTTGGACTTGGAACGTAGTGTTGGTCTTGATAGTTATAATCCCATTCACAATCTGGGTAATACCCCCAACCTAGTTGATAATTAGGATAAACATCGTTGTTGAAGTAATCACCCCCAAACTGCACTTGTCGAACCTTGATGTTGCACTGATAACTTCCGGATGCTCGCCAAAGACAAGATTCACATGTAACTACTATCTCTCGAAGTGCGTTGCCAATGCAAGAATATCCAACCTCTCCGAAAGTGTTGCCATTTGAGCTGACAATGTAGAACATACATTGAGTCCCTCAGTGCGTATGTCCCTTGGTTGAGTCCTATTTGCATAAGGCCATTGATAAGAAAAGTCACCCATGGCTCCTGAAAAGAGAGAAATATAAGAAGACAATTAAAACAAAAAAAATAAAAATGTTTAAATTAAGAAAAATTTAATTGAAATTAATGTTGGCAAAAATTTATTAAGCTAATTCCCCGGCAACGGTGCCAAAAACTTGTTGCCTCTATTTTACGACTAACAAAAGAGCTCTAACTCATGCAAGCATACATGCGTCAACAAGTAATACAGAGCAAGTAAAGTATCGATCCCATAGAGAAAGTTGTTTAACTTAACTACTATTCATTAATTAAATCACTATATTTATATGCTCACACTAAAGATTAAACTTGGTTGATTCTTGAATTGCAAATGAAAACTAAAATAATATAAACGATATAATAAATGATATTGGAACTAATGGGATTCTAACTTCATTTACTATTTCATTCAATCGCCACTATCATGCCTGACTTGTTCACATATCATAGGAAAGTAGCCAAGAGCACTAAAAGAGTATTAGCCATTTTTCAATGCACTAAGACCTACTTACACAACATCCACAGATGATAGACTCTATGTAATCATCAATATAACCAACGTCATTATATGTCTATGTGAAATTGCAACTATATTGATTTTAAGTTTAAGCTCTTATCTTAACTTATACGTTGAAACAATATATGTCTATCTGGTTCACGAAATACATAAGCCATATCACATAGCCCAATTTACGTATACTATCATGAGTACAGTCCATATTTGCATGTTCATTGTCAATTCCATAGAAATACTAAAACGAATGGTGATCAAGCATTCATGCATGGAAAACAATCATGATAGACATCCCATATAATATGCAAAACAACCCAGCATTTAAGTATGAAATCAAACTACATAATAAAATCCGTTAGAATCCCATAATGGAGTTTAGTTCATGACTGAACCAAAAGCCATTATGGGATCAAAGTTAAACATGATCAATAAGCAACAATTGAAAGAGGAAAGATGAAACTATCAAACCCAATTGCTGAATACACATCAATATTCAATCCTCATAAGATTCCAGCAAAAACTAATATTCATAATCCGCTCTCGTAGAGAAATCCCAAGAAGGAGTGGAAAGTCGAGTTCTAGCCCCCTTCTCCGTTGGAATCCTCTCTAGAGAGTAAAAACCCTAATTCCGATCTAACGATACGTAAAAAACTAATAAAATGTCGAATGATGCCCCTGACACCAGTCAGGAATCGTTTTAAATCCATTACAACCTTTAAAATTCAGAAATAAAATAAAACAAATCAGCAACATTAGACATCGCGCGCGGCCGCTCGCTCTTCCAGCATGATAGTCTCGCAGTAGGTTCATATGTTCGGCTGCTCTCGTGCACGGGTGCACACTCCATAGGCTTGTCTGTCTCGCGGCCGCGAGACTTGCAGTAGCATCCAAGATCTTGCTGGGTGATTGCGCGGGCGCGTGTTCTTTAGGTTGTTTTGCCATTACGGTAGCATGCTTAAATTCTCTGTGTCCTGGTTTCTATTTTCCCTCACTGCCGCTTGCTTCCAGATGCTCTATTTCCTTGCACCAATGCACCTTCATGCCATGCATATCTCATCCTTTTACCTCATTTCAAGCATCCATTTTCCTTATGCTCCAAATCACCACCAAAACAGGCTGATTCCTGCACTTATTCACCAAAAGGAGTTTTAAGAACGTGCAATGCAAATTAACATGAAATGCAGCTAAACTTCACTAAAATGTACTTGAGATGGGCATAGTTCGCATGAATTTGTACTCCATAAGTAGGTAAAAATCCTACTTATCACCTGGACTTTGGCAGGATCCAGCTCAATCCCTTTGTGGCTAACTAGAAATCCTGGTAACTTGCCTGATTCTACGCCAAAGGCGCACTTGGTTGGGTTCAGCTTCAAGGTATACTTACGCAACCGGCTAAAAAGCTTTTTGAGATGATTTAGGTGGTCTTCCTCCCTTCGGGACTTGACAATGATGTCATCCACATAGACTTCTAACTCTTTGTGCATTAGATCATAGAAAGGAGCCATCATGGCTCGCTGATAGGTAGTTCCAACATTGATGAGGTTGAATGACAACCGTCTATAGCAAAAGATTCCCCAAGGAGTGATAAATATAGTTTTCTCATGATCCTCTTCAGCAACCATGATTTGATGGTTCCTAGCAAAGCAGTCAGCAAAAGAGTACATGTCATACTAAGCTGTATTGTCAATGAGTATGTGGATGAATGGTACGGGAAAGCTATCCTTGAGATAATCTTTGTTCAGATCCCAATAATCCATGCAAACTCACACCTTCCCCCCGGGTTTAGGCATCGGGACTATGTTTGATAGCCACTCAGGGTATGTCGATACCATGATGATGTCGACTTAAAATAGTTTCACAATTTTTTCTTTAACTTTTAAACTCCACTCAGGTTTTAATCGCCTGAGCTTCTATCTGGCTGGATTAAATCCCTCTTTGATGGGAAGGCAATGAATAACGATGTCAGTTGACAAACCGACCATGTCTTCATGAAACCATGTAAACACATCCTGGAATTGGGTTAATAGAGTAACTATGTCATTCCTTTGGCTTAGAGTAAGGTTAGTACCAATCTGGATTTGTTTGGGGTTTTCTGAGGTTCCGAGGTTAAAAGAGGTGGTTTGATCAAGATTTAGCTTGGGTTTGACTTCGACCCATTCTTTGATCTCCTGATGTAAGAACCCGAATTTTTAGAAATTATTAAAATAAGAATTTAGTAAATAGAATTCTTAAGGGTTCGAATAAGAATATATATGTGTTGTGAGGTATGTGGAATTGTGTTGAATGGCGTAATATAAACTATGCAATAAGTGATTTATGTGTTTAATAAATATATCATTATTATATATTTATTATGAATTGTAAAGATAAATTAGTAAGAAGATGGATAAAAATTATCTATTGATATTAAATAATTTATGTGAAATTAGTTTATAATAGTAAGTTGGTGACATTAAATATCCGTGATAATCACCAATTTCTTGAGTATTGGTACAAGTAAGTATCAAGTCTAAGGCAGTGCAACCTTACTCTTTAATGGTGGATGTATAGGAGCTGGGCTAAATGATTCCTTCAGAGAGCGGAGGTATATACGAATTAGTGACTGATCTAACTCACCGTGAAAACAGTGTAGACGAGACGGAAACTAATTTGTTGGTTGTTTGTGGGAAACCACTCAGCGTACTATATTGAATACTATTAAAGACTCGGCGCGTGCTAGGTTTAGACTTGTATAAATGTACGTTGTTGACGAGATAAGAAAATCGATATACCTTTAAAGTGGTTAGAGAATTATTGAGTAATTTGATACATGGCGAGAAGGGAAGATTAAAGGAATGTATATATGTGTTATATATATACCTTGAATTATATGATTTGGTGGAAGAGAAATAATTATAGTATATTTCTACTAAAGGATATTAAAATAAATTCTAGCATTTGATTATTTTAATAAAAGGGGGAATATTATTTTGATATTACCTTATATAGCTTTGTACGAGGAAATGTGTGGGATTAAGTAATGTGGTAAATATATTAAAACATATTTGCTATATAAGTTGATGGAAACAATTTATCATAATAGGAAATAAACTTATTTTGTATATATAGTGTGTACGTGTGTCGTGCATGTAAATATTTTAATAATACAAAGATATTATATTAAGAATAATATCTTGCGAAAGTGAGTAAATCGTGTTATTATGATTAGTTCTTATATTTAGAAAAAACATGATAAAAACATCTTATGTTATGGAGAAGTACATAATTTTGTTTATAGTAATGTTGTGGGAAATGAATAAGTAATGAGAATAAGTAATAAGCTTAATGTAAGCTTGTGTGATATGCCTAGTGTAGTGAAGTGATTGAATAAGCATTCATTAAATAATTTATTGAATGAATAATTGAAGGAATTAATTTTTTATGTGCAATGGTTTTATATTATATAGTAGCTACATCTATATGATATGAAATGAAGTAGAACACTTCAATGGTAACTATATAATATAGGAAGTATTTGAATATATATGTTTAAACGTTTGTATGTTAGCATTATGTACAAGTGAGATAATAAAATGTAACATGGTGCAATGGACCACTTCCATGACCATATTATAAGATGTAAAGTTAAGAATAATGTTATTTTGTGAGATTGTATTATTATAAGCTTGTAAGCTATTAATTACTAAGTTCACATAATTATGTCTTGTGTGTCATAACTAGTGAAGTTAAATAAAATGGGGATTTAATGGGAAAATAAATGGTGAGTTCATAAATAATTGATATTAATTATCATTATGATAATTGGATATATTTGAGATGATAAATTTTATGGAAAACAATATTGGTGCCCAACTAAGTTATATTATAGTCTAATATAAATATTATTTGGAATAATCAAATGTACATGGATTATATAATTCTATGTGAGTGGGTGTATATGTATGCACATTTGGGGAAAAATATCAAATAAACCTAAGTATGCTAGTAGTAGTTTTCCAATGCTGAGTTATAAGCTTTTGTTCCAAATAGAGAGTCTCATCTCATTATCACGTGAAAAAGCCATTGACCTAGTCTAGCTTTCTTCTTCTTCTCAAACTCATAGCTTCCAAATGATGAAGGGAGTGATGGAGAAAGAGGAAGTTGGTGACCAACTCCTCTATACCCAATAGCTTCTTCCTTCTTCCTTTGGTTTCATTCATGGAGCAAAACCCAAACTTGGTCCATGGTTCTTCTGTAAATAGAGACCCTATTCTTCATTCTTCCCATTTGAAATTTTGAGAATTCTAGTGACTGAGTGGTTGAGAAGTTGGGAGAAGTCAGAAGTTAAGATTCAAGCTTGGCAATTTAGCTTCAAGAGGTATAATTCTTAAACTATGTTCTTAAGTTTAAGTTTTACAAAGTTCTTAGAAAAAGTAGCTTTTGAGTCATAAAATTTATGGGTAAGGATTGTTATAATCCATAAATTGATGCTAGACATCATTAATATGGTTGAATACGAAATTCACAGAAGTTAAACGAACCAATTTGGTTTAGAAATGAATTCGTAGTGAATGATTACGCTAAATTATCCAAAATATGAACATTTACATGAACATGAGTTATAGATTCATATTTGGGTTAGTTAATGTTTATGTTAGTTGATGGGTATTATAGTATGTTGTAGTTCTATGAATTACGAATCCATATAATCAAAAACGGACTAATTTGGACATGTATAACTCAAATTATGAAGGTTAGAAAGAAGTATGGCTTGTTATTTTGTAGTAGAGCATGAAACCGTGCATTTACAATAGCTAGGCCTGCCTCAGCGGGCTATTTTTAAGGTAAAACCCCCGCCCCGACGTGGGGGGGGGGGGTGTGTGTTCTGCAATGACTAATTTTATACTGTTCACTAAAATAGCCATAATGTTTTCATAAGAACTCTGATTGAGGTGATTCAAGATGATCCAGAACGAGGAAAAATAGACCTAAAACTTTTGTTCTTTAAGTGTTTCAATTGGAGTCATTAGGAAGGGTAAAAATAGTCATCTTTGTGACTGTTACATAATCGAAGGCCATCGTAAGGCGTCGAGCGAGCACATACGCAAGTATAGTGCTCCCGACGATGGAATATGTTATTCTAAGTGATGTAACATGAAAATGAATGATATTAGACATGACATATAAGATTACCTTACTTATAGTGGAATGCTTTATCATGACTTCGTATGTGTTTTCAAAAGACACTTAAAGATTTTTTGAAAAGAAACTTTGACAAACTTGTGTACCTCTAATTCTGACCTTGATAACATATATGAGGTCTAAGTACGCATGATGTAAGATTCAAAGTTGTATCATAGGTGTGTTAGATTACTTTGATTTGGTTAAAATGATTTCAAAGGCAAGCTCATATATCATTTACAAACAAAGTTTTATAAACATGAAGTGGTTATATTTTGCCCTTGGAAACGGACGTAGAAACATGTACAAACAAGTATGATGTGTGAGTTGAAGTTGCCTTGCATGATTAGTTTAGTATGACATTAACCTTGAGATTAAAGTTTTGAAGTTTTGAAACTAAGAGGGATGAACTTAGAGTAATTTGTGTACTTAAAGTTCTAGACATAATAACATATATTCATGGATTAGTTAACTATGAAATGAGATTAAAATTTGTACCTAGTTTCTTTACCTTGGCCTAGAATAACTTTTAAAAGAGAACGTGAATGCCTTATGCCTCTAGACATGACATATATGTTCATCATCTAGCTAAGCATGAATTGGACCTTTCAAGTGTGGTTTAAAATATGTCTTCAAATAATGAACTATGCTATGTAATGTGAAGTATGCTGTTAGAGGCTTATTAGTACCAATATATGGTTTAAAAGCTTATAACATCAAATCTTGTTAAAGAAAGTTGTTAAGATTTTTTGATTGAAATAAATCATTATGAAACTAAGTAGTTTGACTATGAACGATGTAGATCATTTATCTATAAACTTTAAATATATGTAGAACACATAGCGAGTCAAGTGTGTGATAAATGTATATGAATGTTGATGTTGAGTACGGATGGTTAAGTATACCTATACATACCTAGCTATTCTAAGAGTATAATGAGAAAGTAAAATATAGGTTTTACAAACCTAGTTAGGAAACGATGTAATATTTATTGTTATATTAAGAACGTATAAAATGTATGACTAATGGATATGAATCCATGATTATATAATTGTGTAGGAATAAACGCAGTGCAGATAAGCTTTAAGCAGTTAAGTCGTAGTTGATAAACTATGAATCAGGCAAGTCTTTCAGTTCCTATTTGATATATGAATTTGATAACTTTTAGTTGAGTTATATTATGCTATGAGAATGTTGATGTTTATATATAAAATGCATATGAGATATGTATGAAATTTAAAGTTAATCTTTGATGATATGCTTGTGAAGTAAATGTCTATGCTTGTTATGTGAGAAGTAACATGCGTAGTAAATATTAATTGATTATGAATGAATGAACTAAGTATGCTATTATATGCTATGTGATGTATGAAAACTGTTAGAATTGCTGGGTTGTCGAGCTCACCCTTGCAAATAACCACTTTTGCAGGTTAAGGACTCACGGTAAAGATTTTGTGCTTCTTGGTTGACAAAGTACATAGTCTTGCAATGCAAGATACTATTTAGATTATTACTTAAACCATGTTTAGGTTCTAGGAGTGTACTTGATATATACTTACGATGTTTAATACTTGTTGTATTGTAAGGTTGTATTAGTTAATACATAGAGAATATCAAATCAAGATGTAAAATCTTATACAGTAATTCCAATAGACTGAACCATATTATATAGTTGATTCAAGAATTGTAATTGGTTCAAAGTTATGAAATCAATAAAAGATTTTATTCAAGAGATTGAAAAAGTTTAAATTATTCCCCATTTTTATAATATCGAATGTGGTGTAATACAGGAATAGTAAATGATCAGGATTAGAAACTTATAAATGTTTGGGGTCATTGTGCAGATCCTGGAAATGGAATGAATTTATATTATAAATTGTAATAAGTAAAGTTTTATTCATTAAGTTATAAATGAAAAATATAAATAGTTTGACGAGAGTAGTATCGTGGCGGACCGGATCCAAGGTTTGAAGTAACCCAGATTTGGGGACGTTACAGGTTGGTATCAAAGTTATAGGTTATAAACTTAGGTAAGTGTACCTTAGGCTATAACCTGAGAGAGTGAGAAAGATAAAGATTAAAATATATAGGTGAAGATTCAAAGAAGAATCTTGAAGTATCTAAGAGAATGATAATTTAGGAGTTTCCTAACTCCGGTAATAAAAATGATAAGATGATGTCTATAAGATAAATACGACAAAGATAATAAGAATGAACTCGAGTGGAGTTTTGTTGATAATAGGGAAAGAACCCTAAGGTAAATTGATGATCACGACATGATCAGATTGAGTTATGAAGTGATAAATAGTCTATAACGACTAAGTGTGTATAGCTTGATGCTATAAGAGAATGTACTATGAAATGGTACGATGTGGACTCATGAGGAGTTGTGTATGATGAGATACGAAGATTTCGTATCGAGCAAAGAGCAAGTTAAGAGTAAGATATAGTTAAGTGGGATTTCGGTTGAGGGCTCATGTGAGAGCTAAGTTGTACAAACCTTTGTGTGGGTGGAGGCTTTGTGCTCACTCTCGGTTCCTCATAATGATAATCAATGGAATGTCGGTGTCGCTCTATCGATATGCTTATTGTGAGAAGGTTATTCTTTTCTCATATCATATTTAATAAATAGAGACTATTAAGATTAAGATAGAAAATATTAAGATTAGGCGCGAGTTCTTTAAACTCATGCATATGGTACGTTCGTGACTCATAATTATATGAAATGTTTTTGGACCCCTCAGCGAATGGACGCCTATGGTCTGACTAGGATAAGTTCTTAAACTCATATAATTATGGCAAGTTCCTGAAATTCCAAAGTGTGGTAAGTTTGATGAACTGTATCGGGTATATATATGTTATGAAGTTAGAAATTTTGGTATAGTAACGATTGAAGTTGATGGAGAAACATGGATTTTCTAAATCTTTTAACTCTGCTAGATTTTCAAAATTTATTGACTTCGTGCTGATGTTCGCACTTCTGTTTTCTTGAAAAACATTGCATCATGTGATTGAACCAATGATGCTTTAAAAATAATATCGTTATCCATATGTCTATGCTAATTGTTTCGGCTAAGACAAAAATGATTTAAAAACTTTCAAAAAGGTATTTCTAACCATGTGCATCATTTGATATGATATATGGTAAACGATGGAGTCATCAATGCAGTTGAACCTAGTGTTGGTTGAGATTGAAAGATCGTCAGCAAATTTTGGTATGATGTAGTATGACAAAGTCACATAATGGCGGAATCCTCAACGTACTACTAATCTAGTACGGTATCATGATGTCATAAAAGAATTTTCGATTTTCTTTTATTTATGAAAAAGGTCAATTAAGTTGGCCAAATTATTTTGATTAATGTCTAAATTATTGATAAAAGTCTAAGCTATTTGATTTGGCTAGACGACTGTCGAAAAATAATTGTGAAATTCAAGCATTCTTGAGTATTTGTGCCAAACCAGATTGCTATGGTGCGGATTCAGATGTTGAAAAGCTGAGGTGAACAACCCTATAAGGGGACATATTTTCGGGGACAATGGTTCCGAGCGTAACGCATATAGTCTATACAAAACACTACGTTGCGGCCCAACGTAGTGGTACAATAGGTTAGCCACCTAGTGTACGCGTGGAAGGTGTTTTCAGTCTTTGTGATTGATAAACACTCTAGTTTGCAGTGTGAATGATTTTGTTGAAGCATTTGTAAACCTAGAGAAGAGTTTACGGTCTTGTGACCCCTCAGTATAATTTGGAATCTAAGATTATTCATACTACTTCCCGATTATTGAAAAATCGTGGAAGATTATTATTCTTCTGATGGATGAATGTAGTAAGTAGCATGTTCCTTAGAAAGGAAAAGTGGTAGAATGCAAGTGAGCAAGTTATAATAAAACTTTCAAAAAGAGAATGGATAAAATTATTCAAAAGAATATGTATTATTCGGAATAGCACCGAGTAGATGAGGTTTCGGTGATTCCGAGGACGGAATCCTTATAAGGGGGAGAGGATGTAAGAACCCGAATTTTTAGAAATTATTAAAATAAGAATTTAGTAAATAAAATTCTTAAGCCATAAGAAGGGTTCGAATAAGAATTATATGTGTTGTGAGGTATATGGAATGGTGTTGCATGGGGTAATATAAACTATGCAATAAGTGATTTATGTGTTTAATAAATATATCATTATTATATATGTATTATGAATTTTAAAGATAAATTAGTAAGAAGATGGATAAAAATTATCTATTGATATTAAATAATTTATGTGAAATTATTTTATAATAGTAAGTTGGTGACATTAAATATCCGTGATAATCACCAATTTCTTGAGTATTAGTACAAGTAAGTATCAAGTCTAAGGCAGTGCAACCTTACTCTTTAATGGTGGATGTATAGGAGCTGGGCTAAACGATTCCTTTAGAGAGCAGAGGTATATACGAATTAGTGACTGATCTAACTCTCTGTGAAAACAGTGTAGACGAGACGAAAACTAATTTGTTGGTTGTTTGTGGGAAACCACTCAGCGTACTATATTGAATACTATTAAAGACTCGGCGCGTGCTAGGTTTAGACTTGTATATATGTACGTTGTTGACGAGAGAAGAAAATCGATATACCTTTAAAGTGGTTAGAGAATTATTGAGTAATTTGATACACGGCGAGAAGGGAAGATTAAAAGAATGTATATATGTGTTATATATATACCTTGAATTATGTGATTTGGTGGAAGAGAAATAATTATAGTATATTTCTACTAAATGATATTACAATAAATTCTAGCATTTGATTATTTTAATAAAAGGGGGAATATTATTTTGATATTACCTTATATAGCTTTGTACGAGGAAATGTGTGGGATTAAGTAATGTGGTAAATATATTAAAACATATTTGCTATATAAGTTGATGGAAACAATTTATCATAACAGGAAATAAACTTATTTTCTATATATTATATTAAGAATAATATCTTGCGAAAATGAGTAAATCGTGTTATTATGATTAGTTCTTATATTTAGAGAAAACATGATAAAAACATCTTATGTTATGGAGAAGTAAATAATTTTGATTATAGTAATGTGGTGGGAAATGAATAAGTAATGAGAATAAGTAATAAGCTTAATGTAAGCTTGTGTGATATGCCTAGTGTGGCAAAGTGATGGAATAAGCATTCATTAAATAATTTAATGAATGAATAATTGAAGGAATTAAATTTGTAAGTGCAATGGTGTTATATTATATAGTAGCTACATCTATATGATATGAAATGAAGTAGAACACTTCAATGGTAACTATATAATATAGGAAATATTTAAATATATATGTATAAAGACTTGTATGTTGGCATTATGTACAAGTGAGATAATAAAATATAACATGGTGCAATGGACCACTTCCATGACCATATTATAAGATGTAAAGTTACGAATAATGTTATTTTGTGAGATTATATTATAATAAGCTTGTGAGCTATTAATTACTAAGTTCACATAATTATGTCTTGTGTGGCATAACTAGTGAAGTTAAATCAAATGGGGATTTAATGGGAAAATAAATGGTGAGTTCATAAATAATTGATATTAATTATCATTATGGTAATTAGTTATATTTGAGATGATAAATGTGAAACCCCAAATTTTATGAATAAAGAATTAATTTTCTCGAAATAATTTTTTTATATTATGGTGTGAATTTGAGATAATGTTATAGTTGTGGGTAATATTTATAAATTTTGCAAAGTATGCAAGTTGTCATATTATATTCGATTGGTGGGGAATAATTCGTATGACGACACAATCATTGGGTGGACCCCACAACGGAATTATTGTAGGTTGAGAAAACGTCAAAAATATTTTATTGAAAATAACAGTGGAAGTTTTCACTGGTTGATCTTTGTTGAACTACTCGGTAGTAAAGTACGATGAATGGCGTTGTTGCATAGTAGCACTACAAGTATTGATTATTGATATTTATGTGAGAAGTCACTTTCAGTTTTGTTCAATTATTGCTACAATAGTTCTTTGCATAGTATCTCACATTATTTGATTCAATTATTGTTGATTTAGAAGTTTTGTTTTATTCACGTAATAAAATAGAAACATCTTTTTATATAAAATGTATACTTTATTAAAGTTATTCTATAAATAGAATATATTATATTCTATTATGCATAGTTGTTTTGCATAGTAAAATCTTTTTTATATAAAACTGAATACTTTATTAAAGTTATTCTATAAATAGAATATATTATATTTTATTATGCATAGTGTTTGCATAGTGCTCAAGATATAGTGTTTGCATAGTAAAAATCTTTTATATAAATAGAATATATTATATTTTATTTAAAAGATTTTTCTTTAAATATGGACCGTCAGATTAAAGTAAATCAATCTGGACCGTTCATGGATTAGTTCTTATGCATTTCATTTTCCTATAAATAGAAGGTCATTCCTTCATTATTTTCTTCTTTAATTCAATAGAACTCTAGAGAGAGAAACTATAGAGAGAGACTATAGAGAGATAGAAGAAAAGTTTTCTCGCTACTTCACTACTCTTATATCAAGTATTATTTCTGTAAGGGATATTATTCTTTTATATTCAAGAAGAGAACTTACATTATTCCATTTCTTTATTGTTACATTGGAATAACCTATATCGTGAGCTACCCTATACTTGGTGACATTTTCTTCTATTATTCATCTTTATTATTCGTCGAATATCATATACGTGCTATCTGTGGGACTGGTTCCATTTTTTTATTATTCCGTCTTTATTATTCGCCGGAATATCTTGTATATGCTTATCTGTGGGACTGGTTCCATCATTTATTATTCGCATTTATTATTACATTTGGAACATCCCGCTCGGTGTGAATTTCACCGACACCGGTTCTCGTTATTATTATTACGTTGAAATAACCGCTCATGTGAAGTACCGCATGCATGGTGATATCTTTTGTTATTCCATTCAAATTATTATACTCAGTTGATTAAAATTTTGACTTCTATACTCCATGAAATTAGTGGAATATCCTTGATATTTGCGTTTCATCCAGTATCTTTTCGTGGAAATATTCTTCTGAGCATTCTTGAATTTTACTCTACAAAGTAGTATCATGTTGATAATTTGGACATTATTGGTTCCTAGACAAATTAATTCTTGAACTTGTTTTATTGAATTCTTATATCATTGTCATCATCCTCATGTTTATATTATGTTGAAAGTCATCTGTGGCCTGTAGTGCATAGATGGACTTGGTATGATTATGACCAGGGATTATTCGGTATAATCATGACCGTAATGTTACAAATGATGTGGAAAAAGTCCTCATTGGCCCGTAGTGCATTGATGGACAGTTTTTGGTATGATTATGGCCTGTAGTGCATTGATGGCGGTGTTATCCCGGTTTGCATCCCATTTGGTCGATAATGAGGAGCAAATGACGCGAATGTTTTTGCGAGGTTTGAAACCCGATATATGTCAATACCTCATTTCTCACAAACTTTGTTTATATTCAGATGTTGTGAATAGGGCTCAGTTATTGGAGCGCGATAATGAGTCAGCACAACCAAAAGGTATTGACCAACAACACAATAATAATCATACCGGTGGCAACGGTCATCGGAACAACGATAACCATCATGGGGAATATTATTATGCCAAGAATGGTAACCATTTCGGTGGTAACCATGGCCAAGATAATAAGAATGGACATTTTAAGAAGAGAAGGTTCAACAATGACGTGAAGACGTCGGTACCAGCACCCGTTTCAAAGGAAGAAGAACGCCCATTGGTCATATGTTTCAAATGCAGACAAGAGGGACACATCTGTCCAAACTGTACGCAACAATCCAAAGTGTGTTTTAATTGCGGAAGAGAAGGTCACCTAGCTCGATTTTATCGTATGGTGAAGTCAAGTTCAACTGGGATAGTGATGCCAAAGGATGTCCCAGACAAGCCAAAGCCGGTAGTTTAAGAGAGAGCATTTTTTTCTCGTGACGAGGAACCTGAATAAAATTATCACGGGTAAGTTAATCATAAGCTCTTACGAAGTCTATACCGTGTTAGATACCGGTTCTACTCACTCTTTTATTTCACCTAGTTGTGTTCAATGTTTGTACTTAACTCCGGAGAAGTTTAACTTTGATTTATCTATTGAAACTCCATTGGGAGAAACCTTCGTTACCTCCACTGTTTATAAATCTTGTTTGATTCAAATCGACACTTTCACGTTACCTGTCGATCTTATCTCTTTGAAAATACTTGCCTTTGATGTGGTTTTTTTTAACGATTGGTTAACTACTCATCATGTTTTTCATAAGGTTGTTAGCTTTCATATTCCTAACCAACCTATTATGCGAATTCAAGCAACCAAACCACTAAATTCAATCATTGTTATATCAAGCCATAAATAAAGGGCCCCGATCCTTTTGTTGATGACTTCCTTGTGTGGAATGCACCGAAGCCAGACTTTCTGTAGGCGACGTCGTGAATGACGATGACAAGTTGATAGGTATCATTGTGAGGTGCTATCTAGGTTAAGGGATAGAAGTCACAGTTGGTATCAATGTGACGTACTATCCAAGTCTTGGACGAGAGTAACAGTTTTGAATGATATTTCTATCATTAATAAATCTCTTGACGTATTCCTAAAGACTTCTTAGCCTACCCCAAAGCGTGAAATCGAATTTTGTATTAACACCAGTACAAAACCCATTTCTTAAACCCTCAAAATATTTCTTCAACTAAAATAAACGTAACATGTGCCAAATACGTTGACTCGAGATGTTGAAGATTACGATCGTACTATTCAATATCATCGTGGAAGAGAGAACGTGGTAGCTGACGTGTTGAGTAGAAGATCATATGCGTTTACAAGTGCGATGTTGTTAACACAAAGACTCATTTCGTATAACTTGCAAATGATGAAGAGAGAGTTAAAAACTCTAGGGACCCACATGAAGATAACGAATATACGAGTAGAATCGACTTTAATCGATAAAGTTAAAGCCGCTCAAGCTACACACCCGGAGCTGATGAAAGTGAAGAAGAAGGTTCAAGAGGGCGTTATTCTAGAAGCAAGAATCGACAAAGAGAGGAAATTTTAACCCTCGATTTAATTGGCCCATTTGAAATCCTCGATTGAGTAGGAACTGTGGCTTATAGACTCGTTTTACCGCCAAGTATGTCACGTGCTCATAACATTTTTAACGTATCAATGTTACATAAATATGTGGATGACCCAAACCACATTATTAATTTAGAATCGAACGAGATAGCGGATGATTTAACGTATGAGATCTCGTGTTAAAATCTTGGATAAGAAGAATCGTATCCAACACTCAAGGGTTATACCTCAAGAGTTAGAATCTGAAATGAAGTCAAGGTATCCTCAACTGTTCGGCATACCAGGTACGTACATAAATTTCGAGGGCGAAATTCCATAAGGAGGGGAGATTGTGAAACCCCAGATTTTATGAATAAAGAATTAATTTTCTCGAAATAATTTTTTTATATTATGGTGTGAATTTGAGATAATGTTATAGTTGTGGGTAATAATTATAAATTTTGCAAAGTATGTAAGTTGTCATAGTATATTCGATTGGCAGGGGAATATTCGTTCTAAACAGGAAATATTCGTACGACGACACAATCATTGGTGGACCCCACAACGGAATTATTGTCGGATTGAGAAAATGACAAAAATATTTTATTAAAAATAATGGCGGAAGTTTTATCGTTGATATTGTTGAACTACTCGGTAGAGTAAAAAAATCTGATGTCTGGCGTTGTTGCATAGTAGCAGCGCGGTATTGATTATTGATATTTATGTGAGAAGTCACCGCTTTTGTTCAATTATTGCTACAATAGTTCTTTGATAGTATCTCACATTATTTGATTCAATTATTGTTGATTTAGAAGTTTTGTTTTATTCACGTAATAAAATAGAAACATCTTTTATATAAAAATGAATACTTTATTAAAGTTATTCTATAAATAGAATATATTATATTCTATTATGCATAGTGTTTTACATAGTAAAATCTTTTTATATAAAGCAGAATACTTTATTAAAGTTATTCTATAAATAGAATATATTATATTTTATTATGCATAGTGTTTGCATAGTGCCAGATAGTGTTTGCATAGTAAAAATCTTTTTATATAAATAGAATATATTATATTTTATTTAAAAGATTTTTCTTTAAATATGGACCGTCGATTAAAGTAAATCAATGGACCGTTCATGGATTAGTTACTATGCATTCCATTTTCCTATAAATAGAAGCTCATTCCTTCATTATTTTCTTTACTTAATTGGTGAACTCTAGAGAGAGAAACTATAGAGAGAGACTATTGAGAGATAGAAGAAAAGTTTTCTGCTACTTCACTACTCTTAAATCAAGTATTATTTTACGGTAAGGGATATTATTCTTTTGTATTCAAGAAGTTCCATTTCTTTATTGTTCGTTGGAATAACTTGATGTATCATGGGCTACCCTATACTTGGTGACATTCTTCTATTATTCATCTTTATTATTACATGCGAATATCATGTATACATGCTACACTTGGGACTGGTTCCATTTTTATTATTCCGTCTTTATTATTACGCCGAAATATCCTGTTTTTGTGCTATCTGGGACTGGTTCCATCATTTATTATTCCGTATTTATTATTACATTTGGAACATCACCGTTTGTGAATTTCACCTTACTCGGGTTCCATTATTATTATTATTCTGTTGAAATAATCGTCTATGTGAAGTACCGCATGCATGGTGATATCTTTTGTTATTCCATTCGGTATTATACTCAGTTGATTAAAATTTTGACTTCTATACTCCATGAAATTAGTGGAATATCTTTGATATTTGCGCTTCATCTAGTATCTTTTCGTGGAAATATTCTTCTGAGCATTCTTGAATTTTACTCTACAAAGCAGTATCATGTTGACAATTTGGACGTTATTGGTTCCTGGACAAATTAATTCTTGAACTTGTTTTATTGAATTCTTATATCATTGTCATCATCCTCATGTTTATATTATGTTGAAAGTCATATGTGGCCTGTAGTGCATAGATGGACTTGGTATGATTATGACCAGGGATTATTCGGTATAATCATGACCGTAATGTTACAAATGAATTGGAAAAAGTCCTCATTGGCCCGTAGTGCATTGATGGACAGTTTTTGGTATGATTATGGCTATGGATTCTCTTCGGCCAAGGGTGCAAAGATGAATTGTTTTATAGCATGATCAGGACCGTTGATGAAAACACGATTATCTTTGGCCCGTAGAGCATGGATAATTCGTGGTCGTGATACTAAAGAATATCCTTGGCCTGCAGTGCAGGGATGATTTCATGATGTGGATTATTTATTAAGCTGAGTCTCAGCGATAACAGTGATGAAAAACCTTTTAAATCATAAAAGATAGTAGATTTTATTTTCTACTTGACTCTTTTAATGGATTGCTTGTTCCGCTGCAGTTACACTTGATGTCTATTATATTTTATCAGTTTAAAATTGTTGGGGACTAATGATAATTTATTCTGCATTATCTTAGTCATAATATTTCTTACTAGGCTAGTTGAACTCACCCTTTCTTTCTATGTTCTCTTCAGGAAAAGAGAATATAGCTGGGACAAGTCGGGGAACGGAGTGATGGTCCAGAGGATATCATTAGTAGTCCTCACTATTTTGTGAAATAGTGTGATAATAATTGTAATAAGAACTCCTTTTGAGTTTGTATAATCTCTAGTAGACAATAATTGTATTCAAACTCACAGTTTATGTTTTGTCGTATTGTACACAACAGTTGTATTAGTAAGTTGTATTTGAACTCTGTACCATGTATCTGGCAAACCAAGATGGGTGATGTATACCTAATTTTGGGGGCGTCACAGTTGGTATCAAAGCTTAGGGATATGATCCCTAGCTAAGATGTGAGATAAGAACTAGGAGGGGAGAGACGGACATTCCTTCGCTAGTATGACCTACCTAAGTTTATTTGGTATTTAATTGGTCGGTCAAAGTATAGGGATAATATGTTATATATTAATTAACCCTTGTTTTGTGGCAGTGTTTGAAAATGACATCCGAGAATGTTGAGATTATCAATGGAGCACAGGAGACCGTTGAGTCTCCACAAATCAATAATCAGGATAATGTGCAACCAGAGGACAATACTCCTCATGAAAACAATAACACCGATGAAATGGTGAATGATGGGATGGTTAGAGGTTTTATGCAATTCATGCAACAACAGGCGAAGGCAGCTCCTGTCCAAAATGAAGGTAGAAATACTGATAACTCTCGGTCAGTCACCGCTAAGTAATTTAAGGAGCAATTAATGCAACAACGGGCGAAGGCAGCTCCTGTCCATAATGCAGGTGGAAACAATGGTAACCCACAGTTGGTCACCGCTAAGCAGTTCAAGGAGCTGGGACCACCGAAGTTTTTGAGAAAGCCAGAACCACTTAAGGCAGAGACATGGATAAAGCAGATTACCAAGATATTTGATGTCATGGAATGCTTAGAGGAGGAAAAGGTTCCATTCGCCACCTTTATGTTGCGTGAAGAAGGAGATCATTGGTGGGAATCTGTAAAACATACCTAGCCTGACGCACTCAAGATGTCTTGGGAGAAGTTCCAAGAATTATTCAACGACAAGTACTTTCCTGAAAGTATTAGTCACATGAAGGAGGTAGAATTCATCAAGCTGGAGCAAAACAATATGACCGTGTGTCGTGTCGTAGACGAGGCTAAGTTTGCGGAGTTATCCCGGTTTGCATCCCATTTGGTCGATAATGAGGAGCGAATGACGCGAATGTTTTTGCGAGGTTTGAAACACGATATACGTCAATACCTCATTTCTCACAAACTTTATTTATATTCAGATGTTGTGAATAGGGCTCAATTATTGGAGCGCGATAATGAGTCAGCACAACCAAAAGGTATTGACCAACAACACGATAATAATCACACTAGTGGCAACGATCATCAGAACAATGATAACCATCGTGGGGAATATTATCATGCCAAGAATGGTAACCATTTAGGTGGTAATTGTGACGACCCCAAATCCAGGTACTTGAAACCCGAACTCGGTTCTCCACGATACCATTTCTTTAAGCTGAATAATACTAAAATAATAATACATTCGAACTTAATTTACATACATCAAAGTTTACTTCCCCAGGTACGTGACCTTCAAATACATTCCTTATAATACTTGAATAGATACCAATACAACTATAACCATTAACTCATGATATACACTTATTCGATCACTTTCCTTTTCCTTTGTTCGCGTGCTCGAGCCTTGAAGTTGCTCATACATAATCGAAAACATTTAATTTAAGCAAGGATGAGCATTTGAGTGCCCAAAGAAGTAATAGCAATTATATATATAAGTTGAAAGAATATAAGTATTCTCTTTACATAACACTTCTACAACGAATCGAAAGTTGTGAAGTAATCAGACTTGATAAAAAATTCACATAACAAATCTCTTCCAAATTATTTAAATTTGGCTCGCTCTACCCATGAATAGGTTTAAGAATCATACTATGAACATTCTTTTCATTTTCAAAAGGTTTGGCGAGAAATCCATCCGCAAACCGCTCTAGCTTACTACAGGCAATGAGAGGGTGATCACCCAGATTGTACCCAGATTGATCAATACTACATAACTTGACCGAAATTCATCGCTCACTCTATCCGCTTTATGCATAAAAATCTTCCCATATAGGGATGTTCATACATGCACGGTTCCAAACCCGAAGGTTTTAATCTTGCTCAACAATAATATGTAATTCAACATACATGTATACGGGTAATTGACAGAGGTATATCAACATGTGAATAAATGCCATGGTTATCCAAGTGGGGACACTTGTATAACCATTTAGAAATCAACTTAACAAAATATATATATTAGCTAACATGTTGATAATCAAAGCGCATATAATGCATGCGGGAATAGAATAATTCGAAACTTCTTACTCATGTCCATTGCATAAAGAAAATGCAAAGGTAGGATACTTTCCTGATTCGCTGATTACAAATCTCAACTTAGGTTTTATCTCTTTATCACAACCTATCAATAATCAGATCATTCGTTCGATTAGAACAATATATCTTAACACATAGTCTTCGTCTATTACGACAAAGACATAGTCTAATCACATAATCACAAAGTGATCATACTTTTAGTTCTATTCTATACTTGAAATATTTTTATACATTTTTCAAATATCTCATCCATGCTCTTACAAAGAGCCTTTTCTTTCTATTATAGAATTCGACATTTGTTTGCATCGACAACTTTTTATTTGTAAATCTTGAGTCTAAGACTCTTATTTTATACCTCAACATCTGTAAATATCGACATCTTAATTTTTAATCATTTTCAAATTTTAAATTGAAAAATTTAAAATAATTCAAATCTGTCACTAAATGGCCTATAGTGATATAATCATTATTATAGGTGTTCTTCTTCAAATTTAGAACTTCATAATCGGTTCTCAAGTCAGCTAGTTTGGCCGGCTATAACTTTCAATTATCGGAATCATAATTAAATGATTTAAACATTAAACAATTACATTATCATTAATAGTTTAATTAATACTAAACTATTAATGAAACCATTGCCAAAATATAAAAGTTATTTATAATAACTCAAACTATTTTTAAAACATTTATATTACCCTTAAATAATTTTTAAAACAATAAAAATCATTTTAAATAATTACCATTAATATTTAAATATTAATGTACTATTTATCCAAATATTAAAAGTCATTAATTATAACTTCAAATATTTTTAAATCCTTAATATCCTCTTTAAATAGTTTTTAAATAAGTAAAACCATTTTTAAACTATTTATTTAATATTAATCATTAAATACACTAAATATCATTAATATTGTCTTAATATCATTAATATTTAATTATTAATGAAATTATCATTTAAATATTAAAAGTTATATTTTATAACTTAAAATATTTTTAAATACCTTATTTTCATTTAAAATGATTTTTATAATATTAAAATCATTTTTAAACTAAATTATTTAATATAATCATTAAATAACTTTAATATCATTAATAATAATTAATTAATGAAATTCATCACAAAATATTAAAAGTCATCACAGTATAACTCATTTACATAACCAATTCTAAGCCAAAATAAACATAGTAAACTAACTAGTTTATTAACAACACTAACTAAACTTCAAAAATTCAAACTTTAAATAAAAATTAAAAATAATAACATTACAAAAATTAAATAAAAACATACCCTAAATACGAATTCCACAAACCGAATACGCACTTCCACGCCAAAATTTAACTAAGGAGATCTTTATAAAAGTTCTCCCACAACAAAGCCTTTCTCAAAAATTGGAGGCCTTATTGTTGGTGAATGAAACAAAGGCCAAGCCCTTCTATTTATAGGTTTAGAAAATGGTGAAGTTCTCAATTTAGTCGATGGGACTTGGTTTATACTAATTTTCAAAAGCTCACTTTTGCGATTTTCTAACGCATTGCTCATAACTCCGATTAATCTGATTTTTGGATATGTTATACATGGTATGTAAGACTATTTTTAAAAATACGAATTACCCAATTCGGGTTCATTAGGTAGCCCAAAAACAAAGGCGTCAAAAGTGGACGTTCATAACAGCTTTTCAATCTCGTTTCAGCTTTACCTCTTTCGCTAAAACAGTCATAACTCTTTCATTTTAAAACATTTTTGAGCGATTCTTGAGCCCACGCGAAGCTAACTTCTGGGGCTACAACTTTTATTCTTTGACCATTTCCAAATTCCGAACACATCAGCCCAGAAATTCCGTTCAAATGGACTGCACCGCACTTGTTGGGAAGTTTTGACACTACTACTTTGAAATGTCATAACTCTCTCCTCCGATATCGGATTTAGTCCGTTTCGGAGTCTATGGAAAGCTTATTCGGTGTAATACAACATACCAAAATCCCAGAAGGTTTTGGAAACATTAACTGATCGAAACAGTGTCCCGAATAGCACATCCCGCTGCTGACTTTCAGTTTTGACACATTTCCTTCTAATCACCGTAATTCCCTCATCCGTGGTCGGAATGAGGTCATTCCAAAGCCTATGGCTTTCTAACTCAGTGCACTACAACATATCAAAAGTCTAGACCTTTTAAAGCACAAAAAGTGGACGAGAATGCCCCATTACTGCAGATTGCCCAAAAGCAGTTTATCATGATCCACAACCATGTTTGACCATCTATAACTTCTAATCTATACATGATATGGACTTGATTCTTTTTGCAGATTAAAGACCACATATCAAAGGCTACACATAACAACTTTTGAAGAACAAAACTCATGATCGAGCAAAAAGAGTTATGGCCTCGACATTTGGTGAAAAATAATGTAATTCGCTTTTTTCCAACTTGCTTAAATCTTCAAATTCATTGCACTTTGATGTTATGGGTCTTTGATTTATCAACCCATATCATCAATTAACATTCTATTACACAACTTTAAACAATCAATTGTATCAAATAACATCGAATCAAAGGATTTCTAGGTTTAGTGTTCTTATACCCTTTTGCCAAAAATTCTTGATTCTTGCTTACGATTTGTTATGGGTGATGGTTGGGCTTTGTTTAAGAGTGTATGGGCAATCTTGTACAAGGCAATTAAATGTAATATTTAATCACTAGATTTAATTCTTATAATTTACCAATTAACTTCTATCCTTTGGTAAATTAAAACACTTATACAAAGAACATCGAAATTAAAACCGGTAATTAAAATTAGGATTTCTCAACGTCATCAATTAGGGTTTTTAATTGACCATTAGTGGTTCTTTAATTATCTCGTGTATGTTACTAAACACGATCGTTACTGGTTTCTAATTTCAACCTAAGTTAGGGTTATAATAATTAGGGTTTGTCCTAATTATTGACGTACAACAGTAATTAGGGTTTCTTCTAATTACCGATATTCTTATTCACAGTAACTTCATATACACAGTCACTACTCAGAAATATCCCATAACTGAGTTTAATAATTAGGGTTTCACAGCACGGTAATATGCTATGACCTAATTGACCGTCATTGCTCAATATTATCTGTCCGCACATACCCAGTACATAATTATGGTACTGTAAAATAATATAATATTATTATTCTTATCTCTTGATCATAATCCCAATCTAGGGTTTGGATCTCATGTCTAACTTATTCTTCGTACACATCATCAATAATCAAGTTAAAATAATTAACTTAAATATTCTGAACAATTCATATAATAAAATATTTATTATATAAATCTAATTATCACATCATATATTATTTCCAATCATATTTTCATGGAAAATAATTAATAAAAATATTTCGGCTTACAGAAATTTATTACCATATAATTTGTGGTAATTAATAATTCCAAAATTATTTCTAATTTTTCAAGTAATAAATGTATTCGCATTTATCGTTCACTTTACTTGACACTTAGTCTCGTCATTAAAAAAAAAATTTATATCATAAAATTTCTTATTTATTTTATATAGAAAATCTCAAGTTATTACATTCACCTCCCTTATAAGGATTAGTCCCCGGAATCACCGCTTTAAAACTCATATGCGTGAAGGTACATAGCATATAATCATTGTACGTAGATCTCAATCATACTTGATCGAACCGATCTTTAATTATTCATCATAACACTTGTCTCATCCGATTAAGCGAAATATAAGATATATAAGTTATTCAAATAAGACCGGAGTTACATTTCCACCGCCACCGTATCTTGGACCGTCATGTTGTAAACCCTCGAGTTGCTTTTCGTTGGGTTCTTTGGTTGAGTTTGGTCACGAAATTGCTAACATCCCACCGCTTCTCCCGTGGTTACGTTCCCCGCCTCCATTCCCCTCTCGTGGACAGTTCCTTACCTTATGCTCATTCGATCCACATATAAAACATCCCTTCGATCATCCTTGAGTTGGGGGCGTTGGGAGAGATATGACCCTCTTGCCAAGACTTGTAGCATACAAACTTGCCCTTGAGACACTCGCCAGAGTGATTCTTCCCGCAAATTCAGACCTTTGACGCTTTACCGCTTCTTTATACCAACACCTTTACTTGCATTTTCTCGGAAAAATTCCTCATTCTTTTCTCACCCCTATTCCCACTACTACTTTCTATCTTTATTGTTCTTTTCGACTTGCTTTATTATTCTTCTTCTCTTATGGTAGAGGCTCATGGCCTCACTTCACTATTCAAAGAATGATAGCCTTCTCCATGAGTCTTTTAAAAGTATTGATTTGCGAAGATCGACACCTTATTAAGAGAGCCGTGGTTTTAATCCCACTCAAATCTCCTTGCCTTCCTAGCCTCTGTATCCACTTGATGTGGAGCAAACCTAGCCAACTCATTAAATTTTGTGGCATACTCCGCAACAGTCATGTTATCCTACTTTAACTCCAGGAATCTCACCTCCATTCTAGATCGTGATACTAACGGAGAGATAGTTTTGAAAAATAAATCCTTAAACCTATCCCAAGTAATTTCTTCTTTTTCCCGCCGAGTCTTATTTGCCTCCCACCAAAAGTTAGCTTCCCCTTTCATCATATAAGTGGCAAAGCGGTCTTTTGCCCTCATCTACTTTAGCGATTATGAACGCCTTCTCTATCTCGTTCACCCAAGTGCGGGCTTCTATAGGGTGGTGATCCTCCGAATTCGGTGGTCCTACTGACTTTGAAGTCTTTGAATTTTGCCAGCGATTGGGTGGTTCCTCGCAATGGTATTCCACGATGCATAGCCTGAGCTACCATGTTTGCAAAATTTTGCATCAGTTCTGGCTGTCGTTCTCCAGGATTAGTAGATTCTTCTACCCTTTGGTTTCGAGTTTGACGTCTTGGTGGCATTATCCGTTAAATAAAACCATAAATTATACCCTTACATTTTAAACCTTATTGCATAAGATTAATGTATTAAACTCGTTTCATTTCTCAAACTTAGATTCATATTCATTTATCGAATATTTACACAAAGACATCTCGCTTTAATCAACAAACTATCCTTTGTGACTACGAAAGTCTGGATTTAAAATCTTGACCAACATAAAAGTTGAAAATAGTTCATTACTTATCACACACATTACATAAACACAACATTACCCATACTACTTATTTACCAAACCTTTTTCTCGGACATTCATTCACTCGATGTCCTTCCATTCCACAATTAAAACATCCACCTTGCTTATAGTTGGGGCAACGGGGAGAGGTATGTCCCTCACTACCACAAATATAACATATCTTTTCCCTTTCTTCTTATCGAGTTTTCCTAAGTCGGGATCTTCTACCTTTCTTTTTCCCTTACCTCTCGGAGTTGCACACGAGGTGTTGCTTGAGGCTCCCATCGGTCAATTCGGATTTTGAGCTTATCCCGCTCTTCCATTGTTGCTAACAATGCTTGACCTTGTTGGATATTAAGCAACGTCTCAATCTCCCTGACCTTTCGGTAGAGAAACCTTGTTCTCCGGATCCTGTATCTCCGTTGATGCTTGGCGGCTTCAACTTTAGTGTCGAATCACTATATCGTCAAATCCACCATTTTGGATCCGATGCTACGTTTTCCACTATAGCCACCTCGTCTCGATTTGGGTTCTGGTGAGCTTTATTTCAAATTTGTTGGCCTTGATATTAGCTTCGGGGTATAGATCGATCCTTCTTATTCCACATATCTTTCTCACCGGACATCTACATACATAAGTTACCACGATTAACATATAGTATATATACACAACAATCAAGAGTTCTATATATCTTATTTTGATTGATGATAAATTTATTCAATTCTCATCAACACCTATCTCTCTTAGAAAGGCGCTCCATCCACTCTGCATCGAATTGCATGAAGGTGATGACTAAAGCACCGGTCTAAGGTATGTATCCGGTGTCTTTGGCTTCTATTTCAACCTTCAACTATCTTATCTGAATGTCTCCTCCTGCTGCTCAACCTCCCTCATAACATTACTAACGCTATCTCGTGCTTACAACATTCACACATATCATCACATGCTACCCAATACACCTCTCACAAGAGTAAAAGTTTTCAAATTGTGTTGAGGGGTCATATAGACCATGAACACATAGTTTTAAGCAGTATTCATACTAGTAAAACATTATTACGGTATGTTTACAATCACAAAGAAGGTAAACTACCATTAATAGTACTTTAGGTGATTAGCCTATTGTACCCCTACGTCATGCATAACGTATTAATCATGCCTAGCGAATATTTACGCTATTAGATTGGATTATTTTATCCAAACAACATCGTTCACCTCAGTCTTATCATAGGATTTCGCACCAAAACAATTTGGTTCGGGAAATTTCTTTCAATGAACACTTAGAGTTTTCATAAACATTAGTCTAGCTGATTCAAATAGCATAGACTCATATCAATAATTCAATTCAATCGAATTATTTAGATGTAGCCAAACCCCGTTGGCAAATTAAACTTTTTGAAAACATTTTCGAGAATGACGTCATGATGTCGTACTGTATTAACAATCCGTTGAGGATGCCGTCATTGTATGACTTTGTCATAACACATCATACAATAGTGGAACGACGACTTCAGGTCAAATTCACACTAAGTATTCCTGTATTTACAACTCCATCACATTTTTATCATCTCGCTTTCAAAGTTACATGGTACATGAGTGATAATTAAAAACAATTTTGATATTTCAAATCATTTGCGTCTCAGCGAAATAAGTAGCATAGATAGTATTTTTAATAGTTTCAAAAATGATTACGAGTCTACATTTTTGTTTTCAAAAGCACATAGTGCGTATTTAGCTTGATGTCAAAAATTTTGAAGTTTAGCACACCTAGGAGTTTAGGAAAACCTAACACCTTCACTAAAAATCATTTACTTAACAATCTATTTGTTCTCGTAATCCATAACACTCCATTCACACAAAACTATACCCAGTTCATCAAACCACACTTATGAGTTCATAAATTGCCACAATCATATGAGTTTAAGAACTTATCCTAGTCGGACCTTTTGGCGTCCATTCATTTGAGGGGTTCATAAACATTTCATATAATTATGAGTCAAGAATGTCTCATAGGTATGAGTTTTAAGAACTCGAACTTAATCTTATATTCTCTATCTATGACCTATCTCACTGTTATACACACGAGAATGGAGTCATCCTCTTAATGTGCATATAACAAATAGCGCGATACGTAGACATTTCAATGATTATCGGTGCGTAAACTAAGTGGTTTTTACACCAAGTACAATTCGGCTCCCATACGAAGAATCATACAACTCATTTGCCGACATGAGTCCTCAATTGAATCCCCATCTAACACTAACCCCATTCTCCATACGAATTTATTCAGTATTTATAATTTCTTACGGATCTGCATGCAATTGATAGTACAATTCATACACGTTAATCTTGTTGTAAACTTTCCAATCATCGATTGATTCCTTCCGGTCATTATAGCCTTATCGGATCACGGGTGATCTCATCGTATATATTACGATTTAGTTCTATATCTTGATCGTTTTATTTTACGATCTCTCATAATCGCACTTTCGGTCTTTTAGACTCAATCTATTCCCCACTCTTTGTTTAACTTTATAATCGAGTTAGGGAACTCGTGTCTTTACACTCGCCGAGATTCATCTTTGAATCTTATCGACCAACTAACTCTATATGAGTTAATACTTATCCTAATCATTGCGGTTATTAGTCTCGGGTATTCCTACCTAAGCTTCATAACCAACCAACGACTTTGATACCAACTTTGTGCGACCCCAAATCCAGTACTTGAAACCCGAACTTCGGTTCTCCACGATACCATTTCTTTAAAAGTGAATAATACTAAAATAATAATACATTCGAACTTAATTTACATACATCAAAGTTTACTTCCCAGTGCACGTGACCTTCAAATACATTCCTTATAATACTTGAATAGATACCAATACAACTATAACCATTAACTCATGATACACACTTATTCGATCGACTTTCCTTTTCCTTTGTTTCGTGCTCGAGCCTTTTCAGTTGCTCATACATAACTCGAAAATATTTAATTTAAGCAAGGATGAGCATTTGAGTGCCCGGCAAGTAATAGCAATTATATATATAAGCTGAAAGAATATAAGTATTCTCTTTACATAACACTTCTACAACGAATCGAAAGTTGTGAAGTAATCTGTACTGATAAAAAATTCACATAACAAATCTCTTCCAAATTATTTAAATTTGGCTCGCTCTACCCATGAATAGGGTTTAAGAATCATACTATGAACATTCTTTTCATTTTCGAAAAGGTTTGGCGAAATCCATCCCAAAACTGGCTCTAGCTTACACAGACACGAGGGTGATCACCAGATTGTACCTGTATTGATCAATACTACATAACTTGAGCGAAATTCATCGCTCACTCTCTATCCGCTCATGCAAAAATCTTCCCATATAGGGATGTTCATACATGCACAGTTCCAAACAGAAGGTTTTAATCTTGCTCAACAATAATATGTAATTCAACATACATGTATACTGGGTAATTCGATGAGGTATATCAACATGTGAATAAATGCCATGGTTATCCAAGTGGGGACACTTGTATAACCATTTAGGAAATCAACTTAACAGAATATATATATTAGCTAACATGTTGATAATCAAAGCGTACATAATGCATGCGAGAATAGAATAATTCTCGAAACTTCTTACTCATGTCCATTGCATAAAGAAAATGCAAAGGTAGGATACTTTCTTTGACGATTCAACGATTACAAATCTCAACTTAGGTTTTATCTCTTTATCACAACCTATCAATAATCGGATCATTCGTTCGATTAGAACAATATATCTTAACACATAATCATCGTCTATTACAACAAGACATAGTCTAATCACATAATCACAAAGTGATCATACTTTTAGTTCCTATTCTATACTTGAAATATTTTTATACATTTTTCAAATATCTCATCCATGCTCTACAAGAGCCTTTTCTTTCTATTATAGAGTTCGACATTTGTTTGCTGCAAACGACAACTTTATATTTGTAAATATTGAGTCTAAGACTCTTATTTTATACCTCAACATCTCAGTAAATATCGAGACATCTTAATTTTTAATCATTTTGAAATTTCCGTAAATTGAAAAATTTAAAATAATTCAAATCATCACTAAATGGCCTATAGTGATATAAGCACATTACTATAGGTGTTCTTCTTCAAATTTAGAACTTCATAATCGGTTCTCAAGTCACTAGTTTGGTATTTATAACTTTCAATTATCGGAATCATAATTAAATGATTTAAACATTAAACAATTACATTATCATTAATAGTTTAATTAATACTAAACTATTAATGAAACCATTGCTAAAATATAAAAGTTATTTATAATAACTCAAACTATTTTTAAAACATTTATATTACCCTTAAATGATTTTTAAAACAATAAAAATCATTTTAAATAATTACCATTAATATTTAAATATTAATATACTATTTATCCAAATATTAAAAGTCATTAATTATAACTTAAAATATTTTTAAATCCTTAATATCCTCTTTAAATAGTTTTTAAATAAGTAAAACCATTTTTAAACTATTTATTTAATATTAATCATTAAATACACTAAATATCATTAATATTGTCTTAATATCATTAATATTTAATTATTAATGAAATTATCATTTAAATATTAAAAGTTATATTTTATAACTTAAAATATTTTTCAATACCTTATTTTCATTTAAAATGATTTTTATAATATTAAAATCATTTTTAAACTAAATTATTTAATATAATCATTAAATAACTTTAATATCATTAATAATAATTAATTAATGAAATTCATCACAAAATATTAAAAGTCATCACAGATAACTCATTTACACAACCAATTCTAAGCCAAAATAAACATAGTAAACTAACTAGTTTATTAACAACACTAACTAAACTTCAAAAATTCAAACTTTAAATAACAATTAAAAATAATAACATTATAAAAATTAAATAAGAAACATACCCTAGGAAATCTTAATTCCACAAACCTAAATCGCACTTCCACGCCAAAATTTAACTAAGGAGATCTTTATAAAAGTTCTCCCACAACAAAGCCTTTCTCAAAAATTGGAGGCCTTATTGTTGGTGAATGAAACAAAGGCCAAGCCTTCTATTTATAGGTTTAGAAAATGGTGAAGTTCTCAATTTAGTCGATGTGGGACTTGGTTTATACTAATTTTCAATAGCTCACTTTGCGATTTTCTAATGCATTGCTCATAACTCCGATTAATCTGATTTTTGAATATGTTATACATGGTATGTAAGACTATTTTTTTAAAAATACGAATTACCCAATTCGGGTTCATTAGGTAGCCCAAACAAGTCGTCAAAAGTGGGACGTTCATAATGATTTTCAATCTCGTTTCAGCTTTACCCTCTTTCGCTAAAACAGTCATAACTCTTTCATTTTAAAACATTTTTGAGCGATTCATGAGCCCACGCGAAGCTAACTTCTGGGGCTACAACTTTTATTCTTTGACCATTTCCAAATTCCGAACACATCAGCCCAGAAATTCCGTTCAAATGGACTGCACCGCACTTGTTGGGAAGTTTTGACACTACTACTTTGAAATGTCATAACTCTCTCCTCCGATATCGTATTTAGTCCGTTTCGGAGTCTATGGAAAGCTTATTCGGTGTAATAAAACATACCAAAATCCCAGAAGGTTTTGGAAACATTAACTGATCGAAATAAAGTGTCCCGAATAGCACATCCCAGCTGACTTTCGGTTTTGACACATTTCCTTCCAATCATAGTAATTCCCTCATCCGAGGTCGGAATGAGGTCATTCCAAAGCCTATGGCTTCCTAACTCAGTGCACTACAACATATCAAAAGTCCAGACCTTTTAAAGCACAAAAGTGGACGAGAATGCCCCCATTACAGCATCGCCTAAAAAGCAGTTTATCATGATCGATCAACCATGTTTGACCATCTATAACTTCTAATCTATACATGATATGGACTTGATTCTTTTTTGCAGATTAAAGACCACATATCGAGGCTACACATAACAACTTTTGAAGAACAAAACTCATGATCGAGCAAAAGAGTTATGGCCTCGACATTTGGTGAAAAAATAACGTAATCTTGGTTTTCCAACTTGCTTAAATCTTCAAATTCGTGCACTTTGATGTTATGGGTCTTTGATTTATCAACTCATATCATCAATTAACATTCTATTACACAACTTTAAACAATCAATTATATCAAATAACATCGAATCAAAGGATTTCTAGGTTTAGTGTTCTTATACCCTTTTGCCAAAAATTCTTGATTCTTGCTTGATACGATTTGTTATGGGTGATGGTTGGGCTTTGTTTAAGAGTGTATGTGAAATCTTGTACAAGGCAATTAAATGTAATATTTAATCACTAGATTTAATTCTTATAATTTACCAATTAACTTCTATCCTTTGGTAAATTAAAACACTTATACAATAACATCGAAATTAAACCCGGTAATTAAAATTAGGATTTCTCAACGTCATCAATTAGGGTTTTTAATTGACCATTAGTGGTTCTTTAATTATCTGTGTATGTTACTAACACAGTCGTTACGGTTTCTAATTTCAACCGGTTAGGGTTATAATAATTAGGGTTTGTCCTAATTATTGACGTACAACAGTAATTAGGGTTTCTTCTAATTACCGATATTCTTATTCACAGTAACTTCATATACACAGTCACTACTCAGAAATATCCCATAACTGAGTTTAATAATTAGGGTTTCACAAACCGCGGTAATATGCTATGACCTAATTGGACCGTCATTGCTCAATATTATCTGTCGCTTTATACCAGTACATAATTATGGTAATTGTAAAATAATATAATATTATTATTCTTATCTCTTGATCATAATCCCAATCTAGGGTTTGGATCTCATATCCGACTTATTCTTCGTACACATCATCAATAATCAAGTTAAAATAATTAACTTAAATATTCTGAACAATTCATATAATAAAATATTTATTATATAAATCTAATTATCACATCATATATTATTTCCAATCATGTTTTCATGGAAAATAATTAATAAAAATATTTGAAACTACGGAAATTTATTACCATATAATTTGTGGTAATTAATAATTCCAAAATTATTTCTTATTTTTCAAGTAATAAATGTATTCGCATTTATCGTTCACTTTACTTGACACTTAGTCTCGTCATTAAAAAAAAATTTATACGCAAAATTTCTTATTTATTTTATATAGAAAATCTCGGGTTATTACAGTAATCATGGCCAAGATCATAAGAATGGACATTTTAAGAAGAGAAGGTTCAACAATGGCGTGAAGACGCGTCAAGACGCAAACACCATTTCAAAGGAAGAAGAAGCGCCCATCGATTGGTATGTTTCAAATGCGGACAAGAGGGACACATCCGAGTCAAATTATGCATAACAATCAAAAGTGTGTTTTAATTGCGGAAGAGAAGGTCACCTAGCTCGATTTTGTCGTATGGTGAAGTCAAGTCCAACTGGGATAGTGATGCCAAAGGATGTCCCAGACAAGCCAAAGCCAGTAGTTTAAGAGAGAGCATTTTTTTTCTCGTGACGAGGAACCTGAATAAAATTATCACGGGTAAGTTAATCATAAGCTCTTACGAAGTCTATACCGTGTTAGATACCGATTCTACTCACTCTTTTATTTCACCTAGTTGTGTTCAATGTTTGTACTTAACTCCGGAGAAGTTAAACTTTGATTTATCTATTGAAACTCCATTGGGAGAAACCTTCGTTACCTCCCTTTGTTTATAAATCTTGTTTGATTCAAATCGACACTTTCACGCGTTACTGTCGATCTTATCTCTTTGAAAATACTTGCCTTTGATGTGGTTTTTTTTAACGATTGGTTAACTACTCATCATGTTTTTAAAAAGGTTGTTAGCTTTCATATTCCTAACCAACCTATTATGCGAATTCAAGCAACCAAACCACTAAATTCAATCATTGTTATATCAAGCCATAAGTAAAGAGCCCCGATCCTTTTGTTGATGACTTCCTTATGTGGAATGCACCGAAGCTAGACGTTCTATAGGCGACGTCGTGAATGACGATGACAAGTTGATAGGTATCATTGTGAGGTGCTATCTAGGTTAAGGGATAGAAGTCACAGTTGGTATCAATGTGACGTACTATCCAAGTCTTGAGACGAGAGTAATGATTTTGAATGATATTTCTATCATTAATAAATCTCTTGACGTATTCCTAAAGACTTCTTAGCCTACCCCAAAGCGTGAAATCGAATTTTGTATTGACACCAGTACAAAACCCATTTCTTAAACCCTCAAAATATTTCTTCAACTAAAATGAACGTAATATGCGCTAAAGACATTGACTCGAGCTGTTGAAGATTACGATCGTACTATTCAATATCATCGTGGAAGAGCGAACGTGGTAGCTGACGTGTTGAGTAGAAGATCATATGCGTTTACAAGTGCGATGCTGTTAACACAAAGACTCATTTCGTATAACTTGAAAATGATGAAGATAGAGTTAAAAACTCTAGGGACACACATGAAGATAACGAATATACGAGTAGAATCAACTTAATCGATAAAGTTAAAGCCGCTCAAGCTACACACCCGGAGCTGATGAAAGTGAAGAAGAAGGTTCAAGAGGGCATTATTCTAGAAGCAAGATTCGACGAAGAGAGAAAATTTCAACCCTCGATTTAATTGGCCCATTTGAAATCCTCGATTGAGTAGGAACTGTGGCTTATAGACTCGTTTTACCGCCAAGTATGTCGCGTGCTCATAACATTTTTAACGTATCAATGTTACGTAAATATGTGGATGACCCGAACCACATTATTAATTTAGAATCAGACGAGATAGCGGATGATTTAACGTATGAGATCTCGTGTTAAAATCTTGGATAAGAAAAATCGTATCCAACACTCAAGGGTTATACCTCAAGAGTTAGAATCTGAAATGAAGTCAAGGTATCCTCAACTGTTCGGTATACCAGGTATGTACGTAAATTTCGAGGGCGAAATTCCATAAGGAGGGGAGATTGTGAAACCCCAGATTTTATGAATAAAGAATTAATTTTCTCGAAATAATTTTTTATATTATGGTGTGAATTTGAGATAATGTTATAGTTGTGGGTAATATTTATAAATTTTGCAAAGTATGCAAGTTGTCATATTATATTCGATTGGTCGGGGAATATTCGTTTTAAATAGGAAATATTCGTACGACGACACAATCATTGGTGGACCCCACAACGGAATTATTGTCGGATTGAGAAAACGACAAAAATATTTTATTAAAAATAATGGCGGAAGTTTTACCGTTGATACTGTTGAACTACTCGGTAGTAAAAGTACAGTAATACGCATTGTTGCATAGTAGCACACGGTATTGATTATTGATATTTATGTGAGAAGTCACTCAGTTTTGTTCAATTATTGCTACAATAGTTGCTGCATAGTATCTCACATTATTTGATTCAATTATTGTTGATTTAGAAGTTTTGTTTTATTCACGTAATACAATAGAAACATCTTTTTATATAAAAGAGAATACTTTATTAAATTTATTCTATAAATAGAATATATTATATTTTATTATGCATAGTGTTTGCATAGTGTGCAAGATAGTGTTTGCATAGTAGTAAAAATCTTTTTATATAAATAGAATATATTATATTTTATTTAAAAGATTTTTCTTTAAATATGGACCGTCGAGATTAAAGTAAATCAATCTGGACCGTTCATGGATTAGTTACTTATGCATTCCATTTTCCTATAAATAGAAGCTCATTCCTTCATTATTTTTCGATTTAATTCCTTTGAACTCTAGAGAGAGAAACTATAGAGAGAGACTATAGAGAGATAGAAGAAAAGTTTTCTCGCTACTTCACTACTCTTATATCAAGTATTATTTTACGGTGAGGGATATTATTCTTTTTGTATTCAAGAAGAGAACTTACATTATTCCATATCTTTATTGTTACATTGGAATAACTTTTGTATCTGCTGAGCTACCCTATTCTTGGTGACATTTTCTATTATTACTGTCTTTATTATTACATCGGAATATTACATGCATCTTTATCTGTGGGACTGCTTCCATTTTTATTATTTCGTCTTTATTATTACATTGGAATATCTGTTTGTGTGCTATCTGTGGGACTGGTTCCATCATTTATTATTCGCATTTATTATTACGTTGGAACATCTGTCGATTGTGAATTTCACACGACACAGTTCCGTTATTATTATTCATTGAAATAACCCTCTATGCAAAGTACCGCATGCATGGTGATATCTTTAGTTATTCCATTTGGTATTATACTCAGTTGATTAAAATTTTGACTTCTATACTCCATGAAATTAGTGGAATATCCTTGATATTTGCGCTTCATCCAGTATCTTTTCGTGGAAATATTCTTCTGAGCATTCTTGAATTTTACTCTACAAAGCAGTATCATGTTGACAATTTGGACGTTATTGGTTCTTGGACAAATTAATTCTTGAACTTGTTTTATTGAATTCTTATATCATTGTCATCATCCTCATGTTTATATTATGTTGAAAGTCATATGTGGCCTGTAGTGCATAGATGGACTTGGTATGATTATGACCAGGGATTATTCGGTATAATCATGACCGTAGTGTTACTAATGATGTGGAAAAAGTCCTCATTGGCCCGTAGTGCATTCATGGACAGTTTTTGGTATGATTATGGCTATGGATTCTCTTCGGCCAAGGGTACAAAGATAAATTGTTTTATGGCATGATCAGGACCGTTGATGAAAACAATATTATCTTTGGCCCGTAGAACATGGATAATTCATGGTCGTGATACTAAAGAATATCCTTGGCCTGTAGTGCAGGGATGATTTCATGATGTGGATTATTTATTAAGCTGAGTCTCAGCGATAACAGTGATGAAAAACCGTTTAAATCATAAAAGATAATAGATTTTATTTTCTACTTGACTCTTTTAATGGATTGCTTGTTCCACTGCAGTTAAACTTGATGTCTATTATATTTTATCATTTTAACATTGTTGGGGAGTAATGATAATTTATTCTGCATTATCTTAGTCATAAAATTTCTTACTGGGCTAGTTGAGCTCACCATTTCTTTTCTTTGTTCTCTTGTGAAATGAGAATATAAATTGGACAGAGTCAGGGGAGCGGAGTGATGGTCCAGAGGATAGCATTAGTAGTCCTCACTATTTTGTGAAATAGTGTGATAATAATTGTAATAAGGACTCCTTTTGAGTTTGTATAATCTCTAGTAGACAATAATTGTATTCAAACTCACAGTTTATGTTTTGTCGTATTGTACATGACAGTTGTATTAGTAAGTTGTTTTTGAATTCTGTACCATGTATCTGGCGACCCAAAATGGGTGATGTATACCTAATTTTGGGGGCGTCACAATAAATTTTATGGAAAACAATATTGGTGCCCAACTAAGTTATATTATAGTCTAATGTAAAAATATTATTTGGAATAATCAAATGTATATGGATTATATAATTCTATGTGAGTGGGTGTATATGTATGCACATTTGGGGAAAAATATCAAATAAACCTAAGTATGCTGGTAGTAGTTTTGCAATGCTGAGTTATAAGCTTTTGTCCCAAATAGAGAGTCTCATCTCATTATCACGTGAAAAGGCCATTGACCTAGTCTAGCTTTCTTCTTCTTCTCAAACTCATAGTTTCCAAATGATGAAGGGAATGATGGAGGAAGAGGAAGTTGGTGACCAACTCCTCTATACCCAATAGCTTCTTCGTTCTTCCTTTGGTTTCATTCATGGAACAAAACCCAAACTTGGTCCATGGTTCTTCTATAAATAGAGACCCTCTTCTTCATTCTTCCCATTTGAAATTCTAAGAATTCTAGTGAGTGAGTGGTTGAGAAGTTGGGAGAAGTCAGAAGTTAAGATTCAAGCTTTGCAATTTAGCTTCAAGAGGTATAATTCTTAAACTATGTTCTTAAGTTCAAGTTTTACAAAGTTCTTAGAAAAAGTAGCTTTTGAGTCATAAAATTTATGGGTAAGGATTGTTATAATCCATGAATTGATGCTAGACATCGTTAATATGGTTGAATACGAAATCAACAGAAGTTAAACGAACAAATTTGGTTTAGAAACGAATTGATAGTGAATGATTTCGCTAAATTGTCCAAAATATGAATATTTGCATGAACATGAGTTATAGATTCATATTTGGGTTAGTTAATGTTTATGTTAGTTGATGGGTATTATAGTATGTTGTAGTTCTATGAATTATGAATCCATAGAATCGAAAACGGACTAATTTGGACATGTATAACTCAAATTATGAAGGTTAGAAAGAAGTTTGGCTTGTTATTTTGTAGTTGAGCATGAAACCGTGCGTTTACAGTAGCTAGGCCCACCCCGACGGGCTATTTTTAAGGCAAAACCCCCGCCCCGGCGGGGGTGTGTGTTCTGCAATGACTGATTTTATATGGTTTACTAAAATAGCCATAACGTTTTCATAAGAACTCCGATTGAGGTCATTCAAGATGATCCGGAACCAGAACGAATAGACCTACAACATGTGTTCTTTAAGTGTTCCAATTTGAGGTCATTAAGAAGGGTCAAAATAGTCATCTTTGTTACTGTTATGTAATCGAAGGCCATCGGAGGGCGTCGAGCGAGCACATATGCAAGTATAGTGCTCCCGACGATGGAATATGTTATTCTAAGTAATGTAACATGAAAATGCATGATATTAGACATGACATATAAGATTACCTTACTTATAGTGGAATGCTTTATTATGACTTCGTATGTGTTTTCAAAATAAACTTAAAGATTTTTTTAAAACAAACTTTGACAAACTTGTGTACCTCTAATTCTGACCTTGATAACATATATATGAGGTCTAATTACGCATGATGTAAGATTCAAAGTTGTATCATAGGTGTGTTAGATTACATTAATTTGGTTAAAATGATTTCAAAGGCAAACGCATATATCATTTGCAAATAAAGTTTTATAAAAATGGAGTGGTTATATTTTGCCATTGGAAACGTACGTAGAAACATGTACAAACAAGTATGATGTCTTAGTTGAAGTTGCCTTGCATGATTAGTTTAGTATGACATTCACCTTGAGAATAAAGTTTTGAAGTTTTGAAACTAAGAGGGACGAACTTAAAGTAATTTGTGTACTTAAAGTTCTAGACATGATAACATATATTCATGGATTAGTTAGCTATGAAATGAGATTAAAATTTGCACCTAGTTGCTTTACCTTGGCCTAGAATAACTTTTAAAAGAGAACTTGAATGCCTTATGCCTCTAGACATGACGGATATATTCATCATCTAGCTAAGCATGAATTGGACATTTCAAGTGTGGTTTAAAATATGTCTTCAAATAATGAACTATGCTATGTAATGTGAAGTATACTATTAGAGGCTTATTAGTACCAATATATGGTTTAAAAGCTTATAACATCAAATCTTGTTAAAAAAAGTTGTTAAGCTTTATTGATTAAAATAAATCATTATGAAACTAAGTAGTTTGAATATGAACGACGTAGATCACGTATCTATAAACTTTAAATATGTGTCGAACACATAGCGAGTCAAATGTGTGATAAATGTATATGAATGTTGATGTCGAGTACGGATGGTTAAGTATACCTATACATACCTAGCTATTCTAAGAGTATGATGAGAAAGTAAAATATAGGTTTTACAAACCTAGTTAGGAAACAATGTAATATTTATTGTTATATTAAGAACGTATAAAATGTATGACTAATGGATATGAATCCATGATTATATAACTGTGTAGGAATACACGCAGTGTAGATAAGCTTTAAGCAGTTAAGTCATAGTTGATAAACTACGAATCGGGCAGGTCTTTCAGTTCCTATTTGATATATGAATTTGATAACTGTTAGTTGAGTTATATTATGCTATGAGAATATTGATGTATATATATGAAATGCATATGAGATATGTATGAAATTTAAAGTTGATCTTTGATGATATGCTTGTGAAGTAAATGTCTATGCCTGTTATTTGAGAAGTAACATGCGTAGTAAATATTAATTGATTATGAATACATGAACTAAGTATGCTATTATATGCTATATGATGCATGAAAACTGTTTGAATTGTTGGGTTGTCGAGCTCACCCTTGCAAATAACCACTTTTGCAGGTTAAGGACTCACGATAAAGATTTCGTGCTTCTTGGTTGACAAAGTAGATAGTTTTGCAATGCATGATACTATTTAGATTATTACTTGTACCATGTGTTAGGTTGTAGGAGTGTACTTGATATATACTTACGATATTTAATACTTGATGTATTATAAGGTTGTATTAGTTAATACATAGAGAATATCGAATCAAGATGTAAAATCTTATCTGATAATTCCAATAGAAGTGAACAAGTATTATATAACTGATTCAAGAATTGTAATTGGTTCAAAGTTATGAAATCAATAAAAGATTTTATTCAAGAGATTGAAAAAGTTTAAATTATTCCGCATTTTTATAATATCGAATGTGATGTAATACAAGAATAGTAAATGACAAGGATTAGAAACTTATAAAAGTTTGGGGTCATTGTGCAGATCCTGGAAATGGAATGAATTTATATTCTAAATTGTAATAAGTAAAGTTTTATTCATTAAGTTATAAATGAAAAATATAAATAGTTTGACGATAGTAGTATCGTGGCGGACCGGATCCGAGGTTTGAAGGGACCCGAATTTTGGGCGTCACACCTGAGGTATCTCATAGTCCTCTTGTTCAATCTCCATCAAGTCGGAGTCCAGCTTTACATCAAACTTGCAATCCTTGTGAAGAATAGGCACCTCATCAGCAAGTTTAGGCATATCTAACTTTAAAGTCCTGAAACAAATTACTTTAACTTAATATATGAAACTATTCAATCATACAAAGTGTTAACATGAAATAACAAAAACAACTGCTAATAATATGCAACAAAAATAAGTAGCTATTGCTATCTACAAGGCAGAGGGAGTTTCTGCCCTTTTTACCCTTATCGGCAAATACAAGGAGTGCTGCTCCAATTGCCAAGGGTCAAGTCCTGGTGGATGGCAGTGATGAAGGGGCTGTTATTGTCCTCCTTCTATTGAATGATGACCATAATGTCTGAACAATCGTCATCTAAGATATCCTTGTTCATACCCTCGGTATGTGCCAGGAAGTACATCTTCGATAACCGCCTCTTGATGTCTTGTTTACGCCTTTGATTCCTTTCCTCCACCTCCGGATCTGGAATAAGGACTGTAACACCCCCAAATCCCGGTACTTCATTACCTCAAGATTTGGTGTTCGCGTAATCAAAACATTCATTTATAACTACCCAATCATAAATAAAATTGAATAATAAACACCTTACATACAGAATTACATAAAATAAAATCTCCCAGGTTATCTAACCTTTACAAACAATCATTCATGCGGAAAATAAAATAAACTTCATTACAATCTTTAAACCAAAGTCTGATAATAAAACTATTAAACTATTACAAGTCTTCAATACTTGTTCATCTTTTCCTTTCCTTTACTGGTGCTAGGTACGTCACCCTTTCCATCTTTAGCTGTAAGGATTTTACAGGCAAGAGTAAGCAAACAAGGCTCACTTGAAATATCAATGAATAAAACTTTTTTTTTGCCCATTCGGGGCTCAATAGAAATGTAATAATAAGTTCTATTAACTTCTTAAACTTTCCTTGCCTATTCAGAGGCTTAAAAGAACTGAAACATTCCTTGCCCATTCAGGGGCTCAATAGAATTGAACAATAAATTTTATCAACATCTTAAACATTCAACTGAGGGTCTAATGACCACGAACCTTGTCCACAGTTATAAGTAATCTTTCAACTTTAACTTTTACAGTCATACGACTATAATGACTTCAAGGTACTTAGGGGGATCAACCCTTCAAACATGTATTGTATACAAACATTTCAGCGCAAAGTACGAAACTAAGCGTAACCCCTATAAATAGTGTTGTTCATCTCAGTATTTCGAGTACAAGTCCGCCCCAAAGTCAGTTTGGTTTGGATACACTTAAAGGTAATTTGGAATTCAACGGACATCAACTAAGGATTAATTGAATAAAAGATAATAGCACTATGTTATTGAATAATCATAACTGAATAAACATTTCGTTCTAAGTTCATGCTTTAGGGATAATCTAATAGCATAACCATTGAATAACACATCATACCTTGCTTTGAATAACATTAAGCTAAGGTTACATCTTAGAATTTAATATCAAGCATGCATAACAACAATAATTTGAACGATAAACTTAGTCAACAGAATAAAGGTACTTGCATGCTAATATAACAAGTTTAGAGTTAGGAAAAACTAGCATAATCATAATAACTATCTCAACGAAAGTGTGGAGATGGGAAGCTTGTATCTTCATGAATAACTAGATATAATTAAATTGCTTAATGGAAATACTTTACTCAATAACGTATAGCATATGAAATTTGCATAACGAAGCTTTAGGATTAGAAAACTTTCTCAATGTAAAAAGATAGGGATTTAGAATCTTGCTCAATTATAGAGTTAAAGAACTTGCATAAACATAATATACTAACTCAACGAGAGTATGGAGTTAGAAAACTTGCCTTGCGTGTAGATTAAATCGTTAATATCCAAATCACAATATCCTATATACATATGTTAACATGACATGATTAGTCATAATCAACGCTACATCACTATGGTTTAAATATCTTACCATGAAATCAAATTATATTCCTAAACGATAACAAATTCGTTAGGTATTAACACCATGTTCGTTCAACACATTACAATCCTATAATAACAGAATTATTTGGTCTTATATTATTACTATTAAAAATTTCAGACTTACGTGCAAAGGCGAAGTCATTTTTATTTGATTCTCTAAGTTGGCGTCGCAAGTGCCACCATTTGAATATGGGCGTATTTGTATACTGATGATGTGGCGCTCGATGACGAGATTTATATAGGGACTCATTGTCATGCATTTGAAGTCCGACCCTCAAACGACTTGATTGACAGTATGAAAAATGTCAAGTCTGGGCAATATTTGATTTTAGTGCTAGGGGCGTGAAACTTGACTTGTTGGGCGTGAATTTTGTATTTCAGCGCCAAACTCACATAAGCAAAATAAATAATAGAGCCAAAGCTACTGTCTTGATTTCTAACAACAAGTTACCCCAATTAACATGTATAAATTCACATAAATTACACATGAATGTTAACAATCATCTATATACCAATTACCCACCACTAATCAACATATCATAAACTAATTCTTTGAAAACACTGTTTTTAAAACAAAAACTCTATTGGTTATATATTAAATTACAGTGAACGTAATTCCATGCTTATAACCAATTTAATACCTTTGAAATACCAGTATACCAACATATAAACCAGTTAACCTGTATAGTTCAATTCCTTAGTTAGCATACAAAATTTTGATATTTCTACAAAACATATATTCGTATATCTATTTTTCACTGTAAAACCAAGTTCTCTTTTTAAATAGTAATTTAGCATACAACACACACACACACACACACACACACACACACACACACACACACACACACACACACTATATATATATATATATATATATATATATATATATATATGCTAACTATAACAATTACAGCTACTCATATTATCATAACCAATTATAAAAACATAGTTTACCAAAATTTTTGTAAAACTTTATATATATAGTGAAATAAAAGAATACACAGACTTTAGGCATTTAACTATATCATATATATATATATATATATATATATATATATATATATATATATACACGTACATCTTTTTAAGTTTTAGAGGAACATACCTCTTGTTTGATTAGACAATCTTTGTTAATCACTGATAACTTTCTTTTGCTACTTCTCTCTCTCAGGTTTTCTCTCAAATTCTCTGAAACCTTCTCTTTGAAAACCCTTTTTCTCTGAACTTCTTCTTAGTCTTAGGCTTAGGCCATATACAATATCGTGTAAAAGTAAAAACTAAGCTGATAACAAAGTGTACATAAAAGAAAGCGATATAGTCATAATAGACCTAATAAGTATTATCGATTATCAAGATATAACATATACTTATAAATATATAAATTATTTATTTATTTGTTTTATTTATTTTATTAATAATTTAAATTCAAAAGAAATCCAAAAGCCATAAAGCTTTGTTTGGCAAACCATTTAAAATTAATGATTAATATACTTAAACCTTATTTGGCAAAACTAAATTAAAATTACTTTAATTTATTTTAATAACTCTTTATCACATAGTTATTTGTCACACTTTATGTAATAACAATTTATTAAATAAATCACTTAATCACATAACTTCAATCCACATAACACATTAATTATTTAACAAATAAATAATTAACTAAATCAAATTAATCAATTATTTACCCAATAATAAATTTATCCAATAAATATTTATATAAATCAATAAATATTTATAATTTATATAAAACATAAAAAAAAGCGGAATGTTACATCATTCCCCTCTTATAAGGATTTCGTCCCCGAATCACAACTCAAACAACACATTCGTTACATTTTTCCATACTTACAAAGATTACATCCCCGAATCGAAGACATAGATTAAACAAATAACTCGTGGTACTCTTTCATCATTTTCTCTTGAGTTCCCACGTAGCTTCTTCTTGAGATTGTGGTTCCTCCATATCACCTTCATGAAGGTATCACTTTATTCTGAGCACTTGTTCTTTCACTCGTCGACTATCACGGATAAGAATCTCTTCATAAGACAAATCTTTCTCGAATCGCAGCGGTTCGTACTCGATCACGTGATTGTAATCGGGTTTATATAGATCGTAAACGAAATATGAAAAACATTGTGAATATTTTTCCAACTCGGAGGTAGAGCTACCTCGTAAGCTACCTCTCCAACTCTTTCATGAAAGACTTGAAGGGTCCAATAAATCTCGGGCTTAATTTTCCCTTCTTTTTGAAATGAATTTTCCCCTTCAAAGGAAAAACCTTTAAGAATACGTAGCTTCCTACGTCAAATGCACGATCTTGCTTGTGTTGATCAACAAACCTTTTTTGTCGGTCTTGAGCTGCTATCAATCTTGTCTTGATGAGTTTGATAATCTCAGCAGTTTGTTGCACTAGTTCTGGTCCTAGCAGTTGACGTTCACCAACTTCATCCCAGCACAGTGGAGTTCTGCACTTTCTGCAGTATAACGCTTCGTAAGGCGGCATGCCGATGCTCGCGTGATAACTATTATTGTAGGCAAATTCCACCAACGGTAATTGTTCTTCCCAGCTTCCTTTGAAATCCATGACGCATGCTCTCAGCTTATCTTCCAATGTCTGGATCGTTCATTCGCTTTGGCCATCTGTTTGTGGATGATAAGTTGTACTCATTCGCAATTGAGTTCCCATTCCAAAAGTTTGACGTGAATCGTGGGTCTCTATCGGACACAATTGACATTGGCACTCCATGTCTCAAAACGATTTCTTTAATGTACAATCTTGCTAACTGATCAAGATTGAACCTAATCTTTATTGGTAAAAAGTGCGCTGATTTAGTCAGTCTGTCCACTATCACCCAAATTGCATCGCATCCTCTTTGAGTAATTGGAAGACCCACCACAAAATCCATCGTGATGTGTTCCCAATTCCATTCCGGTATTTCCAACGGTTGAAGTAACCCGCTGGGTCTTTGGTGTTCGACTTTTACTCTTTGACATGTCAAACATTTCACCACGCATTCTGCAACATCCCTTTTTATATTTGGCCACCAAAAAATATCGGCGTAAATCTTGATACATCTTCGTACTTCCTGGATGAATCGAATATCTTTAGCTATGAGCTACGGTCAAGATTTCACCTTTCAGCTCTGGGGTTGCTGGAACCCAGATTCTTCCCTCGTATTGTAGTAGTCCTTCACTATCGATCTTGTATTTCGTATTGCTACCATCAACCATATTCTCTTTTATCTTCCCATATTCATCATCTTGTAACTGAGCAGTCTTCACCCTGTTCGGTAAAGTTGGACCTGCTTCTAACTGAAATAGTCGTTCGTCGGACTCTTGTGGAAATTTGATTTCCAACTCTAACTTTGTCATTGTTGAAATGAGCTCCTCCTGAGTTGTTATCAGCATCAACTTCTCCTGACCTTTCCTGCTTAATGCATCTACAACCACATTCACTTTTCCTGGATGATAAAAGATCTCACAATCATAATCTTTTATCAATTCCATCCACCTTCTCTGACGCATGTTCAGATCATTTTGAGTGAAAATATACTTTAGACTTTTGTGGTCTGTGTAGATCTCACATTTCTCTCCATACAGATAGTGTCTCCATATCTTCAGAGCAAATACTACTCCAGCCAATTCCAATTCATGAGTCGAATAACCTTTCTCATAATCCTTCAGTTGTCTTGATGCATAGGCAATAACTTTGACATTTTGCATAAGAACACAACCCAATCCTTTGTGTGAGGCATCACTATACACCACAAATTTCCTGTATTATCCGGCAGGGTTAACACAGGTGCCACACTTAACTTCTTCTTCAAATCTTCGAAGCTCTCTTCATATTTCTCCGTCCTAACGAATTTCACAATTTTCCGTGTCAAATTTGTTAACTGGAGAGGCTATCTTGGAAAAATCTTGAATGAATCTTCTATAATAACCGGCCGGGTCCCAAGAAACTCCTCACCTATGAAGGTGTCCTTGGTTGTTCCCTAATTGATTCTGACTTCCACTTTTGATGGATCCACTGAAATCCCATCTTTGTCAATCACATGACCCAGAAATTGTACACGATCGAGCCAAAATTCGCACTTACAAAATTTCGCGTACATCTTTTCCTTTCTTAGTGTATCTAATGTCAAACATAAATGTTCCACGTGTTCTTCTTGAGTTTTGGAATACACCAGAATGTCGTCGATAAAAACCACTACGAACTTGTCTAAGAATGGTTTAAATACCCTGTTCATCAAATCCATGAACGCAGCAGGGGCATTTGTTAAACCAAAAGACATCACTAGAAACTCGTAATGTCCATAACGAGTTATGAATGCCGTTTTAGGTATATCCTCCTTTCTTGCCTTCAATTGGTGATACCCACTTCTCAAATCTATTTTTGAGAAGTACTTAGCACCCTTCAACTGGTCAAACAAGTCATCTATTCTAGGCAACGGATACCTATTCTTAATAGTGACCTTGTTTAACTCCCTATAATCAATGCAAAGACGCATTGATCCGTCCTTCTTCTTCACGAATAATACTAGCACTCCCCACGGTGATACACTTGGTTGAATATACTTCTTGTCTAGGAGCTCTTGCAGTTGTACCATCAGTTCTTTCATTTCTACCGGAGCCATTACGGATGGGGCCTTCGATATTGGTGCAGTTCCTGTCACTAAGTCGATTACGAACTCAATCTCTCTTTTAGGAGGAAGTCCTGGCAAATCTTCCGGAAATACATCTACGAATTCCCTAACCACTAGTATCTCCTCCAGTTTCACACCCTTTTTCTTAGTATCGACTATGTAAGCCAAATAACCCCACATACCTTGACTTAACAACTTCTTGGCTGCGTAATAATCGTCAGACATTTCATTTGTCTAGGTGATTTGCTACCATAGAAAACTACTCATAAGGTTTACACACTTCTTGTGACACTCAATTACCGCTCCATATTTGAACAGCCAATTCATTCCCAAAATTACATCAAATTCCCCGAGTCTAATCGAAATTAAATTTACCATCATGATATTCCCTTTTATGTTCACCCTACAGTTCTTGTATACGAACCTAATAGGAATCACCTCCCTATTCGTTATTTCTATGTTCAAAGGGAAATTCAGTTATTCTCTAGGCAATTCTAACCTCTTAGCAAATTCATCAGATATAAACGAGCAAGTAGCACCCGAATCAAATAATACATAAGCACTAATATCGTTGATTGGGATAATACCTGACACCACATCTTTTGATTGCACAACATCTTGCACAGTCATGTTGAAAGTTTTGGTTGTGGGTTTGTTTGATGTTGTAGGTCCAACAATGGCCCAAGTACCTCCACTGCTACTTCCCTTACTTCTTGCTGTTTCTTCCACCTTCCTCTGAGGGCATTCACGAGCAAAGTGATCCTTGGATCCACACGTGAAACATACATTCTTCTTAGGTTGCGTGCAATTTGAGGCTATGTGACCCTCCTGGCCACAGTTAAAACATGCACGTTTTCCCATCAAGCACACACCCTTATGAAACCTCCCGCATGTAGCACATGCTTCAAACTTCCTAAACTGCTGGTTACCCTGCTAGTTTCCAGTAGTCCCATTTGCGTTCCACTTCCACTTAAAGTAGTTGTTGTTGTTATTACCATTTCCATTACCTCCGCTACCATTCTTCACTTCCACCTCATTCTTCTTCTTCTTCTGCTCTTGATTGAATTTTGTCACTGCCTCGCCTCCACCTTGGTAGTACTGACCTTCTCCATCATCTGCGCAAAAGCGTCTTCAATGGAATAGGAAACCCTCATCGATCTGACCGGGGCTTCGGTCCTTGATTTGAACCTCTTTGCCTTACGCTCGTATGTCAGGTTTGATATGATATGGCGCAAACCTCGCCAATTCGTTGAACTTCATGGTATACTCAGATATCGTCATCGTTCCCTGCTTCAGTTCCAAAAACTGAACCTCTAACTGACTCTTCGAACTCTCTAGGAAATACGTCTCGAAGAATAACTCCTTGAACCTATCCCAGGTCATCACTCTTGGTCCTTCCCGGATTTTATTGGCATGCCACCAATAACTAGCTTCTGCTTTCAACATAAATGTTGCAAAAGCAGTCTTCTGTTCATCCCCTACCCTAGCAACTTCAAATACTTTCTCTATTTCCATAATCCATGTCTATGCCTAGACCAGATTCATGGATCCACGGAATTCAGGTGGTCCAACCGCCTTAAATTCCTTAAACATTATGCCTTGGTTTTGAGGTTGATTCTATAACGCTCCTGTTAGTAATGTCACTAGTTGTTGGACAGGATTATCTTCAACATCATTATTGTTAGTTCTCTCATTGGTTCTCTATCGGGGTGGTTCACGTTTGGGAGGCATTTTCTGTTAAAACAAAACATCTATTAGACTATTACTCAACTTCTTTAAATATTTTCTAATTAACTTGCCTCCATAAAAGAAATAACCACATAACACATAACACTTTGAATAAAATAATAACCTTTATTTATTCATCATTACTTCGAAAAACATAAAAATAATAGCATCACTGCTATTTATATTCCTTCCCTGAACTTCAAAAGTTACAGGACAACATCATCATTCTCAAATCCCATGGTTACTTAACACTAGGGATTTACACATTATTTAACACTTATTACGTGCATAATGAGGCACATTTCCTACGATGATCTATTAAGATACTTCGTAGCCTTTCGACGCTCTTCTTCCATAATTCGGAAACATTGTTGGCGATCTAACACGTATGATGGGTAGAGTCTCGGCTGAATTGGATAACCCATGACCCGATATTGAGCTCGATTGATCACGGTATTGAATACTTTATCCATCTCTTCCATCTTCATCCTCTTTGCTTGTGCGTCCCTTACTGCTCTTCCAATTCGTTGATAAGCTTCCTCGTATGCATCTTCAGCTCTCGCCCTCTTGGTAGCTTCTTCCTTCAGCTTGTTCTTCAGTTTCACGACCATCTCGATCAGTTGTTCCTTTTCTCCTTCAGTCTGCATCAGCTTCTCTTCAACATTAGTTAGACGTTCATCTTAATCCTGGATATCGTCGTCCTTCTGTGTCATTGCAGTCTGTTGTTCAGCTACTATCTCTTGCAACTCCTCAACTGTGTCCTGAAGTTCCACGTTACGATCGTAGACTTCATCATATATACGAGCAGCCATCGAGGTTAGTGGAGTCTCTTCCTCCTCGTCCTCGTTATCCTCATCCTCCTGTGGCAACTCCACGGGATCCTCCTCATCCGTCTCCACATCATCACCCTCATCTTCAACCACTGTGACCAACGGGGCTGACTCTCGTGGCAGTAGTTGTTCCCAAACAACCTGAATGTCGCGAGGCTCCTCCTCTATAGGCATCTGAGGTCCTTCCTCTCTAGCCGGACTGGATTCTCCGACATTAGTCATCCTGACAACAAAGTTTTAAAGTTTAAATTATTAATCATTATACTCGACACTCATGAGCACATAAGTTATAAACATATAAGCACATAAGTGTGTTATTACTTCTTCCATAAAACTCGATAAGAGTTCTCTCCACTATCTTTTCAAAGGTTGCTTCCTAAGGCTTTTCCCCCCAACTAAGGTTCATAACCTAAAGCTTTGATACCAACTTGTGACACCCCCAAATCCCGGTACTTCATTACCTCAAGATTTGGTGTTCACGTAATCAAAACATTCATTTATAACTACCCAATCATAAATAAAATGGAATAATAAACCTGCCCATACAGGAATTACATAAAATAAAATCTCCCAGGTTATCTAACCTTTAAAAACAATCATTCATGCGAAAAATAAAATAAACTTCATTACAATCTTTAAACCAAAGTCTGATAATAAAATTATTAAACTATTACAAGTCTTCAATACTTGTTCATCTTTCCCTTTCCTTTCTTTGGTGCTGAGTCGTCACCCTTTTCATCTTTAGTTGTAAGGATTTTACGAGGCAAGAGTGAGCAAACAAGGCTCACTTGAAATATCAATAAATAAAACTTTTACATTCTTTGTCCATTCAGGGCTCAATAGAAATGAACAATAAGTTCTATTAACTTCTTAAGCGTTCTTGCCTATTCGGAGGCTTAAAAGAATCTGAAACATTCCTTACCCATTCAGGGGCTCAATAGAATTGAACAATAAATTCTATCAACATCTTAAACATTCAACTGAGGGTCTAATGACCACGAACCTTGTCCACAGTTATAAGTAATCTTTCAACTTTAACTTTTACAGTCATATGACTATAATGACTTCAAGGTACTTAGGGGGATCAACCCTTCGTACATGTATTGTATACAAACATTTCAGTGCAAAGTACAAAACTAAGTGTAACCCCTATAAATAGGGTTGTTCATCTCAGTATTTCGAGTACA